>JANVCL010000214.1:17143043-17155505 GCA_026546855.1 Erythroxylum incrassatum | reverse complement strand
ATGCATATACAGTAATTCCATGTGCATAATTGATACTGTGTATCAATCCTATTATGCATGAACAGTCCTATGAAATCTCAATCTAGTACATCCTATGCCAATTTACTATTCTACCCTTCCAATTGAGGGTGGGATGTTACAAAATGAGCTAATATTTCCTGCTGACTTTTACATGGTTGACATGAATGATGAAACTTCCCATGACCCAATACCTATCTTACTAAGAAGTCATTTCTCAAGATAGATGTTCCTGAAGGTACCCTCACGATGGAATTTGATGGGAGGTTACTCGTTTCAATATTTTTGATGTTAATAAGCACTCCCATAATGACCACTTTGTTGCTGCAATTAATGTGATTGACCTTTCAGAGCAGGAAGATTGTAAGTAGAAACATACAAATAAGCAAGAAGCGATTTCCACAAAAGAGATAACCAAAGTTTTAATGTCTCATCAAAAAGCGTTATTATTGGTCAAAAAGTGTTCCTTTATTATGTTAAATATAAATTATTTCCGCATAAATGTTGTCCTTATTAAGTTGATCTTTTTGTGATAACTAATGTTTTTCCTTTTGGTGCAGTAGAGATTAAAAGTTTAAAAACAGGAAAGACATTGCATGTAGGTGGTTATCGACTCAAGGCTTATTATGATGAAGGTCAATTGGAAAATGTCAAAGTCGTGATTCTTAGGATCAAAATTTTGTAACTTGATAAGAGCAACATGGAGTTAAACCAACGACAATAAACAAAAGCGCTGCTTGGGAGACAACCTAAGGAAAGTTGATTTCTTTTTATTTACATTCTCACATTTGTTGTTTTTGTTAAATGCTTCATTTCTTGTATTTGATGTTATATTGGAGACAATGTAAATTTTAAGAGTGAGGGTGAGGATCTTAGTTTTTATGCATGTTTTGAGCTTAATTGTTTTTTACGTGACTTCTTAGGGAGTTTTCAAAATTAAACAAACAAAAAAAATTTCTTATTTTATAATACTTTTAAGATTATATAATCATAATTAGAATGTGAAGTGACTAGAAAAATTAATAGCAACTTTAGCATGTACTTTTACTCTTATAATTGGTTAATGTGCATTATCTTTAAAAGAGTGGTAATTAATGGTAGATAAAAAAAACTGTGAGATTTTGAGTCTTATTAGACTGACACATCCATATCAGTCTCACTATCTTTTGTTACAAGCGACCTTCATGACATGTACATCCTGACTTTACTTTGATTTTCTATTCAAGACTATATTTTTATCAGAAGTTGGTTGCATGGTCATGAGATTGTTCACAGCCATCTCACGGCTGTGCAACGCAACTTCACCAGCTGGTCGTGAGCTACTTCCTTGCTTTGTTCATAACTTTCACACTCTTATCTTGTCTCTTCTTCTTGCTCCACGAATCAATAGAGTATGAACATTAAGATTATTTTAGCTCTTTCATTTTTGAAATGTACCTAAAATCAAATACGAGCTAAAGTGAATGTTCTAAGCATTTTTAAGGCATTAATCACTAAATATAGTAAATTAAATGAATCAATATTTAAGCACATATATATTGCACTAAGTGATTCTTCCTTCAAAATAAATAGTGAATCAAGTTCTACATTATTATGATTCCTGCAGTTCCTATTATCACCATAATCTTTCAAAGACAAATCTTGATGTTCTATCACTTCTACTGTTATATCATAATTCCTAACATCTATGTGCATCTTCATCTTACAAACTCCTACCATTTGTCGATCATGCGTCTCCTTACCAACTTTAAGTGCAATATGCTCCTTACTAAATTCAATTTAGTGTTCTCAGCTGCAACAAGCTTTTCATAACCCAACTACCAAACTGAGTAGTGCGACTTGGTTTTCTAATTTTACCTTCATTTTTAGAAGTGGAATCTACCAATTTAATGCGCAATGCTTATCTCTTTCAGGTGCAAAACTCTTGTTGGCTCAACTAAGCCACAACTTAATGAGATAAAGGCCTTGTTTGGTGAAGAGTTGATCAATTCTTTTTTAGATAATTGACTCATTTTAGCTTATTGACTTTATATAAAAGCTATTAGAATTGTTTAATTATTAGCTGATTGGGTTGACTGATTCAACCCAACCAGTAGGAGCATATCATCTTCATTGGAGGAGCATTTCATCTCCATTAGCTGAAATTTTTATTTTAATATCAATTTTTCCCTGCTGCTTTGCTCCGTCTCACCCTCACGCTATCTGTTGCTTCATTTCGAAATGCATAGACATGATCTAACAGGAGAAGCTAACCTTGAAAACCACATAATACCGTAAGAAGTTAGAAGTAAAAGGGAAAAATACCAAAAATAAAGAGCAAAGCTTAAAGGACAAAGAGATGTTTGAGAATGGACGATTGAGAAGAAGACAAATTGTATAGAAAGAAACAGAACAAAAAATTTACGGGAGACGAAAAAAAAAATGAGACAAAACTCATAGAACAATGTGGAGCTTTGGGCAGATCAAAAGAAAGGAACAAACAAAACCAGGTAATGTTGTGTTCAGAGGAAGTTACTTTTCGATCTCTATTTACTTTTTTCTTGGTTCAATGAACAAAGAAAACAACTAACTAGAAATAAGCGATGACTAAATAAATAAAAAATAATAACGTGGATATGACTAAAGTCCTAAGTTCTGAAGGTATAGGTAAGGTATTGTTATTATTATTTTATTATTATTATTATATTTTATTAATGTTATAAATTTAATTTTTGTAGAATTAATTATCTAAAATCTAAATTTTTATAAAAATATTAATTAAAATAATAAAATATATAATATTTATACCTTTATAAATTTTTTAAAATTATATCCTTATAAGTCATTTTATATATAATCAGTTAATACTAAACGGTAAATTTTACCAAATATTTTTAACAAACAATTATCAGCTAAGCTAATAGTTAAATACAATCAATTAATTGTCAAGCCAAAGCATTCGGAGGAGCAGAATCTAAGTTACATTTAATCCGTGAAGGCGTTACCTTTCGTGGCAAGCGGAGAGGGTTCTTCAGGTGAAGGTCAAGGAGGCCGAAAAAACCCCTCTTTTTGATAGGAACACCTGCAATATTGACACTTAACCGCTGGACACCAGTCTGCTCAAAAGTAGTAGATTGATCAATGAATAAGAACAAACGGTTTTAAAAAATTCAATTAGCCAGAAAGATATAAATAGCCTCTCTTCGTTTCCTGAAACGAGCATGGCTGCGAAGTTGGCCCTAGCCAATGCCACTCTGCATACCGATTATCGAAGCAAAAATAAAATTCAGAGTCAAATCTTTGAGGGCATATTTGACTTAGTCATCAAGGCCTAATAAAGACATTTGGTAACGGAAATAAAAACAGTTCGGTGCAAGAGCAAAAATAAATACGCCAGTCATGGGTTCAGAATCATCAGGACAAGTAGAACCGTGGGAGGAGGATCGAAGAAACAAATGACCAGCAAGTGACCCAGAATCATACCCAATGATTCACCCATGACTCCGCTCCAGAAAAAGAACCGCAGCCAAAACGCGCAAGATATTCAAATCGACTGCTACATCGGAATTATCTCGCATGTCAATTATTATAATTTATTGTGGAACTTGAGTGGAGTGGGAACCACTTTCAGTGTCGTATTTAACTTTTTAGTCTTTTGCATTAATGCCGTACAAAAGAAGGAAGAAAGGATAATTAGAAATTAAAAACAAAATCCAAAACTGAGGGAAAGAATGGAATTCATACCCACTAATAATATCATGTATCTCAAACAAGATTCCTCTTTTAACTATAGGCCAGTAAAGAGTCTTTCAATTACAGCAACCCAATTGCCAATACAGACTAAAACTACCACCTTTACAAACTCCTCCATCCCTCTAACTTAACAAGCCTCAGCACTTTCAAAACATCTAACCACCAAAACCATACAGGGTTCTGCCCTGCCTCTTGAGAGCATACACCACATCCATGGCAGTCACAGTCTTCCGGCGAGCGTGCTCTGTGTAGGTCACAGCATCTCTGATCACATACTCAAGGAAGATCTTCAGTACGCCACGAGTCTCTTCATAGATCAGCCCACTGATACGCTTTACCCCGCCTCTGCGAGCCAGGCGGCGAATTGCTGGCTTCGTAATGCCTTGAATGTTATCACGGAGGACTTTGCGGTGACGCTTTGCACCTCCTTTTCCCAAACCCTTTCCTCCCTTGCCACGCCCAGACATTTTTCGGATAAGAACGCAATCTGAAAAAAGTTTTGTAAATCATTACATAATGATTGCCTGGATGGTAGGAAAATTGAAGTGAAGCAAGTGAATGAAATTCCCAATTCAAACATCGACAATGTATCCACCAATATGAGTGCGTAAGATAACACGAAGCATCATAATCATCAGTACAAATGTTAAAATGGATGAACAAAGATTAACAAAACTTGGGGTGGGTGAAACCAAAGGAAAAACTGGGCTAGTCTGGCTCCCAACTCCGAAATCTAGGAAACCCTCATAAAGAGCATCATGCAAATAAGTCTATACTATATAGCCTATGAAACTGGAACTCAAAAAGCTTTAGCTAAGAGAAAGAGTATTACCTCAATCACAAGCTTTACACGTTCAGGGGAAAAAAGCAGCTGATGCGCACCGAGGAACTCACGAATATGTATTTATAGAAAGAAGGAAGGACAACACCGAGGGGTTACGGAGTCAAATCCTCTGTACCCACTAGCGAAGACCAACTCTGTGCCATTCAAGCACAGCCACCAATTTTACTGGGTCCCACTGAAATCTATGGTCATGCTTGAGTGACACAGGGTTGATCTTGAGTAGTGGGTACAGAGGATTTGGTACAGGCTCAATCCGTGCAAATTATTGGGTAGAGTGTTTCAAGCCGTCAAGTACTGAACCAACGGCTGAGACTCTAGGTTGGAAGCGTTGAGGATCCATGACATGGCACGTGATTTGTTCTTCTGTTTTTTTTTTTTTTCTCAAACGAAAGTCGAAACTCGCGCCTACTAATTTGAAGAATCTATTTACCTCCCTCCATAATGTTGAACTATCTGATTAGGGATTGATATGGGATTTAGCTCAGTTCAATCAAATTCGAATATTTCAACGACTTAACTAAAACGTCAAAATGAAGATCGAAATTTAAGTCACCCAATCTTTCAAGTCAGGATAAAAAAAGAATGATACAAGTTTTAACGAGCTTCAAATTAAACTTAAATCTAAATTTAAAAAAAACATGTCAATTCTAATATTGATAAACTTGGACATCATGTTGAGCAATAAGTGAAAAAAGAGTGTATTTAGTTAAAATTAAAGATTTAAAATTTTATCAATTAAGCTTGGAAGTTTTTATTTTAATTTATTAGTTTAGGAATTTTAAATTTTAATTTATTTGAGATCTTCAATGTAAGAATTGAAGTTTAAGACTTTAAAAATTGAATAAAAAATTATATAAAATGCACATAAATAATAATGAAGTGACTGTTATCCAATCAGCATTACTGTTTTAACTCGTAAAAGCACTAAATTGCTTAAATTTAAAAAGGTTGTGTAGTCTTTATTTTTATTTTTTTGTTTAAATACTAACTCAAAATAAAAATTTAAAAATTTAAAACTAAGAATTATAATATTTCTAAATTTTGAATAGATTAAATTCAATATTATTTTTTAAAATAAAAAAATATACAATTTTTTATTAGAAGTAAAAGATGATTTATTGATATTAACATAACTCAAATCCTAATTCGAAACTCAATTAAAAGTTAGAACACAAAAATTTAATAAACATAATTTAGATACTGTTAATCTTAATAAACTTGATTTAGCAGTAACTTAGATTTTTCTACTGAGTATACTATCTTAAAATATAGAAATAAATAAATATATTGCTTCAACAATTACAATGCTTTTCCAACATTAGTTACAATATAATTTAGGCTAAAAGCCCAAATTGGAGCTTAATCTTTTTTAATTTGGTCAGTTTGAGACTTAAACTTGAAACCTACTCAATGAAAGGCTAAAGTTTCATGGGTCTACTCAATTAAAAACTTTTTTAGACAAAAATTAGGACATTTTTACATGCACCGTTACAATGTACAACGTGGCACTGTTACTATTGTTTTAAATGTCACGTTTAAAAGAGTAAAAGCTTACATGGTATTTTAAGTTTTAACCTTAGATGCTAGTAAATTTGGTAAAGTAAAAAGAGAAACCCTAGAAGTAAAAGTTACAGAAAATCCTAAATTTTCCACCGTCTTCCCTCTGGGACGCATCTTCACCATCGGCCAATCTGCGCTCCAGTCTTTGTGAAAGGATTGTCCGGCATCAAAACCGTCGTTCGATTCGCACTTCTTCCTTCATTGAATTAATGTCTTGCCTAGTTGACGCATCTTCAATGTCGCCCGATCTGCGCTCCAGTCTTCATTAAAAGGGTTGGTTTGCCTAGTTCACACATCATCTTTTGAAACTAAGGTAAGTCCTAGAATTAAGTATTAGCCATTAGACTTAAGAGTGGTAAAACAATTGATTATGAGAAGTTTGAGGTTAGAGTAGTCTAAAGAAGATAGTATGAATGAGATGGGTAGAAGCAAACTGGTATTAGTTTCATCTTCTACCGAAAATGGTCAGGAGCATTCACCTTGAACCACTATCTGTAACACCCCACTCCCGAGTGACCCGAATCCGATATCGTTGGTGATATCCGAGTCCGTGCCCCGCGAGGGTGGCGTACTACATCAGTCGGTCGGTTAAAACTCAGTATACATTTTTTAAACCATCCATTCCACGTTAGCGCGGCAAAAACAGTAGACAGTAGACTGTGTACCAATCCTACTATGCATGAACAGTACTAATTAATCCCTATCAATCCCATCCTATTACAAATTTACTATTTTACCCTTCCAGTAGGGGGTGGGATGTTACACCATATGTATTTATTTCATCATGTTTTCATTTTCTTGATTTTTAAGATGAATACAAATATGTTTATGGATTCAGGTTTGATTAAGATGTTCTAACATTCATTCATGATTTTACCTTGAGTTAATGTTAATCTAGTTATTTTTGTGTTATTTTGATTGGATGTTGTGATTGATTATTGTATCTTCATGCTTCGGTAACAAACCAAGAGGGTTAGTCGAATGCAAAATGATTGGGGCAGGTTAATGAGAGTTAGGAAATCCAATAGACCACACAATCAATCTTATCAGTTATTGTATGGTGAGAGATCCTGTGTGAGACCTTATAGTTTATTAGAGAGCTTAAGAACTAATTAGGTACTGGACCGATAGTTAATCGAAAGATAACAATTTCGATGACTCAACTTTATTAGGGTTTATTTATTAGGGCTTAGTGGTTATAATTTGAGAAAGAGAGTAATCCACCTTACGATAGTCCCTAATAACACGAAAGTGATTAGGTTAGCATTAATGATAGGATAAATCCCTCTCTCATAATTTGGTAAATTCTCTTATGTGATTTCCCATTGATGAATTGTTGATGTTCAATATTTGATTTCACTGATTTAATTTTAGAAATTAATATCTTGACAATTATCCGTGTTCACTTTCCTGTCCTATTTTATTTTCATTTTATTAATTTTCTAGCCTTAGATAACTTAAGATCAGATTCCTCCACAACTTCTCGTGGGATTGACCCTTCATATACTACAAATTACGACCCGTGTACTTGCAATATTTTAAAGGCTATAAATAGTAAAGCTTGCAAAATGATCAATAAGTTTTTGACGTCGTTTTCGGGGAGATGTAGGATTAGTCTAATGATTAGGAAAAAAACAGAGACAAAAATTAGGGCGCAAGTTAGGTGACACATCAATTTGGACATCACAAGGAAACTATGAGGAGTCCAAAAGGTTAAATGATGAAGGAAATACATTATAAGAATTAAAGACCCTTGTGGACTTCAATGCGGAACAATTTGGTTAGGGAAGTCATCATTCTTATTGGAACACGTACAATCCCGGTGGCAAAACCACCTAGATTTCTGTTGGTCCAATAATATAAGGACTCACTTAGGAAATCAAGACCTATTCGGATTTCAACAAGATGAGTCAAGGTCATGGTATTCTAAATTGGATAAGATCATGGATAAGCTCATGAACATGGAAAAGGTCCAGAAAAGATTGAAAGAGAAATTTGAGCAAGTAACAGAAGATCATGCCTCTTCTATTCACAACCTAGAGGTTCAAATCAACTTTCCAGGGACTTTCGTAACAGAAGTGTGAAAATTGTTTGCATAACATGAAAGTAAATTCAATAGAGTAATGTAAGACTATCACACTTACGAGTGGGAAAGAGTTAGGAGAACCAATAGATAGACCAGCTGAAACCCACTTTGTAGAATACTAAGAGAAGGAGAAAAATGATGAAGAAAAGAATGAGGACCCTCCCTATGTTCCACCTCCACCTTACCCATTAAGCATATCATTCGTGAAATTTGATGTGTTCAAATCTTTAAAAGAACAATACGAAGATAAACAAATGACAACAGAGATAAAGGTTCAAAGAGATATAAAAGTCTCCATTCATAAGGTGAAATTTGAAGAGGAGATGAGGGTGATCGAGGAAGAATACTAACAACTCACCCTTTTATAAGAAAAACTGATGGATTCATTATAAGGTTCAGGGAGTTTCATTATTTCCTATTTTATGGACAATTTGTTAATGAAAAAGAGATTACTAAATTTAATTGGTTTTCTCATCTTCGTCAACATTGTCTTTCTGATCATATTACAATTTGTAGCTTATTTCCAAGTTATGGTGTTGAATTTGGGAAACACAGTGGAAGCAAGCCACTCATAATTGATCCCGAATGAGTTTCCAAGGGTGCACGATCAAGTTAATGACTATAAATTAGCACATTTAGTAGTTAGATTTAAATTATGTGTAGTTTTATTTGTTTTAAATTCGAACAAATAAGTTTCATGATTTGTAATGGTTAAGAATTATTAATTCTCTTTTTTTCTTTGAATCGAGTATAAGATAGAAAAGCAATCTTAAAGCGTTCAACTTCCACCTCCGACACCATTGCCACCTCAATCACCTTGACGATTTTGTGTTCTAACCCTTTCTATTTTCAATTTTTTCTTTATGTTGTTCTTATGTTTTCATGTTATTTTATGTTATGTTTATTCCCACATTATGTGTTTTTGGTTGCTCTTCTCACATTGAGGACACTGTTTTATCCAAGTGTGGGGAGGGCTGCGTCGTATGCATGTATGCTTTTATTTTGAATGTCAATTTTGCATATTATATGTTAGTTTGTTTAGGATGCATGATATGATTCATGTGAATGTGTCAATTACTAGGACTTAATGGGATTGATTTAACTTTGAACATAGTTTTTTAGGTTGTGAAGATTTATTAGCCTATGAAATTAGTGACCTAGGTTACTTTGGTTAAATATATATGTTAATTAGGATATGATGTTAGTTTATTCATATCTTTATAATTTTAGGCTAATTGAATAAATAGCATCGCTAGTACCTTCTCATGAGAACGACTAGCTAAAGAAATGAGCTAGTTAAAAAAAGTGTAAATCTTAGACAAATAACTATTTCGCTAACCTTTGGGTTATGAATAGAGCTAGTAGCCAGTTGAGAATGTGATATAGCTGAGTAACCAGATCAACACGCATCACAAATTTATGCCTTCGCGTCAAAAGGCTACAATGACATTCCAACCAAGTCACTTAATAAAAATATGACATAGTTAAATAACCGAATCGAAATTCATCACAAATGTTTGTCTTCGCATAAAAGGCTAGGTTTATGTCAACCAAAATTAACAAAAACAATGTTTTGCTAAATAAAATCTACTAATCTTGGTGAACATCTTGAATTTTCATGAAAGCATACTTAAGGATAGTTACATTTTTTATTGACCAAATAATTATCAATGTGTGTGTGCAAGTGATAGAGGTGAATAAACTTAACATTAAGGTCTGGATTAGTTGTATATTTAGTCCAAGGTATTTAGACATAGGTTTCGTAAGTTAATAAGTTGGAACAACTTAAGATATTGTGTTCGAAGTTAAATTAGTTTTGGGAAGTTGAATGTCATTGCCTCATTATTGCATGCCTATTATATGTTTTGATATGTTTTATGTTTTGCTTATTTTGTTTTTGCTTGAGGACAAGCAAACGTTTAAGTGTGGGGATGTTGATAGTCGTAGACTAAATAATGTTTTAGTGGGTAGTTTAGTATATATTTAGTAGTTAAATTGAATTATTAATGCATATTTAGGTTAGGTTTCGGTTATTTACTTAGATATTGTTGTTTTTAGTGTTTTTAGGGTTAGAGAACACTTTTGAGCTTCAATTTTATGATTTTAAAGTGCCTTGATGTTTTGCTAATGTTTTAGGACAAATATAGAAGAATAAAGGACATTCAAATAAAACCCAAAGGAGCAAACAAGCCAACGATCTTGGCCCACAAGCCACAATCGTGAGAGAAGCATTAGGGGGAGCCACGATCATGACAAAAGGCTCGTTCAAGGACCACGATCGTCGTCTGTGCTACAGAACACGCAAACAAATTCCCCATTTGAGTTTTTGAGGGACTTTTCGAACCTTTTGGACTCAGAAAAAGCCCTAGGGTTTCCCAAATTAGAAAAACTATAAAAGGGTTAATGACTTGAAAAAGGAAGCCTCCACTTCTTCCATTTTTCGAAATGTTTTAAGGGAGTGAAGAAGAAGAGAGAGAAAAGAAAGAAGAGGAGAGAGGAAGTGCATCTTCTGACACTACTGCCTTCCGGAGTTATACGATCCAAGTCCTTTCTCCTTTCTATCTTTATTTTCATTAATTTAATGTTTGAGGTAATGATGGATTGTATGATAATGAATCTTGGATTGTTGATGTTGTTCTAACTTTGCTTTCGGGATTTGAACTTGATTCAATGCTAATATAGTTATTTGTGTGTTATTGTGGTTGAGTGTTGTGATGAATTACGGTATTTACATATTTTGGTAACAAACCGAGAGGATAAATCGGATAAAAATGATTGGGTTGGATTAATGAGAGTTAAGCGATCCAATAGACCACGTGATTAATCATATCGGCTATTGTATAGAGAGAGATCCCATGTGAGACCCAGTAGTTTATTAGAGGGAGTCAGATCTAATTAGAGTTGTGGGTCTTTTATTAATTGAGAGATTGCAAATTTCATAATTCAATTAGAGTTTATGATTTAAAGTTCAATGATTATAATTCGAATAGAATCGACACCACAATAACACATAATTGAAATTTGTGTTATTATGGTGTCGATTTGGTAACTCTTTTTTGTTAATTTCCATTCTAACTTTTGTATTGCTCAATTTAATTTTATTTTTGTGTTAAACTTGCGAATTAACTTCTTGATAATCACTCTCCTGTATTTACTTTTCTTTGTAATTTTTATTTTCATTTTATTAATTTTTTTGAGCCGTAGATAACATAAGATTAAATTAGTTCACCTTCTTTATAGGATTGACCCTTCACATGCTACAAATCACAACCCATGCACTTTTGGTATTTTGAAGGCTATAAATTGTAACGCTTGCAAAAAAGTCAATAAGTTTTTGACTTCATTGCCAGGGAGGCGTAAGATTAGTTTGATTATTGTAGTTTAAGGAATTTTTCCCACTTTGCACGGACACAAGAGTTATTATTTGTTATTAGTGTGTTGAATGTCAATATTTTCCATTTTGTTTTTTAATTTGATTATTGGATGTAGTTGGGTGTTGTTTATTTAATTTAAATGTTGGATTAAAGAGCACAATAACAAAGTAAATTTCAAAAAGGAGAGATTATAACTAATAAGAGATGCTCTTCCCTCTATTTATAATACTTGCCTTCATTTGCTACATTTTGGTCTCCCACATTTTCATCTCCTTCATATTCCCCTTCTGTTTTGCTCCTTCAACTCCTCTTGTTTTCCCTACCTCCCTGTTTTTATGTTTACTTTCATTTCCTTTAGTTATTATAACCTATCTAGATGAAGTGATCATTTTTCACAATTGGCAACAACATCATTTTTAGCCCCCTTATTTTCCTTACTCATCATCTTTTTCTTACTTATCTGTTTCATCTCACTTGTTGCCTTTTGAATTCCCTAGTATTTAAACTCTTCTTGTAACACCCCCTTACCACAAAGTACGCACCGGGACACCCAGAGGTCATTCCGGTACATATCCTACGATAAAGGCGATCTACGATCGATCATTACTGTCATTTCATATGGCATCATATCTTTATTTGCTTAGAAAGCATCAAAAGAAAATTCACAATATTTTGAAACCAATTTTTTCCTCATTTCCATTTCTCAAAACCAAAAGTTTATAGTGCCTTTCAATCTTTAATACATGTACATCTACAAAATCTAGTACAAAGGAACTACATGGATGAGGAAAATATGAAAAATCTAACTATGTCATCCAAAAATCCCAGCTGACCGACCTTTGCGCCAT
>JANVCL010000214.1:17122616-17134472 GCA_026546855.1 Erythroxylum incrassatum | reverse complement strand
AATTTTTCTTAAATTCATCAAATTTTCTTAAATTCATAAATTTTCTCACCAATTTCTTTCTCATTTAAATTCATTTTCATATTTCTAATTTTCACCAAAAGTTCAGGGTCCAACATGTAATGTGTATTCTTTTCTGTTCTTCATCACCAAACAAACTGGTATGGTCTCTATACTTTGAATATGATTTCATTGCTGGAGATAAAAGTTGAAACAAGTAAGTAACATGATGACACTTTATGGTGTAGAAATATACATGCATGCATGGAATTGGGAAGTTTGGTTTCGGTATTATCTAGATTAGATGATTAATTTGAGAGATAAGAATTGTTTTAAATGGTATGGAATGGACCCTAGTTTGGAAGATGTATGTGCTCTGTCTGTGTATTGAGAAAACTGAACATGGATTGTTGTCACTGTACATGTATGCATCGGTTTTTATTGCTGTCTATAAGCTTGTTTTTTAGGTCATGTTTCGAATGAGTTAGAAGAATTGTTTTGAAATTTATTTGAGTCAATTGATGTGAGAATAAACATGAGGAATGAAGTGAAAAATCTGGAAAAAGAAATCGGGGAAGACAAGTTTCAGAACCAGACGTCGCGACTTATTCTTTTTTGTACAACGCGACGTGTGGCTTATTCTTGTTTGTACGTCACGGCCTCCATCTTTATTCTTGCCGCGGCTCATCCCTTGTAAGTCACAACCTGTGACACTCCCTTGAGCTCGTCGCGGTGTTCGTTGTATAAAAATCCAAAAAAAAAACTGATTTCTGGTCTGCACGTCGCGACCTCATTTTTTCTCCTTATCGCGATGAAGGTCCCCCTTGAAAGCTCCAACATGCTTTCATATTTTGACCATAACTTTCTCTATTCTTATCCAAATTTGGTTATTTTTGATTTTTTGTAAACTAGAGACATAGGGCTAAAACTTTTATGAAGAAATGGAGTTTTAATTCTATCTCTAAGAGTTTCCAGTTTTGGTTGGAAGTTGAGGTATGAATTCTGCTGGAACTTAAGAACAATATAAGATATTTTGAGTATATCTCTTGGTATACTGATCCAAATTAAATGATTTTGGTGCCATGAGAAAGATAAGAAATGGGAGAACAACTTTAAAGAAGGAAGTTTTATCTAATTTGGTCCGTTACCTTATCAGAATTAGTATGAAAAGTTGACCCGTATTTGTATAAGAGGACAAATCTGAAGTGATCAATGACGTTATGACATTGTTTTACATTTTTTTGTTCAATCCAATTGTACATATGCATGGTATTAATGAGGGCTTTGATATCTGAATAATTTTTGATAAGGATCACAATATTGTACCTCGGAATTGTCATTGAACATGTATTGTGCATACATTCCATTCATTGATGTGCATAAAAGAACGCTTGTGTATTTATGCAAAAATGTGATATTTATGAATGTGTTTTGTATATTTTAGAGGAACACTTTGGATGCCAGTCAGACATTGTCAGACCATCTACCAAATAGCGTATTGGAGCGTACTGTGAGTCAACCTAGATGATTTCCTAGGATTGATTTGATTTGCTTTGTTAGCTTCCAACATTATCAAACTGTTTGCGATTTTTCTATGAATTCCAGACTTTGATTTTCCGAGGAGATCAATATTCGGGAATGTATTGGAAGTTCTTTGATTGTGGCTTTGAGTGCTATGAAATTCTAAGTGTTATGTGAATTCTCAACAAAAGTTGAATGCCAGACTTAGGTCCGATGATTATGAGTTTTGTTTGAGCATCATATGTGATTGCCATATATGCCATATTCAGTTCTGATGCATTAGATGTGTTCTGATTTGATGTGAAATCCTCTATGATATGTGAATTCTCAACAAATGTTGAATGCCGGACTTAGGTCCGATGATTATGAGTTTCTGCTTGAATATCATATGTGATTGTCTGATATGGCATAATCAGGATTTCATGCATTTCATAAAATGCATGCTCAGATAAAGGCATTGTGACTTGAGTTGCCAGTATGAAGCGCTTCTACGTAGAGCTTTGTTCCGTGATATATGTGTGTGCACGTAGAGCTACGCTCCGGGATTCTATTCTGACTGAGTCCTATGGGCCAATATTTGTATAAGTATGTGATAGGCACTCAGTCACAACAATAAGAACGAATGTGAGTCACATGCATATAGCATTCTTATAGATTGAAATTCGTTAAATGATTTACAAAGCTGAAGTCAGTGATAAATTGATATGAACTATTGCTATACTTGGCTACGTGAATTGTGTGATCATATGAGATGCCATGTCATAGTATTATCAGGAATGATTATATGTTTTGAATGTTTGTGATATATGTGATGTGAATGTGTAATCCGGTTAATTCATCAATGATGGTTCACTCACTGAGTTTGCAAAACTCATCAAAATTGCAATGTGGCTTTTCAGGTTTTGAGAAATTAATCAGCAAGGCTAAATGGAGTATAGCCACTAAGGTCTGATATGGATTAGGGGTTGGGATCAGTTTGCACCTGCACTTGTCTTCATTGATTTTATTTTTGAATTATGTTCAGCAAGAATTGTACAAAATGTTTGCAAATGTTTTGGTAATGAAATAACTTTATGGTTTCAAATGTTTTGTATATGAAATGGGCCCAAATTATGGTTGAATACTAATGTTGGTAAATTGTAAATGGGAATATTTTTAAATAACATGGGCCCAATTAGATTAGTAATTTCCTCTTACATGTACCTTGTTTTAAAGAAACAAAAGTTTTGTGATGAATTTTTGACTGAGTGATCGTTCTAGCATGCCACCCTCGCGGGGTACGTACTTGGATATCACTATGGATGTTGGGTACGTGTCTTGCGAGAGTGGGATGCTACAAAGTCAACCCCAAATTGCAATTCATATCTATAAATAATGTGAGGCGGAACCAAAATCTTAATATTGATTATCTTTTGCTTAATAATTATGTCACACTCTATATGTAATATGTGTAATCATTAGCTAAGAAAATCATTCAAATCATAGACATTTATTCAAAGAATTAGTTCTAAATACATTTCAGAGTAATTAATTTCCTGTAGCAAAGTAGTTAATTAGTTCTCTTATTGGCCAGTGGAATTAGAGAATTGAAATCTCACAATAATTAGTTTGGCCTCCAAGAAATGTGTACACCTGCCAACAAATCATTTAATGATGGTCTAACTCCATTGCATATTGTTTTAGTTTTTGTCCTTCAATTCTTCAACCACTTTGTTGCTAAATTATGCTTCTATTTCAAACATCAACATTTATCATATGTAGATTGATTTGTTGTTTAACCAAAAGGAAAGGGCTCTTACATAACAAGACTCAACCTTTGTTTTGTATACAAAAGGTAATGATGTATTATTGGCTTCTTAAACTTTATTGACAATTTATTTCCCCTTTATTATGAACAGATGTATGATGGCCCAATTTGATAATATAAGGTTGTTTTATGGTAAAAGTTTGTGGTAGAACTGGAGATGAAATATGTTGATGAGAAAACAAGTATTTTTAATAAATTCAACCTTGATTATGTTAGCTACAGGCAAATATATGAGATAGGAAAGGAATTAGGATACCTTCAAGTGCATAAGGCCTATTACAGTGTACTTGATTTTCAATTTAGTGAGTCATTGAGATTGATTGAATCAAATGAAAGTTGTCTAAGGCTTATTAATATTATAAAAATCCACCAAATTATTGATCTTTTATGTAACTCATTTGTTAGACACCCCATTCTTTACACCTGAGTTATTGCCTATAATTAGAAGAGAGGATGGAAACAGAGAGGGTGAAGACGAAATTTATGAAGCTAATGAAGGAGTTACTGAAGGAGTTAGTGAAGGAGTTGGCAAAGGAGTTAGAGTAGCAATTAGTGAAGGACTTAATGAAAAAGTTGACGAAGGAGTTGGTGTAGGAGTTAGTGAAGGAGTTGATGTAGGATTTGATGAAGAGTTGGATGATTATGATAAAGACTAGGATGAGGGTTTTATACAAGTTAAGATTCCTGATAATAGCCAACCAGTTGAAATTAACTTGATTGATTATGGTAGTTTTATTGATAGTGATGAATATCCAAGTAAAGAAAAGCTTAGTGAACCATGGCGAAGACCTAGTACTAGTATTAGGCATAATCCATTTAATGTGGCAATACATTGGAGATTGGAGATGGAGTTTGGATCAGCTAAAGTATTTAGAGATTTTGTTATGGATTACGCAGTACAAACATGATACAATATCAAGTTTTAAAAAAGTGAAATTCATAGGATCAGAGTTAGATGTATCGAGGGATGACCATGAGAGTTGTATGTTGGTTATGACAAGAATGAACAGTGCTTCAAAGTGAAGACAAACAATCCTAAACATAACTATTTTACTACCAATAAACTTAAATTGGTTTAAGCTAAGTTTCTTATAAGACGTTTTAGGGAAAGAATACTTGAGAAGCCTAGTATCTTGAAGGTGAAGATGGTTGATGAATGCAAAAAACTTAATATATTTGTTAACTCAAGTATATGTAAAGCTGTAAAGAGGAGATTGAGAAAAGAAAGGCCAACTAACTATGTGAATAAATATTCCAAACTGCAAGGATACGTATATGTGTTAAGGATTTGTAATTTATAATCAACAGTAAAGTTACAGTTGGCAAGGAATGAAGGAACTTGTTTATTACAGGTATGCAAAATTAAATTTATACATGTCATCGATAATATTTATAACATTTATTCATTTGTTCTTACATCTTTATCTCATTGTCTAGTTCAAAAGATTATACATTTGTTTTAATGCCATGAAAAGAGGATAAAGGCATTTGAGGCCAATTTTTGGTTTTGATGGCTGTTTTCTAAAGACAGAATTCCAAGGCCAACTACTGAGTGCAGTTGGGAGGGATAGTGATGGAGGGATATATCCATTGGCTTAGGCTATTGTAGAGGTAGAGAATACTGATTGTAGGATATGGTTTATGAATTTGTTGGCTTTTTGACTTGGAATTGGATAATAGTGAAGGACTTACAATTATATTATATGTACAAAAGGTATTTTATTCTTTATTGATTTAAAGTTTATCATTGTAAAAATTTTATATTAATTTAATCTTTTCTATTATTATAGGGATTAATTAGGGCTGTGGAAGTGACATTAACATATGAAACTCATCATATGTGTGTTAGTCGCATATACCATAATTGGCATATGAATTAAAAGGGAAAGGATTTGTGGAAATAGTTTTGGAGTTGTGCATGGTCAACTTACATTGAAAATTTTAACGAGTAGAAAAAAAGGCTAGAAAATTAAGACCTGGATGTGCATCATCATTGCTTGAATATCCTAAGGGGAGGTAAGCAAGAAGTTACCAATCCTTTGAATCGAAATGTCTGGTTGTCGACAACAATATGAGTGAAACTTTTATTGGATGAATCTTATCGGCAAGAGATAGGCTAGTTATCAACATGCCTGAAACCATTAGAAACATGATGATAAAGAGGCATGCAGATAGGAGATAATTTGTGCATGGTTGGAAGTAAGAATATTGCACCAAGGATTATGAAGACATTGGAGAAGACTAAGAAAGATGCAATGCAGTGGAGAATAGTTTGAAATAGTGATGGAGCATATGAAGTGTCTAAAGGTGATGACAAGCATACTGTAAGGATTGGTAGACACTAATTATAAAGTTATAGAGCATAGGAGCTATATGAATATCTTTATAATCGTGTTATAAGTGTTTTTCATCATTTCAAGCAACGATCGGAGGCATTTGTAGATGATTACTACAAGAAGTCCAAATTTCTGGCATTGTATGACCATATGTTGCAACCTATTAGAGGTGCAAATTTTGGCCTACTGTTGATGTACAAGTAATAAACCCCCCGTTCAAAAAAGTTATCTTAAGAAGACCTAAAACAACTAGAAAGAGAGGATTAAATGAGCCTAATAAGTTGAAAAATCCAAACTAATTTGACTCTAAAGGGTCAAGTACAAAAATATAGGAAATGTGGTAATTTTAGCCATAATGCCAAAAAATGTAAGAATGAAGGCTCACTCAACCTACTCAGTAATCTCCACAAGTATAAAACATTATTTGATTATCAAACCTTGTTTTGGTTACTATATATTGCTTCATATATCTAGTGATCATTTATGACATTCTTTGATTATCAAACTAACAATGATATTCATGTCATATTTATTAGGTCATCTCCGAGGTTTCTTCACAAGTTGAACATATTGTTATATGTGTCAACACAATAATATTGTGAGTATATAACCATGCATCACATTATTGATAACTTTCACAAATGAATATTGTTAATGACATGCATGTTTGTAGGTTGCTAGCTCTTTGCATAGTAGTAAACAGAAGTATGAAGAAGTTGATCCCCATTCATTCAAGTTATCTTTTAGACAAAAAATCTAAGGTTCAAAGGACAACCTAGCATCACTTCCCAACAGTTACAAACCTAAGCAATGAGGAGGAGATCATCAGTGCATTAACCAGTACATGATTAACCTTCTCAGTCAAGTGCAAATGAGGGAAGCAATTTGGTTGATTCCCAGACTATAAATTAATGTTGTCTATGTGTTGTTGGGACTTTAGTTATTTCATCCAATCACCTTTGTTTATGGACAGATAAGTCCAATCTCTTTTGTGATATAATCACTTTGTATATATTGCTCCAATTATTTATTGTAATATAATCACTTTTGTATATACTGCTCTAATTATTTACTGTGATATATTCACTTTTATATATACTTGCTAATGATTTTTACAATTATTAATTAGGCATCATTGAAACATCTTCATGAAAAACGAAACAATAACAATACATTACTTCAATAGTTCTCTTACTAAATTTGTCATCATACCACTTAAAAAATCATATCTTGTAACATGAAAGAAAAATTAATAATTAATAAGAAAAACATGAAACATATATACAAACAATTTTACCTTATCGAAAAATAAACTTACAGGATATTTGGGGCATCATAAAATCTTCTTCTTGGGTTATTATGACTCTATAAAGTTCTTAATGAGGCTTTTAAACTACAATAACACACTATTTAAGCATTATTTTGAATTTAATGTAGTATTAGTTGAAGACGTCACATTCATAGCTTTAGGTTGTCACTGTAAAACTATATGAATAATTTTAGTTCTCCTACATATAGCTGCATAATTGACCAGAAATGATTCAAATAAGCCAATAGACTAGCTTTGTAGTCATTTATCACTTGCCACCAATCATGCTTTGGTTTTGGAAAAGGCATCTTGTAAACTCAAACAAAACCAAAGTTTAGAAGAAAAAAACTATAATTTGAATACATCATAATAATGGCTATAATAGAAATGTATTATGAAATTTCTATTTGCTAAATTAAAAGGGCTATAAGCATTTAACAGTTTTCCCTACCCCTGCTTCTTATCTTTTATTGGTGACACCAACTAATTGTGAATTATAACCCATTTTAATGAATTGTATGAACTAGCACATCTAAAGTAGCAATCATCTCAGGGTATGAATTAATGCATCAACTTATGACTTTATAAGAGTGAAATGAAGCTTTCATCGATGAATCAATGGATAAGAAAGAAGAAAACAGTTGTACCATTACACCAATCAAATACTAGTCGTAAGAGCTAGTAGCAAGCTCAGGCAAATTAGTACAAACAAATTCCAATTATAGGATTATAGTATAAATAAATCTATATTCAAATAATTGAATGGAAATAATCAAGAAGTAGAGCATCCATTATTTAACCTGTGATAACATTTTCGACTAATCTTTAGAGAAAAGATCAATCCTCCGAATCATAACACCAACATTAATTTTCTATAGTCATCTTATAACCTTACTAACTTTAAACATATATATATATACTCCAAATGACAATTGCAAACTAGACAAAATTTCTTGCATCACATGATTATGTTAGTTTCTAAACTGGAAAGAACATTACCAGGTTTGTGCAAATGAGATAGGAATGGAAAATTTTCAAGCAACTAACAAATGTGATACAACTTTCCAAAAGTGATACATCACTCCCTATCTTGTTTCCTAGAAATTAGATAGAGGTGCTACTGATACAATTGAAATAGCGAAAGAGCCTACGAGTTTCTTCAAATGTTAAAACGAAGTGTGGGAGAGTTAAGGATGTTTCTTTAACTGTCTTAGTGAGAAAAAATCAAGGATTTAGGGATGCTTTTGCAATCGTTTGAAGAGAAGAAGAAAAATTAAGAATTGAAGAACCATACTTAAAACGGTGAGGATTGAAGAATAACTAGGCTCAAAACAGTGAGCTTTATACATAGCTCAAAACGGTGAGGATTGAAGCGACTCAAAATAGTGAGTTTTATCCGTAGCTATGGGTCTTACTTTCATTTAAAAATAAGAATGCCACATCAACAAGTGGGTCTCACTAAAAGTGTAGAATTAAAAAAAAGTCATGTTGTATATGATGTGGCATTTAACTGACATAAGATTTTTCGTCAGTTTGAACATTTTGTAAATGTTGGGATTCAACTTGAATGCCTGAAGTTAAAGTCCAACTTATATTATGGTATAAATGTTAAGGTTTAAAATACACTTTTGTCCAACTTTCAAAATCTTAAACCTCTTATTTAAGAATCTCATTGCATAACGATTAAACTTTTCAATCTTTGAAATCTTAACCTTTTCTTTAACAATCTCATTGCAACACTCTTGACAAAGATTAAAAGTATGATGTCATTACTAAATCTTGACCTTAACATCAAACATTACATGAAAATTTTCTTGAAATTATTTTACAACTTACTTTTCTTAAACTAAAATCATTTTTTTTATAATTTTCCAATTTAAATCTCTTCACCATTTACTTTTCTGGAAACATTTCAATTGATTTTGGAAATAACATACTTTTGTTAAGATTAGTTAACTTTTTAAATAACAATTGATTACCAAATTTACAAGGTTATTGTTTATTTATATAAAAAATTACTCAGAGTTAATTAGGGCCCGTCATGATGATAATCAATTTAATAGAAATATTACAAACTCATTGGAGATTCATCCAAAATTTTGTTTTATTAAATCTTAATTAATTAAATTTCTCAAAATTAGCGAGATTGTCAAAACTTCTCAAACTTAGAAACGGACGAAAATAAAACATCGTTCGAAAATTTAATTAATTTTGAAGAGTTTATTCGGAAAAGAGAGAACGGAAAATTTATACACCCATTTTACTAACTTAATATTTAAGTGAAAAATATAAATAATCAAAAATATCGTAGATTTAAATTGATAGAATCTAAATAGAAAGGTAAAGTTTCATCATCATAAAATTTAAATTAAAGATTTTAAAAATATTTAAATTATTTTAAAGGACTTCCAAATTATAAAGTCTAGGTTCTAATTAATAATTTAATTAAAAGTTTACTAAACAGCGAAACGGACCCCTAAAACGGCCATCTTTGGTGTCAAACAAACTTCCCGCGCAGGGAAGCACTAACCTGTACACCTCCTCTTGACATTAACGCGAACAGTTGGTGAGCAAAAAAGTACAACCTCCTTCACACCATATCAGATGTTCTTGTCATCCTCTAGCCTGACCAAACACTGTTGGTGTCTTCGTCGTTTCTCTGCCAACATCAAGTTTTCCTCCTCCTTATCGAAGCCCAGGGTTAATGACTTGACATTAATTTTCTCTTTTCTGTGTCTGCGTAGGATTGAATTGTTTTATGTCTACGTCTAGTTTTTGTTTATCGAAATTTATGATTTATTTGTTCTGATTAGTTGTTGAATCACCAGGACAAGGACTGTGAAGACTTTGTGCCGTGGTTGGAAAGGAAAGCTGGAGTTCAAGTTTCTTCGAAGGTTTACATTGGAAAATCCTCCCACGGCAGGTTGCGTCACATTATAATTTTTGGCCCCTTCGATTGCCTCCTGTTATTGCGTATTAAAATTAGTTCGTAGCATTCCGTTCACGTCACTATGTGCTGTTTTCTTTGACTCTATATTCCTGCAAGTATAGGTCACTATTTGCTGCGGAAGACATACGAGCTGGAGAGTGCATCCTTCAAGTTCCATACAACGTGGTATACTTCTCATTATGTTGACCCTTAATTTTACTATAAAGTATACACAACCTTTATTGGTGGTAGCCGTCGATGTTAAATTAGAAATTGTTTTCTAATGTAATATCTCAGCAAGTTTCACCGGATTGTCTACTTCCAAAAGTAAGAACTTTGTTGGAAAATGAAGTTGGAAATGTGGCAAAGCTTGCTGTCGTCCTTTTGGTTGAACAAAAAATGGGCCTGGTAATCTCTTTGTGTTTTTGATACGAAGTCAAATTGTGTAAAGCAATGGTACTGCGTAGTGCCTGTAAGATATATTTCACCATCAAGAATTTTGTATTATTTCGTTTGACATTTCTGTACTTACCTGTTAGCTTATGCAGATTTGTGTGAGTATGATTACCAATTGAATTAGGATTATTACTTGTAGCAGGAATCAGAATGGGCCCCTTATACCAGCCTTCTTCCTCAGCCTGGTGATATTCATAGCACGGTAAAATCTTTCCTTTTCCATTGAGTTTCTCACTCTTGTAAGAGAGAAAATAATCTGTTATATTTTTGTCAATATCTGCAGATATTCTGGAGTGCGAGCGAGTTAGACATGATTCGTCAAAGTTCCTTATATCAAGAAACTATGAGGCAGAAGGCTCAAATTGAAAGGGACTTCTCGACCATTAAGCTGGTAATTCACATGCACCTTTTATCCCCTTTCTTGCTTCGAGATTTTTGTTTTGAGTTCTATAAGAATCTGACCAACGTAGGTAAAATGTACTGTCTTTTTGGTTGCTTGAACCTGGATCTAATGGAGCCACCCTAAGGGATACAAGAAAAACCTTCTCAGCCAAGTACACGTTGGATTTTAGTGGCAGTCATATTAAACATCCAAGCATTTATTTGACAAGTTACAGTAATAAGAACACTTTTGCATAGATGATTTTTATATAAATGAGAAATTGGCTTTTTAACTGCATGGAAATGCAGCCATCAAACAATACTTGTGCTAATAGCTTATAAGTGATAATATGAATAAAATTAAGTTAGTAGCATTCTTTTTGGTGATAGTTTTTTTATATGACTACCATTTCTTATAGGTTCTTGATCGTTTCCATGGAATGTTTGAAGGTGTTACTTTAAGGGACTTTATGCATGCATATGCTTTAGGTGAGTGGCTATTTACGGCAGTAGCTACTTCCACTTTGATATTTTCTCTTTTTTACCTGGTTTATTGTGACAATAATATAAGTAGCAATTTTTCTTTGAGCCTAGTTATATTGATAATCTTGGTGATTATGTGCTTTGTGGTGAAACTTCTATCACAGCTGTAGCTAGAAATGTGAAAGTTGAGGATAATAGTGGCGCCTTTTGGCAGCGCCTCTCGCTCCTTGAGCTTAGGTGTGGAATTTGCT
Source organism: Erythroxylum incrassatum (assembly GCA_026546855.1). NCBI lineage: Eukaryota > Viridiplantae > Streptophyta > Magnoliopsida > Malpighiales > Erythroxylaceae > Erythroxylum > Erythroxylum incrassatum. The sequence goes on along the minus strand of JANVCL010000214.1, from coordinate 17,123,002 downwards.
TCCTGACAAGTAGATGTTGTAGTATGAGGGTGATTTGTACCAAATCATAGAAAAAGAAAGAAAAAGTTGCTAAAGCTGATATTTCATTGTCTGTGTTGACGGGAATTTTTGTTCTATTGAGATGGTTTGTAAAGTTCTCATGAATAGTTTGTTGTGAATGTGACAGTTGGATCTCGAGCTTGGGGAAGCTCAAAGGGTGCATCTCTGGTACTGTTTTCCTGTCATATACATGAATTTTTTTTTTCTGGAGTACTTTCCTGTTTCAATGAACATGTTTATGATTGCATTATTCTATAGATTCCCCTTGCAGATTTTTTGAACCATCAAGCTGATTCTGAAGCATTTGTTTTAAATGATGAGGACATGCAGGTCTCAGAGGTATAAAT
>JANVCL010000214.1:17095978-17122516 GCA_026546855.1 Erythroxylum incrassatum | reverse complement strand
TCAAAGAACTTCGTTCTTAAAAACAATCAAAAACAAAGTTGTAAAGTATTTTCAAAAACTTTGTATAACAACGAAATTTAAAATATGGGTTGAGAGAGATTGAGAGTTTGAGATGTTGCGACACAGCAATTTATACTAGTTCACCCCAAACTGTGGGCTACGTCTGGTCCTCAAATATCCTTATGAGATTTTACTATTTCTCAAAAGTTACAAGTATTCTTTGACTCTAAGCCTCTTCAGGTCTCTATAAACAGTATTCTTTCACTCTTAGCCTCTGTAGGCTATCTGCACTACTTTCTCGTTGAAAGTGGTTTCGAGCTTTGTTACAGAAATAATAGCTATAATTGTTCGCACAAAAATTTCTTAAGTATTACTAAGCTTTTAATTTCGCTCTGACAAAAGTCTTCAATCTCTTTGACACGATTAGTATTTATAGCCTTCGTCTTCAACTGCTTCTTGAAAATTGCTTTTTGATCTTCCAAGAATCGGTTATTCAGTTGAGTTCTGTAACCAACTCAGCTGATGTGTCTTCTTAACTCTTCCGTCTGCTTTTCGCTTTTGTGTCTAGCTTCTGCTTTTGCTTCCGTCTACTTTTCGATTTGCTTTCGTCTGCTTTTCAGCTTGCATCTGCCTTTTGATTTATCTCTGCTTTTCACTTCGTCTATTTTTCAATTTGCGTCTACTTTTTGCTTTCTTCCGTCTACTTTTTACTTAGCTTCCGTCTGCTTTTGCTTAGCTTCCATCTGCTTTTCAAATAACTTCCTTCTGTCTATTTTTTATACTTCGTCTGCTTTTCAATAGCTTTCGTCTGCTTTTGCTTTATTATTTGTTTTTCATCAAAATCATTAATCGTAAAGTCATTTGGACTTAACACAGGAAGGACGGGAAAGAATAGATACACAAACCCTTAATGTGAGCATTGTGGGAAACTTCACCAAGGAGAGTGCTTCAAGTTACTTGGAGTATGCTTTCGATACGGAGAGATGGGACACATGATCAGGGACTGCCCCTAAGAAATAAGGCAAGAGGAGCCGCAGTTGCAAGCCCCAAGGAGAATAGAAATAGTGGGGACTAGGCTAGACGCTGAGGTGTGCAGTTATGGTGCTGCAAGGAAGGTCGTTCCTCTAGGAAGTCCAATGGGTCAGGGTCAAGGTTAGGCTCAGGCAAGGGTGTTCGCCATGACCAGGGAAGAAGCTACAGCCGCACCCAAATTTGTCACAGGTATGGCTCAGTTATTTAATTCTAAAGTATATGTCTTAATTGATTTGGTTCTACATATTCATTTGTTTCTGTAAGCATGGTTTTACATGATATGAAATTGGTGCCATTGGATCGTCCCTTGATTGTTAGCACTCCTTTAGGGAGGAAGGTGATAATAAGTCAAGTATATAGAGATTGTGAACTGATTATTGATGGTGTTGGACTGGTAGTAGACTTATTGGCTCTAGAGCTGAAGGGTCTAAATGTTATACTGAGTATGGATGCTATGGAGAAATATTGTACAAAGTTAGATTGTAGACTCAAGGAGGTAGATTTTGAATTTGGTAATGGTGAGAAGGTGATTTTTATGGGAGATAGGAGAACCTCATCACCCATAATTGTTTCGGCTTTACTCACGAATGGATGATGAGAAAGAGGTATGAAGCCTTCTTAGCACACATCGTGGACACTGATGTAAATGAAGGGAAGTTAGAAGATTTTCCTATTGTGAGGGAGTTTCCAGGCGTGTTTCCAAAGGACTTACCTGGTTTGCCACCGGTGAGAGAAATTGAGTTTGCCATTGACTTGATTCCTGGAACCGCACCCATTTCTATACCACTGTATAGAATGGCTCTAGCTAAACTAAAGGAACTCAAGGAACAGTTGGAAGAATTGTTAGAGAAGCGATACATAAGGCCAAGTTCATCACCTTGGGGAGCGCCTGTTCTGTTTGTTGAGAAGAAGGATGGGTTATGGCACATGTGCATTAATTACCAGAGACTCAACAAGGTGACTGCTAAGAACAAGTACCCTCTGCCTCGGATTGATAATCTGTTTGACCAGTTGCAGGGAGCAAGTGTCTTCTTTAAAGTTGATCTCAGGTTAGGCTATCATCAGCTCAGAATCAAGAAGTCTAATGTAAGCAAGACTACCTTTAGGACTCATTATAGGCATTAAGAGTTCCTAGTCATGCCATTCGGATTGACCAATACTCTGGCTGCATTCATGGGTCTTATGAATAAGGTTTTCAAGGATTTTATGGATCAATTTGTCATAGTGTTTATCGATGACATTTTGTCCTATTCCAAAAGTGAAGAGGAACATAAGGAACATCCCAGAATAGCATTGCAAACACTAAGGAAAAAGAAACTTTATGCCAAATTCAGTAAATGTGAATTCTGGCCTCACAAAGTGATTTTCCTTGGACATATGATATCGAAAGATGGGGTGCATCTGGACCCAAGGAAAATTAAAGCAGTCGTGAATTGGTATGCATCGAAGATAGTTGTAGAAGTGAGAAGTTTTTTAGGTTTGGCAAGGCATTATAAGAGGTTTGCAGAAGGATTTTCTATGATAGCTGCTCCGATGACCAAGCTATTGACAAAGAATCATAAATTTATATGGAATGAGGAATGTCAAAAAAGTTTTAAGGAACTCAAGCGCAGATTAACAAGTTCTCCAGTTTTGATTTTGCCTACTGGAGATGAGGGTTATACAGTATACAGTGATGCTTCAAGAAATGGTTCAGGTTGTGTGTTAATACAAGGAGACAAGGTAATAGCTTATGCCTCACGACAGCTAAAAACTTATGAATTAAATTACCCGACCCATGATCTAGAATTGGTAACAGTAATTTTTGCTCTGAAGATTTAGAGACATTATTTGTATGGGATACAAATGAAGATTTTTATAGATCACAAAAGTCTCAAGTATTTTTTGAGCTAAAAGGAATTGAATTTGAGACAGAGAAGGTGGTTAGAGTTGCTCAAAGGATTATGACCTTTTAATTAAATACTATCTAGGAAAGCAGAATGTGGTCGCTGATGCCTTGAGTAGGAAATCCTCTATAGCTGATGTTCAAACAGTGTATCTGCCGTTATTGGAAGAAATGACGAAGCTTAGAATAAGCTTGAAATAGGAGGAACCCAATTGTGTTATTGTTACTTTCAGAGTGAGACCGATACATAAGGAGAAAGTTAAGGAGTTACAAGCATAGGATGTAGAATTGAGTAAGCTCCAAGAAGAAATTCAGAATGGCAAGAAATATGAAGTAGTAGTGAGGGATGATGGGCTTATGGTTGTTAGAAATAGACTTTGCATTCTGAATGCGCCTTATGCCATGCACCCAGGTAGTAGCAGGATGTACAGAGATCTGAAAGAGCATTTCTGGTAAAAAGGCATGAAGAGGGATGTAGCAAATATGCAAGTAAGTGTCTAGTGTGTCAGCAAGTCAAGGATGAACACCAGGCACCTTCAGGCAAGTTAATGTCATTGTCCATTCCTGAGTGGAAGTGGCAAAGGGTGACTATGGATTTTCTGATGGGTTTACCGAAAACCAGTAGGAAGCACGATGCTATATGGGTCATTATTGATCTGTTGATAAAGTCAACCCATTTTCTGGCAATTAAACAGACTGATTCTCTGCATGTGCTAGCAAAGAAGTATATTGATGAGATAGTGAGACTGCATGGGATTCTATACTCTATAGTTTCTAACAGAGATCCCTGATTTATTTCGAGATTCTGGGGAAGCTTATAAGAGGCTCTTGGAACCAAATTGAACTTTAGCACTGCTTTTCATCCTCAAACAGATGGTCAATCTGAGAGGACCATTCGAAACCTTAAGGGAATGCTCAAGGCATGTGTGATGGATTTCAAGGGTGCTTGGGATGAACATTTGCCATTAATTGAATTTGCTTATAATAATTCGTACCACTGGAGCATTCAGATGGCTCCTTACGAAGTATTGTATAGAAGGAGATGTAGAACTTCGATATGTTGGGATGAAGAAGGAGAAAGAAAATTAATCGGACCAGAGTTAATTTAGATGACAGTCGAGAAGGTTAATTTGGTTAAACAATGGCTTAAAGCAGCACAGGAATGAAGAGCTACACTGATGCACACTAGAAGGAAATAGAGTATGAAGTGGGTGAAAAAGTTCTCCTTAAGACATCTCCTTGGAAAGGAGTCATGAGGTTTGGTAAGAAGGGTAAGTTAAGCCCAAGGAATGTGGGTCCTTATAAGATTCTTGAGAGGATTGGACCATTAGCCTATAGGTTAGCACGACCACTGAAATTTTCACATATACATAATGTCTTCCATATTTTCATGTTGAGGAGGTATAGATCGGATCCTTCTCATATTATTCAGACCACTGAGGTCCAGTTCACAGAGGATCTGACCTATGAGGAGACTCCAATGGAAATCTTAGATACTAAGGAGAAGGTCCTAAGAAACAAGACAGTTCAGCTAGTCAAAGTTCTATGAAGAAGTCATTCTATGGAAGAGGCCACATGGGAGCCCTTGGAAGCCATGAAAGAGAAGTATCCACAACTCTTTGATGATTCAAGTAAGAATTTCGAGGACGAAATTCTTTTAAGAGGGGAAGAAATGTTAGCCCCAGAAATGATTTAATGTAATTTTGAGGTCTTGATAGATTAATTTATCTTGGATTCTATTAGCATGTTAATGTTAATGAGATTATATGACATAGGATAATTGAATTAAAGTGGAAGGGTAGTAAGAATGTATAAGGGGCATTATTGGAAGATCACTTAAGTTGTAAAGTCTTAAGGCATTGAAGGAAGGGCAAGTTCGACATTTTAGCTTCACTAAGACTATAAAAGGGAGACAGAAGACTTGTCTTGCATTTAAAGAGGGAAAAAATGAAAATTAGAAGATAGAAGAGGGAGAGAGTGTCGTTGGAGAGAAAAGATAGCAGAGAGAGAAGGCTAAGCTAGGTTTTTCTTTTTCATAGTCTTAAAGAGGGATTTTGAGAGTGAGCAAGAAGGGTAAAAGGAAGAGGAAGGCCAAAGCTTCAATTAGTGCTAAGAAAATCATTATTTGGTGAAGCTTTAAGGTAAGTGTATGTTCAATCTTTTAGATTTTGGAAGGGGTTTTGGTTCAAAGATCTTAGGGAAATGCATGGGTTTAAGTATTCTAGGGTCAATTTTATGAATATATTTCTTTAGGTTGTCCAATTTGAATTCCTTTTGATTTGGAGTTTTTGTCAAAGTTGAAGAAAACCAAGAGAGGCAAGAGGAGCAAGAGTAGAGGCTTTTTGGGCAATGTTTACAAACAAGGAAATTAAGGTGGGTTACATTTTTATAATTGAGTTAATGAGCCATAAATGTTCTTCAAATAAATGGGATTTAATGATTTTCCAACTACTTTATAAATGTGTATTTATGGTTTTTTTAAATGCTTGAGAATGTGCCATATGTTATTGTGTGTGAATTTTGGGAATGAATTCTAATTGCTTCACATATGTTATATTTGTTGCTTTTGACTGAGTTGAGAAATGACTTTTATGCTTGGTATAGGAATGTGGTTGTTGAATTGTGAAATGATGATGGGAATGCATATGAAATATGTCATGTTCATGAAAAGAAAGTTTATGAAATGTGCCATATGGGCAAACGGTTTTCAATTTATGAATTACATGCTATGTGAGTTTGGTGTAGTCCATCCAAGAATGTCACGTGCTCGTTGACCAAGTTAAAGGCTTCTCCCTCCTGCCCGTTAGTGACACGGAGCTCTTTTATGGACTCCCTTAAATTTACAACTACACAGGACCATTATGTTGAATAGTGTAGTTCGTCATGTCTATGGATTTGCCCAAACCATTACGATGTGATTATGTGTTACTTGCGTTGACAAGTTTGATGAATGCTTGAATTATGTGAGTTGTGAATTGGTTTGATATGTTGAGAATTTTAGAAATATATGTTTCATAGATTTCATATAAGTTTGCCTTAAACATGATTATTGTCAAAGGATTTGCTAGTTACCGATTATAAGACTGTTACCCATGAGCTTTAAGCTCACCCCCATTACATCCCATCCACAGGCGATAAGCAAGGTATCGAGTGATCGAGTTGATCATCAAGGCATCACTCCAACTTGCATATTTGGTTCTTTTGAAGCTATATTTTATAAAATAATGCTTTAGTTGCATTTTGAGGAATTGCAGTTCTTGTAAAGTTTGTATTTTGGATTATGTTGTAAGGTGGCTCAAAATGCCCACTAAAGCATTGTAAAACTCTTATTTGATGTGAATGAGATACACATATACATTATGGTTGTTTGTGGTATTTCAATTCTTTGCATTGAAAATTTTAAGTTTTCATAGGGGTAGGATTTGTGTTATGGATTTGAGAGAAATACTGCACTAATCTAGGACGAATTTGACCAAATTGTCTTCATAGAATTGTAGCTTGTCCTTCTAACTTTCCAATGACATAAAGTATGCGATTTTTGGATGCAGGACTTGAGAGATATGATCATTTGAGTAGGTGATGTTGCATAGGATGTGTATCCCGAATAATAGAGCTTATAGAATGATATTGCACTAGGATTGCTTGAAAAAGTGTAAAAGGGATGATAGGATAGGTTTAGGATACATTGGAGGGGCCTTAGAGAGTGGAAATTTCGTTTCAACCAAAAGTTACATGGTCTACCTATGTGAAATTTACATGGGCCGTATGTTTCTAACTCAGAAGCACAATCAGACCCGAAAGTTACACAGTTTACCCGTCTGGGTTCTCACAGCCTATGTTTTGACCCTCCAAATGACAAAATCTTGCTTTGAGTTCTTCACAAAAGTTGTAGATCTAGAAGTCCTCTTCAAAACCGTATAAATAAAACCTTAATCCAACATCTCTAGTGAAAGTTATGCTAATTTTCCCGAGATAGGTACAAAGTGATGGAGGACATGAGCATGGTTGATTCTTTTGGGCATAACTTTGTAATCCGACCTCCAAATGAAATGATTCTTGAGGCATAGGATTCCCAAAACATTTTTCTCCATTTTCAAAAAAATTTATAGCCATTGGTGTTGAATTTAGAAAGATTTATTGAAAGAAAGTGAGGGGTGGGTTGGGAGAGCATGATTGCGCTATGAATATACTTTGGTTTCTTAAGCATATCGTCATCTATAGAACTCCGATTTAATTGGTTCTTGCTCCAAATTAAACTAGAGACTAAGAGCTAAAATTTTGAAGAAGTCAATTATGATTATTGTGATACCGTTATATGGGCTCGCCTTTGTGGCTTGAGATGTTATAAGAATGATGAGGAAGTGATGATGGCTAATGAGGGTACTTTGACATAACCCTAGAAAGAAACCCGCTCTATGATTCCGGATAGTTGGGCTCCAAAAATGAGGTCCAACATAATGTGTAATTACTTAATGTATTCATTAGTGCTTTATTCCAAATGTTTATGTTTATAAGGCATATTAAGTTTGATCAAATGTGAATGAATATGTTAAATTTGAGCAAAATGGAATAAAGTCATATGTTATAGACTACATCATTTACATGTGATTATGAAATCCGAAACGTTTTATTTTTAAAATTGCCAAGTGTTAGTCATGGTTAAATAAGCCTGCCTAGAAGGGTCTACAACTGCTTCTGTAACTAGACACTAAGGTGTCTTCTGTATCTAGACACTTTAGTATCTTTTGTACTAGAAACTCCGGTGTATTATGATCTTAGACACTTCAATGTCTTCTGTCTCAGAGAGTTTGGTCTCTTCTATTTTTGAGATACCAATCATATGTATCTTCTGTTCTGGTCTCGTTACCCACTTCTGTAAAAAGGACTAACAGGCTACTTTGTTTTGTGTTTTGATATATATTCTGATTTGATACAATATAAGTTTTGATTTGATACATGATATATTCTGATTTAATACAAGTTCTGTTCTGTTCTGACACAATTATATCCTGTTTTGAGGCTTGTACATTCTGTTCTGAAGTAATGATGTTATGTTCTGATACTTATATGTTTTGTTCTGATGCAAGAATGTTATATACTAATGAATTACAATTTGTTTTAAGACAAATAATGTTTGGATTGCCCTTTAATATAAACAATTAAGGATTGCTTATGATATGACCTGATTTAGTACCCGTGAATGTTAGTCAACTATTAGAAATAATTGTCATTATGTATCCTATTTAGTTATTCTCCACTATGCTATATGCTTAGCACGGTGGTTTTGCCTCCGTAGGTTCTGATAAGAAGACTTAAGGATGGGACAACTGCAGTGGCCAATAAAGCATTTGATATGATTTTGGAAAAGGTTATGTTTAAATTTTAATTTGTATTTCAATGTGTTGAAACATATTATGTTTTGTATAAATGGTTTGTAATAACTATAATATAGGATGGATTTGTATGTAAGGAATGTATATGATGAGTACAATATGTACATTATGTTCTGTATATAACTCAACAAAGTATGAATGTGAATTATGTTATCTTATTTCCAATGAATTTCTGGATTATCTTGGTATGTTTTAGGATTGCTTTGTGTGGCATCTGTATATCCTCTCAGGGGATATTCAGGTGTTAAATTGTTTGGTATCCGAGTATGGTTTGGGCAATTCTGGTTTAACAAGCGCATAAATATTGCTTGTACCTGGATATAAGAGTTGTGTTTGGCCTAATGTGTTTAGTCCCATGTTTTGGTTTTAGATTTAAGTCTGGAAAGATCTCACGTGGTTTGTTACATCCTATTTCGATTCCTCAATGGAAATGGGATAACATTACCTTGGATTTTGTCACTGGACTACCTATCACTCAAAAGAAGCATGATGTTGTATGGGTGATTCTGGATATGTTCACCAAGTCTGCCCACTTTCTGCCTATTCGTCCTGATTATTCATTAGATAGTCTTGCAGATATATATATATATATATATATATATGAATGAGATAGTAAGGTTGCATGGCGTATTGTTGTCTATTATTTCTGATCATGATCCTCGATTTACTTCGAGATTCTGGAAAAGTTTGCAAAAGGTTTTAGGTACTCAAGTCAAGTTCAGTGTCGCTTCCATCCCTAGATAGATGGAAAATTTGAACGGGTGATTCAGATACTAGAAGATATGCTTCGGGGTTGTGTGTTAAAATTTTTAGAAAGTTGGGATAACTATCTTACTCTGATGGAGTTTTCCTACAACAATAGTTATCATACTAGTATTGGCATGGCGCCTTATGAAGCCCTATATGGTAGGAAATGTGTAGATAAAATTGAAAGGAAATAAAAATTTCTATTACCTGGAGAGGTTGAACTTGGAGCTACAATGGTTGTTTAATTATCATGTTAAGAGTTTATGAATTGGTATAAAGTTATATTATTGGATTTGATATCAAAATTTCATGATGGTTACGTTTCTTATATTTCTAAATTCATTGAGAACATACTTAAGTAAGATGAAATAAATGATAGCGTATATGTGGAAGTCCTCAAGGTTAAGTTAATCAGTTATTGTGAGTACACATTTGATAGTGTGGTTGCTTTGGCGAATGATGTTACTAAGAACATATGTAGTACATATTTGGATATGATATAGGGATTAATATATGACATATTAAATGCTCTTAAGAACTAGACCCCATAGTTAAAATTCTGAGATGAATAAGAGTAGCACAGAGGAAGCAAGGATTTATGCGAATAAATTGAAATGGTGACTACTAAGGATAGGTAACTTTTGTATGGTCATAAAATACTTAAATATTATCTAGAATCAATTGAGGTCAAGGTATCATTAGTTTAAGATATTAATTAGTGACTTTTCGAAAATAAACCTCTAGATAAGATGCAACGATCTTAATGGTACATACCAAGGCAAAAGAATAAATGCACATGCCTATTGTTTCACTGAACTTTAATTTATTGAACATTTTGATTATATGAAATATGATGGTAATTTATCTTATTGAGATATTATGAATGGCCGAAAAGCAGCAATGAACATAGTTGACTAATAAGTATTTTGTGAACAGTACAGATCATTGAGGAAAGAAAATTTTCTTTTTATGAGAACTTTCACTTAATTGTATCATGTAGACCAAATGTTCCATTTTTAGGAATGGATAAAAATTGAATGAATTAGAAGTAAATATTGGAGACGAATAATTATGATACTTAGGTATGAGAAGCTACATGGGAAATTAAAGAGAACATAAGATAACATAGCCCACATCTAGTGAATAAGTCAATTAAGAATTTCAAGGATGAAATTCTTTTAAGGGTGTGAGAAATGTAAGCCCCCAAACTATACCCTAGTAGAAATGTTACATGACCATGAAATTATTTGTGTTAGGTGTTAAAATTGTGACATGATTATAAGTTGTATATGTTTTTAATTTTGGTTTGATGGACCATAATTAGTAACTTGGAATTAATTGGTATAATTAGAAATTTGATGTATTAAAATGTACATTTGGACTAGGAAAAATGCCAAGTGACAAGACAAATTATGTTGCATCCCGTTTTCGGAATCCAACTCTTAACAAAATATCATCACACTTGAGCATGGTTCCTTGTAATCTCTTCTTGCTCTGATACCAAACACGTTGGGCCCCATTTCCGAAGTCTAACCTTTGAACCATAAAACATATGCGTATTATTGCTCGTCATACAAACGTGAGCGTAATCCAATCAAATCATAAAGCTTAAAGCCTCATGCCATTTCTTTTTTTTTTTCAATTGATAAATGACAATCCATTCTTATGATTATGTTCTCAATCATATTGTACCTGCCAATATTCTCTGAGAGAAACTCGAAAATCCCTTCAGGAAAAATTCATCGTGGCGACCTTGAAAGACTGACTTCGCCGCGACGAAGCTAAAGAGTTTTGCCGCGGAGAAGGGACGGGAACTTACTAAGATCCTTCGGGAAAAGCTCGCCGCGGAGATCCTCGGCGAAACCCCTGAAATTTCAACCCCAAAACCTAAAATTCAAATGGTCTCTACATCACTCTTATCTTAACTCTTGCGAAAATATCATAAGACTATCCAATCCTTACTTTCACTCTAATTTGTCCCAAATTCACTCCCTCTAAGGTAACATCATTTCATAACAATTCAACTACCAACATTATTTCATTAAACTCTCTAATTTCTACCCATTTGATTCATTCCCTTACAATAATGCTCATTACCCATAATTCCTATCTTTCTCTTATAACATCTCACTTATATATGTAACAACAATTCATGTAAAAAATTCATCATCTCAAATCAATAACTTACACATATTATACCTAATTTCAACTCAACCTCATCCATATACAAATTCAATAATTCACATAAAAAGTTTTTGCTATGACTGCTACATCGTCACCAATAATTTTATGTGACGATTAAAAATTCATCGCTAAAGATTATTAGCTATATGTTAATAGTAATGTAGCTAATAACCTTTAGCCACGAAAACTAAGCATACCCAAATATCATTTGTGACGATTTTCCATATCGTCACGACTCTTTTTTTACTACTATGTAGCTTGTAGAAAAAAATAATTTGCAACGAATTGTTAAAAAAGTTGTCTATAATATTTTGTTATCAGGATTTTACAACGATTTAATATTGTCGCTACATATTATCAGCTATGAATGAAGGACTTTTAGCGACAAAATAAATTAAGCTTATGATGTAGTGAGAATTCTACATAACTTGTCGAGAATAAGCAAGGGAGGAGACACAGTCTTTTTCATATTGATTAGTTGTTGATTTGTTTGTAACAATGCCTATTAGAACATACCCTTATCCACCCTAGATACATGACACGTGTTTTGAAGTTTGTTACATCTATTACAAGTTGAACGGTGCATATTAGACTAAGTGCTTGCTTGGATGGGCCTTTAAGAGGTCACTTTTTTCCATTACAACAACTTTTTTTAAGAAAAATGAGTGTTTGACTATAAAATGAAAAGTACTTTTTTAAAATATATATGATTTTTTTGACAGCCAAAATACAGTTTTTTAAGAAGATCAAATTTGGGGCTTCTTAAAAAAGTATTTTTCGAATAGATTTTTCATATAAAAAAAGTATTTTTTGAGTAGATTCTTTAGATCAATTAATGAACTTATTTTTTAGTCCCTTTTGCCCTTATGTTTTACACATAATTTTCATAATACTAACAAACTTATCTTCACGCTCATTACAATAAAATGCATAATTTATTATGTATTTAACTATTTACTCAACTTGAATATTTATTTTAGGATTTATAGAACATTATTTGGCTTTTTATATGTTTTAATATTTATTTTTATATTAATTTTACTTATGTTATAATCCATATAAAAGATTTGATTAGATATATTTTCATTTATGTTTCATATGGTTTAAAATTATATAATAATTAGTATACTGTGCTTTGCATATTGTTTAATATACTTTAAATAATATTTATATGCATAAATAATTTTTATTGAAAAATAAAATATAGTTAAAATTAAAAATATTTTTTATTTTTATGTTGTCAAACAGTCTACTATATGAAGTTCATTCAAAAAACTCTTTTTTAAATGACAGTCAAACAGTTAACTAGTTTTTTAGAAAAGTTCTTCTAAAAAAAGTTCTACTAGTATAAGTGCAACAAAACATAGGCTAAGTGAACTAAGACTACGTGATAACGTACGTTTTATTTTTCTTTTCTCTTATTTAATTATTCGTAACCCATCTTTTAGTTGTTTTATAGGCCAATGCATGATAATTGTCAAATCTATACAAGGTGTAAACAAGTATTAAGTGTCAAAGATTGATAAATAAATAGGTACTTTTGGATGATTGTGGAAAAATAAGGGATTTATTTTCAAGCGATACGAATTGATTTGTTAATGGAGTTTATGAAGGTAAAGAATAGAGGTGAAAGGAGGTTAAGGAGTTATAGGTGAAAATAAGAGGAGATTAACAAAGGTTAAGTAGTTTTATTAAGAAGTAGGTTATCGAATTTATACTTAGGGTTAAGTGGTTTTATTAAGAAATAGGCTGTCGAACTTACTTAGAAACCACTTGTAGGTAGGAGTCTAGATTTTCTGTCTAGTTTTATGGTGCCTTATTCTGTCCCATAAATTTCAGTCATTTATTTATGCGGATCCCATGTTTATTTATTTGGATGTGATCCGCATAAATGAATGGTTGAGATTCATGGGACAAAATAAGACCCCATAAAACTGGACAAAAGATCTTATCTCTGTAGGTAGATATGTCTTAAAAATATAGGTTCTCTGGAGGAAAATAATATCCTATGATAAAGAGTGGATTTAGAAGGTGGTGAATTATGTTAATTGTTATTAGGTGAAGATAATCTTAACAATGAAAGAAATTAAACTCTTTTTTTGATTCATCTGAGGAATTGAGATTTGGAGCGAGAGGAAGATACCCCATTTGTCCCACTTCCATCACTGAAAAATAGTGTTCCTGTCTTTTTCAAAAGTTAAGAATTTGCAAAAGGGTACGACTCGTATCTAACCATACAACTCCCTGATAAATACTTCCCTCCTGTCCTCCTAAAACAGGCATGTCGAAGTCGACTGCTAATCCTTCCTAAACAAGTGAGGCACTTATCAATAGATATATCCCTGGTGCATTGAGAAAATCCATAAAGCCTATCATTACTATCGCTTCTTATCTCTACGCTGTGAGCTGCGTATAGGTCCCCATTGTTGCGAGTTCCTGTCCTCAGGAGATCCAGTAGGACTAACCTGGCTATTGTGAAATCATAGCGATGGTGAAGACCTACCTTTTTCGGGTTGCATTGGTAGAACCTATTGTGACGATCAAGAGAACCAAAAAACTCCTTGTTTGAGTACTTCAACATACAATCATCATACCAAATAATTGCTCTCTTGTTGCTTGGACAGCGCTTCCTAATCTCGCTCCCCGCGTCCTCAAGACAAGTTTTGCATCTCTGGTTTCGAACATCACTTGTACAAAGGGCAAGACCATGCACTCGGTCAGAGTTTTGGCCCAAAGATTCTCGACCATAACCTGAGTTCGGGACAGTAGAGAATAATGAAGTGAAGAGTTGGTTCATATTAGACGCAAAAGCGTCATTGGGGCTATAATCAGGTGAAGAACAAATATAACTGAGCGGATCAACTCCATTAACAGAACTTTGAGGAAGATTAATGAGAGCAAATAACAACGGATAGAGAAAACTGATGGCCAAGATTGACAAACGCATCATAATTTTCAAGGACAAGATCGTGGTTCTGAAAGGATTTTAACAGTTTATAATATTACGAGCATGTTCGGCTAACTCCAATGACGTTAACAATGAAAATCTCGCTGATGGCACATAGAATATATAAACTCCAAATGATGGAACCATTTCACTAAACGATTAGCTTGTGGCATAAGTTGCTCGTTAGACTAACCAAACATATGATTTACATATGGTATTGAAGTTGTCACAGAATAAAAAACATTGAAAAAGGCACCAATATTTACCCAGTGTATGATTACTATCCTTAAGGGTGAGGACAGTAGACAAGGACGCAAAAATCCTGTTCATAATCATATTTGCTTGACGTCTTCGGGAATTTCTGTCCTGTCCTCAGTGGACAAGGACACGCATTTTCTGTCCAAAACAAAACCGAGGTACAGACGCGTTCTGTCCATTGGACAAGTCTGGCAAAAATCGAAAATAACCTCGCTTAAACGTCTCCCACGAAACCTAAAACAAATAACTCCATCGTCTCCTCCTTCGTGCGGCTGCATCTCCAGTGTGCAGGTCTCCTCCTTCGTGCGGCTGCATCTCCACTGATAACTCGGTAAGTTATTTATTTTGTTGCAGATTCTTCTCTTCTGTTCCCACGTCAATACACACTTCTGTTCCCACTTCAATGCAATTTTGGATGTCGATTGGGTAAGGTCGGAATGGGTATCGATAGAGTGAGGTCGGAATGGGTATGGTAGAGTGAGGGATTGGGATTAGGTTATGTTAATGGGTTTTTCGAAGGGATTGGGGAACAGTTTTGCTTGTGCCGCTTCTCTGCCATGTTTTATTTTCGTAATAATATTCATTTCGGGGGTGGGGAACTGGTTTGGTTCTTTGATTTATTTGGGAATTCACTGAGATCTGTGTTGCGTATAGGTCAGTGATCGATGGTTCCCACTGCTGTCTGTGGAAGTTCCAGTTAGAAGGTAAGCAAGTTCTTCTTCTCCTTATTTTGTTTTTGTTTTCAAATGGCTTCTGGAGAATGCGTCGAACATACACTGTTAACATTGCATTTCTTCTTATTCTGTTTTTGTTAACTTTGCATTTGTACTGAGGAAGAACATACAGGCGTGAAAGTCAGTCCTATAGTCCCATATGCATTTCTCTTGTTTCTTCTGGAGTAGTAACGCAATTATCTAATATGGTGTCTTTCTCCCCAGAAGAATTCTTTCAAATTTGGAAAGCTGATGCAAATGAACCAAGGCTCATGCCTACCACTGTTAACATAGATGTAATTGAAGATGTTCTGGTTGTACTTGACATTTTTATCCATAATTCCTCTGTTAACATTGATTTTTTGAACCATCAAGCTGATTCTGAAGCATTTGTTTTAAATGATGAGGACATGCAGGTCTCAGAGGTATAAATTTTTTCTGCTGTTTAATTGTGATTTCTAGACTTTGGCATGGTTATCATGTTCCTTCCGACATCCACTGTTTAACAAAATATGTTTTCTGTTGGTAACCTTAACTACAATGATCCATTAATATTCTCCTAGTTCTGCTTTTATTATTCTAAATTTTGAATTATTCTCAACCTTGTATTATCAGGTATGTCCAGAAATCTCCTTAATTATCCGAGTCATTTTGTGCAGGTCATTGCTGATTGTAATTATGCTGCTCATGAAGAGGTTACAATGAAACATAACTCATGTTCTTGATAGAAAATAATCCTCTGATCTTGGAGATTAGTTTAGAGAGAACTCTCTGGTTCAAACATTAGCCAACAGATGATGTATTCTTGTGAATTTTGACACCAGTGTATGTTTGTAATTTGCATACATACTTAGCAGGTATTTATTAGTTATGGAAAGTTTTCAAATTCTACCTTGCTGTTGGAATACGGGTTTGCACTTCCATATAACAAGCATGAGGAGGTTAGTCTTGGTTTTGCATAGTTGTATCGGTCTTGTCCTTATTGTACTGGTCCAATATCTGATTAGTGCTCCAAGTTTTTGCTCCAACTTTTGCTGTCTAATATGAAAATTACGGTGGTTACTCTCTGGTTCAGGTTCAGATCAGTATACCCCATCATGATCTTTTACCCAAAATGAAGTTTCAAATTTTGCAAGGACATCTATTTCCAGTCACTAATGATGCCAATGGCTTCAAGACTTCAGGGAACTCTTTCGTAATAAAGTAAGAGTTGAGTCATGGTCTTGAGTTTTTGAATTCAGAGGTTATGGAAAATTCTACATCCAGACATCCATTATCGTTAGCTGGTTAGATTCTACTTCCAATCAACTTACTGATGATCTCACATACAGATACACTATCTTGGATGTTTGCATTACACACATGTTATGTGTACTTGAGTCATTGCTTATTTGACCTTTTATGAAGTACGACTTCCCACTTAATTGAATGTAGTGTGTAACTCCAGCTTTATAGCCCTGGCACAATGTCTTGTATTAGAGCTTTTTCAAGGAAGTTCTTGCGATAAGGGAAAGCAGGTCTGGATGAGTTGATTCTAAGCCCTACTAATCTTTTCCAATTTGTTCATCGGATTATTGCCCATTGGAAGTTCACAAGGAAGTGAAAAATAATATTGCTTTAACTCACCCTCTGAATTCTCTTTTGCTTCTTCTCACCTCAGAAATTCATTGTACTTTATGCTGTTCCTAGCAAATTCAAAAATTTGTGTACTTATTTCTACTCTTTTGGCAGTAACCGTGAAACCTATTGCTGTGTGTAGCAATTACTAGTTTGTGAAGCATAACTAGGCTATGTCTAGTTTGTGAACCATAACTAAGGCTATGTCTAGTTTGTGAAGCATAACTAAGGCTATGTCTTGCTTAAATGCATACAGTATCACGAGTAACATGCATCGTAAAGTTGTCTTTACTAGTACCTATTCCAATTTCTGATAACATTATAGTGATAATCACACTCAGGGAAGTCAAATCTGTTGAAGGAAAAGGGAAGGGTCTTCCACAATCTCTTCGTGCGTTTGCTCGTGTTCTGTCTTGCACCTCTCATCAGGGTATGCTTGAACATATATCTTTTGAATTATATCTGTTTGGTAAAGTGAGAAGGTCCTCATCGGTTATATAAATATTTAGAATTAGAAGATCTGACCAAGGAAGCGGCAGAAACTGATGGGCGATTGGCTCGTCGTCCTTTAAAGGATATCAGCAGGGAGATTCAAGCACACGAGATCCTGTTGTCACGGTTTTCACAGCTCATCGGGGGATACAATGCGTCTATTGAGGTAAATGCATAAGTATGATCTCCCGTTGCTTAATTAGAGTTTGGGGTAGATTTGGAGATAAATGATTGCATTAGCTAGTAAACTCTTGCATATTTTTTTATTGGAGGGCCTCTTATGCGTGATTGTCAGCATATAGCCAAAATATTGTGCTAGGATCGTATCGAAGATATGATTCTTACATTAGCATCAAGAAACTTGATATCCTGGTTATTGTCCCTTCTGATCGGAAGGTTCGTCATTTGTTTCAACCATCTGTTTGTACTTTGCAGTCATTGGAAAAAATTTCTTCAGTACCTACATGTGAAAAATTTGCCACGCGAAGGAAAATGGCTCTAAACCTCCTTAATGGTGAGCTTCGAGTACTTGAATCTGCATCAGCATGGCTGAAGAATTACCGCGCTACGTTGCATTGCCACCGGGCAGGTTCCTTGATCAACAACGTGCAAGGTACACTTTTGACTTTGACAGATCAATTGTATTTTTGCTCGTGTATGCCTAGTTGTCTTAGCACTATACAAATCAAGAAGTGGAAATACAGGGCCCTGAGGTCTGGGATAGAACGCACAAATCAAGGCGTCAGATGTAACCCCAAACGGAAAGAAGAATAGATCATGGCTCATGATGTCATTGCAACTAAAAAGCAGAATCAAACTTTATCAGCCCATAACTAGTCATCATACGGACGTCTGTGGATTTCCAGTTATTTCTTCAATTGCATTATGCCCTGAACACTGAAGGTTTCATCTCTTGGACTTCAACAAAGCCCATTGAAACGTGAAAGCAACACCTCTAGAAGATATTGCATTTAACATCAGCTTTAGTTTTCTTTAATTTGAAACGAGAAGAAAATTACAGGGAACGTTTCAATACGAGTTCAATTGTCTGTTGCGTATATACACGCGACAAGTAGGAATGGACACGGATGCCCGAGTTGTTCAAGCGTTTTAAGGCAGATTAGAACATCAATATATTCACAGATATTGCTGCACTATCGTAACTGCTTCAGAGGCCCAGCCAACGAGTTTCCTTTTTGCTCAATCTATGATATATATGCCTTTACCAAATCTGAATAATTGCAGACGTAACCCGTCCTTGGACAGGTTATTTTACCATCATTTTTTTTAGCCATTTCTTCTAGCGCCTGCGGAGTCAATAAAAATGATGTCAGTTAGTTTGGACATATCAAACTTCACTTATCTACGACTAGAATAATCAGAACCTTGGTGCTGTACACATATCCATTGGGTAAGACTTGAGGCGGGTTCTCCGTGTCCATTAGCTCTTTAGTTATGTAGCAAACAAGCTTCGAATGGTGTTGCTTGGAGAATGGTAAAGGCGATGCTAGTTTCCTGAAACCCTCCTGTGACAAAGGGTCCTCCTTGGTGCAATCATCCTCGTAACAGTATCTTAAACAATCTAAGGAAAGCACCATATAACAAATAACTAGCAACTCTGACACAGTCAAGGCAGATTATAAGAAAGATGCAAGCTCATGTTCCAAGAGGTAAGCTAAAACATATTAGCTCATCTGATACAAAACTTGTTATAAAAATTCTATTTATGCTAGAGTGGGAATATGAGGAGATTCAAGATGCTCCTTTTAACAAAACATCTCATCTGCCTTAACGTATTCTCTCTTCATCCCATACAATTACACCATTAGGAATCACAATATGTATCATAACCTTGGTCAGAGTCGCAGTTGCTGGAGGTTTATGCAGAACTGATATCTAGGTAGTTCTATGCAAGCTTGGTTAACACAGAGCAAATAAAAAAAGTAAAGGATGAAAAATTGCTTTGAACACAAGAAATAAGTCACTGGATGATGGATACGGTGTTTTCAGTGCAGATAAGCCTGCCTGTAGGTAAATATTCAGTAAAGGCTCTAGTGGCATGCCATATAATTTGCAGAATTCCTGTTTAAATTGGTCCACCAGGTGGTCCCATTGTTTAGGTTCAAACAAAACCTGCAAGTCATAACATAACAGGCGATCATAAGGTCCCGACTTTAAAAATGACAACTGCCCACTGAAAAAATCATGAAGTGTGTTCAGGCCCAACAAAAAGATGTTAAGGAGAACCTCAATTTCATAAGTAAAAATTTCACCAGAATATTTCATGGAAGTATGAAGTCTCATCTTTTTTCCTTTTTCTTGAAAAAAGAATAAGGATAGTATTGTCTAACCAAACTTCGAAAACAAAATGGCCATTCACAGTAAGATGATAGTCAATCCTAATACAGGATTATACCTTGTATGTTGTACAATCAGTGGTGCTTCTAAATGCCACTGTTGCGAAAACATGTTGCAATTCTTTCATATGTGTGGCCCCCCATGGTGCGAGATATTTCCGACAATATGTAATGGCACGCAAGTAGTTTTGTGCCCGAACCAACTCTAAAAACTCTTGAAGTCTCAGCTGGAATTCCAATTTGCTCTGTCATCAAGACGAGAGTAATAAGCAACCAAAATGATCAAGTCTCTGTAGGTTGAAGAGATGGAATCATTTATTCTTATGGAGACAAGTAAGCTTTCATGACAGCAATCAGAATTCAATTTTGTAAATGTCATTGATGGACAGCCTCCTTTCAAAATTTAAAAAAGTTTATTTGCAAAAACTCAGCATCTGGTTTCAACTTCTTTCTAAAGACCCAACAATAACCTGCTCTGGGTGAAAAAGACAAGATCGTGGACTTCTCATACTATAGAATAAGGGTCAACTTTTAAGAGGTTATGTTCAGAAGATAAATCCAATCAAATTTTACTAACAATTCCAAACGATTATGAGGCAATACTTCACTCAAACATTATTGGCTACTAGATGGATTAATCTTTTCTCTTTTCACTCAATAAATGTTTTAATACTCATGAACTGTAAAAATCTCTATCTTGCTAGTTAAACCAGTCAAAGAAGTTCCTAAATCCTAACTCATGAACAAAAATAAGAAACTTGTTCAGTCAATAAGCTTGAACCTGTAAGTTTCAACAAGATTTTGCATAGTTGAAATCAAGAAGGTAAAGATATCAATACCGTGACTCTGACTGCAAAAACCAACAAGTTTTAAAAGGGACAACACATTTACGTGCTATGAAAATATTATTTGTTAACCTTGGTCTTCCTCAATCGTGATTTGTTATCAGCACACCAGGCCAAAGCAGCACCAACATCCCCGTTATGAAGGGCATCAATCACCTTTTTTGCTTCTTGGAATACATCAATATCAACAAGATCCTGAAATATCCAACTTATCACATGAATTGCATCCCAGTGATTGAGCAGTCTAAAGCAGGTAATACGTACATACACAGAAGCATAAGTCCACAACTTCCAATTTGCACCCAGCCACTTAAGAAAGCAACAATTACTGGGAGAAAAACGAAAGGAAATGGGCAATGACGTTACCAGAATGTTGCTGTCTTCAGCTAGTTTGACTCCCGTTTCATAGTACGACATACGCAACATGTAGTCCACAAGAATTCGCTTCAGGCGAGTGTTGCTCCACTCCGATAAATTCTCTGGGTCTGCCGATTCCAGATGCTCAAGCCGAGTTCGACACCTTTGCGCTTGCAAGTTCTCCGTTTTACTTCCCTCTTCCAACTGAACAATCCAGAAGAGCCATTCTCATTCAACCCGTCACTTTCAAGAAATTGTTCAATTATATCGTCCAAAGATGTAGTGTTGATAATAGAGGAAAATTCTTAGTTCAAAGATTTGTGGGTTACCTTTCTTTTGAGGCCTTGCAATCTGGTGACGAGGGAGGTGAGGTGGCTAACGGCGTCATCTTTGGACATATCGGAATCAGCGGCGTCATTAACGGAGGAAATTACGGAGGAGACTTCTTTCTCGACGGCGCGGTGGTTGGAACGGATCGTTTCCTTGTAGTGTTCGAAGGGGACACGCAAGAACTGGTACTCTAGCTTCAGGGACTCCGTTAGTTTTGACGAGGGAACTGTATTGGGGGTAGCAGTTGTGACGGAACTGTTGGCGGTTGTGGCGGTTCCGTTAGGGAGGGAATCGACTTCCATGTTGGAGAACAAAATAGGATTCTTTCAACAACGGCAAGTAATTCGATCGAGAAACAGAGGGGAAAATGGGAGTGACAACAGAAGACAAGCAAGGCCAAGGTGGGGGTGGGGGACCTTCAGAAACGGCAGCGTGTAGCTATGTTGGATTTTGAGTTTTGTCAATCGGGCTTAAAAACTCAAAACCACGTAGCTTGTTGGTCAACAAATAGAGTAATGGTTTGGGCTTCTAGGTTTCTTCAATTTATGTCCCAAGAAAGAGAGATGGAATTGATTTTCATTGTATGGGAAAATTTCATTAATTCCAATCATTAGATAATAACAAATTGGGCTTTGTTTGTCTCTATTTAAATTATTTTTATTTTTAAATTGTTAAAAAAATCTATTTGTCTGAGTTTTTAAGTTTCGATTTTTTTTTTGTTTTTATAACCTGTGAAAACTATAAAAGGTTGTTTTTGTTTTTTCTTTATACTTTTTGGTAATATTATTTACTATTTATTAAATATATATTATTTAATTATTTAATATTAATTATTAATAAGGATTATAAATAATATAATTAAATATTTTATATTTAATTTCTTAATATATTATTTAATAATAAGAATTATAAATAATTTTATTTAATAATTTAAAATATAAATATAAATATTAAATATTAATAAATATAATTTTAATTTAAAATATCTTCAAAATATGAAAATTTAAATAAATTTAATTTCATAATTTAAATAAATATTAAAAATAAATAATTATTTATTAAATTATTTATTTTAATAAATAAAATAATTTTATTGATAATTTATCCTTAAATATTATATAAGAGAATAAAATAAAATTTATTTACAAAAAGTTTTATCTTTAAGTTTTATTTAGTATGTAATTATCACACATTAATAACCACATAAGTTTTGGTTTTTATTTAAAAACCGAAACTAAAAATAAGAAATGAAAACTAAACCTAAAACTAAAAACTATATTAAGTGAAATCTAACAAACCATAGTCACCAATAAAAAATGACATAACAAGAAACAATCTTCTCATCATAGCTAGACATCAACAACCGGAAATAATCAAGCGAAGCTAATACTCCACCTCTAAAAAAAACTAATACACAATGCTTCTTATCATTTTCTAGCATACGAGTAGTCCAAGAAAATATGAATATCTGATTCATCAATACCTTCACTAATTGGACAAATATTCTCAACAACAACATATTTAGAAACTAAGGTAGCTTTTGTAGGCAAACAATTAAGGCACATTCTCCAAAGAAAACAATTAAGTCCCCCCTATTTTTTTTCTACTGCTATGCTTATACACCTAAACCAACTTTAGTCACCTCAATCAATTTTCCTATAATTGCTTAACTTCCATCTATTTTTCAATTTTGGGCCATGCTTAACTTCCATCTATTTTTCAATTTTGGGCCATGTCTTAATTAACTACCTTCCATACTTTCCTTATGTTTTCAACCGTCTTGACTCCTAACTCCTAGATTTCTTTACTAATTTCAGTGCCCAAGAATTTTTAGGTAATCTAGTTGAATTCTGAAAATCATAGCAATTGAGCCTTTTAATCTTTGGACCAAATCGGTTGAATTTCACTTTTTTCTATCAATAATTGCCCGTTGCATATGTTTGGTTGAACAAACCAAATATATGCTATTGAAAACCTTTTAAACTTCCACAAAAATGAGTTCACGACCATTTAACAAATTCTTATATATGGACCATTAGTTTTAAGTTAAAGAATTATAAAGAATCTAGCTAGAAGAAGAGGCTTGTAAGTATCGCTAGGATAACCTTCATACAACCCTTAGCCAAAAAAAATCCTTAATGGAAAGGGAACATTAGGCACAATGGTTATATCAAGATACCTTTTTGTTTTAAACCCTTAACTCCCTACCTGCTAAAAGATTTGCTCCATTTAAATTTAACACTCCTCTTACTCCTCTAGGGTTTGCTCATTTTGCTATAAATTCCCTTTGTTCTCCAGCTTCTACTACCTTAAACTCTTGCAATCTCCATCTTCTCTACTAACTGTAGGCTCTCTTCCTTGCAAATTCCTCCAATAATTTCTTTTTAGTTAATCACTCCTTTCAAAGGCTACTAGTGATGGCTACTAATTTAAATGAATTTAATCATAAGTGCATTCAATCAAATGTCATAAAATGAAAAAATAGTACAATATTCTAATCAACATGCACATTCACTTCAAAGACATTCAAAACACTAACTTCACAGGTTAATGTTTCTTTACAATTTAAGTGATCATATATATAGTTAAATTAATTCCTTTCAATTTCATGGCATTCGCACATTCACATAATGAAAACATCATGAAAAAACTTACACAGTGCTAATACAAGCAAAAAATACATGCAAAGTCACGTACAAATGAAAATTCAACAATATATATGTCAACATACTTGAAGAGCATAGTGTCCTCAATGGGAAAACAACATATAACTAAAGCATACTAAAAACACAAAACTAATTGAACAGTAAAATAAAAGAAATAGAAAATAAGGGCAAGAAGTGTAACACCCCACTCCCGCAAGACCCGAACCCGACATCGAGGGTGATATCCGAGTCCGCGCCCGCGAAAGCGGCGTGCTAGAGCACTCACTCAATCACAGGACAGTATACAATTGACAAAGTAAGAAAAACAGAACACCATGCAGACGCGAACTGATCCCGACCTCTAGTCTTCTGAGCCCTGAAAAATAATTGCAAATTTTGGGTGAGTTTTGCGAACTCAGTGAGCGACCATCATCGATGGCTCACTCAACACATAGCACATATAGATCACATTTCACAGTTATATAACACAAATCATAGCCTAGTTCCTTCCCATTCATTATTACAAAATCAGTTACATTATGTATATGCAAGATGCATGTGACTCACTTTCCAGTTATTACGTTGTTGTGACCGAGCGCTTGTGGACGCTTAGCGTCTAGGAAGTAGAACTTCCTTCAGTATCAGTCAGTAGACGCTTGGCGTCTAGGGAGTAGGACTCCCTTCGAGCTCGAAGCTCGCAGTAGCAGTATCAGTATCAGTGGCGACTCGGTTCACAACTGCCATTATGTGTCATGCATTCATGCTATACAATGCAGTAGTCAGTTATACACGGTCTTCCCATATATCGGTCGGCCAATCACATTGTCATGTTATCAATCGGTCCAACGTTTATCAACCATTACCAATCACAGTTTCAGTGTATAGGCAAGACACAATCAAATCGCATGGAATAATCACAGTAAGTACACTTAGTTCACTCAATTCACATTCAAGTAACAGTTCATCAATCAATCAGTAGAAACATTTCAATTAAAACAAACAGTAAAGAGGAAGACCATCTCGGTCTACTCACAGTGTGCTCCCGCTTAGGGGCTCGATCAAAGCCTTAAAGTCTTCAATGCCTCACTGAAAACCCCTATTTCACAATAAAACCCTAATTTATGATCATTCCAAATTGAACATCATATAGGGCAAAATACCAAAAGTAACTATAGAAATCCCATACCCATAGCATTCTTAAATTATCTGAACCAGCTTCTCATAAAAATCACAGATGCAAAAATCACGTCTTACCCTATCTTTCTCCAACTTCGGGAATTCTTAGCTTGGAATAAAGCTCTTGAGCCCTTCCATCTTTTCTTTCTTAACTCACGTTTGAACTCTCTCTGAAATCCAAGGAAAACGAAGCCCTAGCCATTCCTTTCTTCTTTCTTCTGTTCTCATCCGAAACCCACTTCTTCTCTCTTCTTTCTTTCTTTTCTTTTGTTTTCCTCACTTTTAGGCTTCCCTTTATGTCTTGCCCTTTAATATACGATAACCACGTGTTTGGCCCTTCTACTAGATGACGGCCACATGTCTTGCCCTTAACAAAATATCTACTTGCTTTTTCATAACAACCTTAGAACTTAAAACTGATGTCTTAACTCCTTGTTCGGGTCGGGTAAAAGAAGCAATTTAACCAGACTTTAATCAGATCGGTCGGTTGAAAGACTATCAGACCCACACTAGACCAAGCCTGAACAATCACCAACATCACTCCCAAAATTGAACATCTTTGGGACTGACTTGGAAATCGATCCATTCAGATATTAGTACCCTCATGAATCTAGTTTAATTAGCCATACGAATCATATTCAACAATATCCAACTCAACCTTTTTCATCGATCATCCTAAATTAATTCGATCGATCTATCTCAGTTTTAGCCTTAGCTATCTATCGCTTCATAAATGAGATCGATCGGATGTCAAACGAAACAGTCATGGCCAAATAAGGAAAGAGGTCGGTTGGCCTCAGAAGGATCGATCGGCCAGAAAGAATCGGTTGGCCTCAGAAAGAGCGATCGGCCTTTCAACAAAAGGATCGATCGGCCAGAAAGAATCGGTTGGCCTCAGAAAGATCGATCGGCCAAAAAGAATCGGTTGGCCTCAGAAAGATCAATCAGTCAGTAAGAATCAATTGGTCAGAGAACAAAGGTCGATCGACCAGAAGATCGGTCGGCCTGCAAGAGTCGACCGGATCGATCGGATGCCAGATTGACAAGTTATGGCCAAGTGCAGGAAGAGAGATCAGTTGGCCAGAATGAATCGATCGGCTACAACAATGAAGAGAGGTCGGTCGGTCAGAATGAATCGATCGGCTACAACAATAAAGAGAGGTCGGTCGGTCAGAATGAATCGATCGGCTACAACAATGAAGAGAGGTCGGTCGGTCGATTGGCCACAAATTGACTGAGCGACTAGAACAATGGAGCGGAGTCGGTCGGCCACAAATGACCGAGCAATTAAAACAATGAAGCAGGCGCGGGTGCTAGCCCTCGCCTGACCCCTTTCACCCTTCGAATACTCATGACTTTGAACCCCCCACCAACTCCAAATTTTAACGATAAAAAGACAAGAATAGCTCTATCATTTTCCGAGGGGGTCTCCAACACTCGTGACCGATCGGGCTCTAAAGGGGTTAGCAGTTCACTCCAAGATAACCGATCGGTAAGCTCCTCACAATCCATAATGCGGGGGCGGGATGTTACATTTCAGGTAGAAGACAGGAGACATAG
>JANVCL010000214.1:17081023-17095878 GCA_026546855.1 Erythroxylum incrassatum | reverse complement strand
AAGATATTGGAAGTTTTAAAACACATCAATCAATATTTATCATATTATGAATTCTGAATTTTTTTCTTAATTCTAAATTTTATAATATATATATATATGCCGTGTCCGTGTCCACTGCTATAGACTCTGCGTTTTATCTTCTGCTTTTACTACTACTGCATTTTTTCTCTTGGTCTCCACTGTGTTTTACGTTTTATTTGCTCCTTTATGCTATGCACTTTTGTCTTTGTTCTGCTGCCGTTTTATTCCTTTTTATCCGTCAACTGCATTGCTTTCCTCTACCCTATTTTTTGTCCATTGACTCTTGCATTTTGCATTTTGTTCTCTCTTGGATTGCTGCACTGTTGTTCCTCCTCCTACAGTTGCTGGCATGTTCTCTTATTTGCTGCGTTTTATTTTGTTTCTCATCTGCTTTCCTTTTGCGTTGTGTTTTTTGGCTACTGATGCTGGCGTGTTGGTCTGCTTCCCTCTACTGTGCGTTTTGCTCTCTGCATTGCTATCCTTCTACGCTGCGTTTTGGTTTTCTGTTTTAGCCGTTTTCTTCTCCTGGTTGTGCATTTTGGTGTTCTGCTTCTGCTGTGTGTTTTATCTCCTCTGCTAATGGGTTGCGTTTCAACTTTTTTACATTTTGGTCTCTATGCTCTACGTTTTGTCTATTGTTGCATTTAGGCTTTTACCCGGCATTTTGGACTTGTATTTTTGCTCTTTTATTGTGCTGTTTTTGGATTCTTCTTTTGGCTACTACTGTTGTCTTAAGCTCCCAGCTGCTATTTTTTGTTGTTGTGCATTGTCGTTTTGTTATGCTCTTCTTCTCTTGTTGTTTTGTCGTTTTGGTGGCTTTTTTTGAGTTCATCAAACTTATAAATTTTTTAATAGAAATTAGACCTCTTTTAGAAATAAAATATGGAATTAAACGACTTAATTTAAAAAAGTATAATGTAACAATTTTAACTCAAATTTGCTATGTAAATGATTTAAAACAATAAAAAATAAAAGTATAAAATGTACTACAATTTCTACTTATCAGTAGGCCTTGTCTTTGTTCTTCATACACCAAAGTAAGAATAAATCCTTTTTAGAACATTTGTTATTTTGACTTTTAACAAAAACAATATGACATATGAATTTATGTAATAACAAATGATCTAAACTCCTAATGACATTATTGGGTGCATTATAAGATTAACACATCTAATTTAGTCAATTTCTTCCGGTAAGTGCTAGCATAGAAATTGTTACGTGATTCTACAATCTTGGTTTAGGGAAGCCAGATGTTTCCTCCATAATATAATAATCTAATTTATATGGGTTCCCTCTTAATCTAAACCAAAAATTGTTTAGTTTCTTAGGCTCATAACTTAGCATAGTTTAGAATTCTAGGGTCAATTCATTATATACAACATTCTCACAATGAATAAAATTTTCCCAATTAATTCTGGCACTCGATGATTCAACTTTTTCTTTCAACCCAATTCTTCCAAAATTTTGACCTCAAACTAACAAGGTGTAGCAATAATTTTAGAAAGAAGTTTTTGGAACTACTTACCTTCTTCTTATGAGAATATCAGGAATGGGGCTCTAAAATCCATTGCATCACTATAAGACACCTTTGTTTTTCTCTTTGGTTTGGACCTTCATGTGAGTTGCTTCACTATTGGTGTCATATTCTTCATGAAAACCTGCAAAATAGCCACAACAGAACATCAAAAAAGAAAGAGATAAATGTAGAAAATCTGTTGTCAAACCTAGGAAAAAGACCTCTTATAGTGTGAAAATCACTAGATTTATATGGTAGCTATATAAAAATGGAAGAAAAAGTGAAAGAAAAGGTGAAGTTGACCTGAAAATCAAGTGAAAAAGAGATGGGGGCTGCCAATTAGATAGAGAAGAGGTGAGAGGAAGAAGAAAGTAGAAGGAACCATTAAAATATGCTAGGGTTTGGGGATTTTAAAAAAGGATGGTTGTGCATTGTTGGTTTGAAGGGTCTTTATCATAATCATGCATATCATACATGATCCTGACAAAGAGTTAAAGGGTACCTTCTGCATGATCATGCATTTATGCATGATGGTGACAAAGAGTATCTCCTCCAATATTGCACGATTGTGCATATGCATGATCGTGCATCCTTCTAGATATTTGCCATACTCATTTGACACCCTGCATGCCATGAACATCCATCAATCCAACTCACTCAAAAATCATAAAAATAATTCACAAAACATGCAAGAAACTATGAAAAACCTAATTAAAACATATCATGTTAATTTTAAGGTCACTAGTTTGACCATTTCAACTCAATTTTTTTCAACCAAAAGAAACGAAAGACACTACTTCCCTTTCATAAGAATATCCTCCTCCAAAATACAGTTTACATCGATGACCATTAACCTTAAATGTCTCCTTTTCATGATTCTCCAATTCTAAAGCTCCATGTTTGAATACTAGAGTCACCTTGAAAATATCACTTCAATGCGACTTAAGCTTTCTTGAAAACAGTTTCAATTTTAAGTTATATAAAAACATTGATTCTCCAATTTTGAATTCCTTCTTAATATGAGAATCATGTCATATTTTAATTTTCTCCTTATACAACTCGGCATTCTCATAAGTTGTCTTCCCATAAATAAGTCAGAAAGGTGTTGTATCAATTGGTGTCTTGAAGATGGTTTGATATACCCATAAAGCATCTTTAAGCTTCAATGCCCAATCCTTCTTTGAACCATTAACTGTTTTCTCCAAGATTCTCTTTAGCTCATAATTAACAATGTCCACTTGGCCAATAGTTTATGGATGATAAGGCATGGCCACTTGATGGTAGATTCCATATCTCTTAAGAAGAGCTTGAAATTATTTATTTCAAAATGGGCTCCTCCATCACTTATGATTACTCTTGTGCACTCTAAATCTACTTAATATCCTTTTTATGAACTTTTGCACCACTTTACCATCATTAGTTGGAGTTGCCATTGCTTCCACCCATCGCAACACATAATTTACTCCCACTAATATATATGTGTTCCCATATAGATGGGAAAGGTCCCATGAAATCCAATCCTTATACATCAAATACTTCTACCTCAAAGATGTTAGAAAAGGGGCATCTCGCCTCTTTTCAAAATGTTCCCCACTCTTTGGAATCTATCACATTACATCACATACTCATAAGCATCCTTGAACAATCCACATTCCAATACTCGAGATGTCATCTTGTTCACTCCATAATGCCCTACATAACTAGAATTATGACAATGTGTTATTATTTCTAACATCTCCTCCTTGAAAATGCATCTCGTAATTAACCCATCAGCACAAAGTTTTATACAATATTGGTTCATCCTATAAATAGTGAATGCACTCATACAACAACCTTTCTCTTTGTTAATAAGACAAATCGAGGGGAACGATACCACTTGCAACATAATTTGCTATATCAGTGTATTATAGAACCAATAGGTGATTTATCATCATTAATGATTTAATAGGAAATTGTTCATTAATTTCTTCATCATGTTGCACCTATCCTCCTTCAAGCATGATAGGTGATTAGCCACCAAGTTTTTCTCTCCCTTTTTGTCTCTAATTTTAGTGTCAAATTCTTAAAAAACCAGCATCCAATGGATAAATTTTAGTTTTACATCTTTCTTGATAAAGAGATACCTCAATGCTGCATGGTCTATATAGATGATCACTTTAGACCCTAAAAGATAAGATTGAAACTTGTCGCACATAAATACAATTGCTAAGAACTCCTCAATAGTGATGCAATTTAGTTGGGCTCCCAATAACATCTTGCTTGTATAGTAGATAACATACAACCTTTTGTCCTTTTGTTTCCCTAACACATGATCATTAGCTCGTACATAACTTTGAATGGTGAAGACCAATCCGACGACGTCAATATGGGTGTTGTAATGAATGCCTCTTTCAACCTGTTAAAAGCAGGTAAACAATTGCTACTAAATTAAATGATAAATCCTTAGCCAATAAATTAGTTAGAGGTCTAACAATAAGAGAGAAGTCCTTGATAAATCGGTGATAAAATCCTAAGTGTCCTAAAAATGCGCATACACCTTTGACATTGTTTGGTGGTGGAGGCTTCTCAAGAACCTCCATTTTGGCTTTATCCACATTTATTCCTTAGAACAATATCTTAACTCCTAAAACTACACCCTCGTAAACCCTGAAGTGACATTTATCCCAGTTTAGAACCAAATATGATTCCTTATATCTTTGAAGAACTCTATCCCAATTTGTCAAGCAATGATCAAAAGAGTCTTTAACAACTAAAAAAACATCCATAACAATTTCCATAATGTCTTCAATCATATCTGCAAAGATAGACATTATGCACGTTTGAAAAGTTGCTAGTGCATTACAAAGCCAAATGACATCCGTCCATAAGCAAATATTCTATAAGAGCAATTGAAAGTGGTCTTCTTTCGGTCTTTTGAATATATAAAAATCTGATTGTATCCTAAATATCCATTAAGGAAATAATCGAATGCATTTCTAGTCACCCTTTCAATGATTTTATCCATAAATGGTAGAAGAAGGTAATCCTTCTTAGTCACCATGTTAAGTTTCCTATAATCAATACAAACCCTCCAACATGTGACTATTCTGGTAGAGGTCAACTCACCCTTTTCACTCTCCATCACCGTTAAGCCTCCTTTCTTCAACATATATTGTACTAGAATAACCCGTTCGTTATCCGAAATAGGGTAATGATACTAGCATCTAAAAGCTTCAATACTTCCTTCTTGACCACTTCTTTCATATGATGGTTTAGTCTTCTTTGTCTTTCCCTCATCGCCTTACAATCTTTATAAAAGTTAATCCTATGCATTACCATATAAAGACTTACACCTCTTATATTATATATTTTTCATTGTATGGTTCTCATCCTCTTCCTAGTGGTCTCTATCACTCTCTTTTCTAATTCCTCATCTAGCTGGTTTAAAATTATAGTGGTTAAAGTATAACCCTCACCTAGGAAGGTATACTTAAGATGTGTGGACAAAGGCTTCAACTCGAGAGTGAGTGGTTTTTCAATGTAGGGTGGAATGAGTTCTTTCATTCTCACTAAGATCTTTTGCTTTAATTTATTACCTAACTCCTCCTTCTCTAATTCTCCTTCATCTTTTACTCCTCAACACTATCTTCTTCTTTATGGTTCTCCTCTTACTCTTTTATACACTCATCCACTATATCAATCTTCATGTAATAGTTTCCTCCTTCGGATGCTTCAACACTTTATTCATGATGAACTCAACTTGCTCATCGCCAAAATGAAGAATTAGCTTCCCTTTATAAACATCTACAAATGCTCTTCCTATATTCATAAATAGTTTATAAGAATTATCGGACAATTTTGATCATCTTTAAAGTTTAACACCACAAAATTCACCGGAATAATAAATTTATCCATTTTGTGTAACAGTCCAGATCACCTACCCACAGATATTGTCCACTTTGGGCTCCAAACTCCTCATGGTTTTGCTCTTCCGGCACTCGGGAAGACGCGTCTGAGGGGGAGAGGTATCTATACCCTTATAAGGCGTACTTCGTTCTCCTCTCCAACCGATGTGGGATCTCATCATCTACCCCCTTAGGACCCAGCATCCTACGCTGGCACAACGGTACGGGAACTAGCTCTGATACCACTTGTAACAACCCAGACCACCCGTCCACAGATATTGTCCGCTTTGGGCTCCAAGCCCTTCGCGGTTTTACTCTTCCCGCACTCAGGAAAAAATAGACAAAGGCATAAGACTAATAATTGCAATTAAGTCACATAAATATTTAGCAAATTCTAAATGACCAACTATATAGAATGTAGTAAAACTCCCTGGATCTTTCAATTTTAAAGGCACGTGACTAGTAATTATAAAGTTGTAACTTTTCGTTAAGGAGGCCGTTTAGTTGTCCTCATATGTCCATTTCTTTGATAGGATATCTTTGAGAAACTTGCTTACTTTGGCATGTTCTAAAGAGCTTCCATAAAGTACAAATTAATTAGCACTTTCTTCAACTTCTCTAAAAACTTTACGAATTACACATCCATTTGATTCTTCTTCAGCATTTATGGGAATGGAATCTTTGGAACATATGGGGGTGGTGGGACATATGGTGGTTCTTCCTGCCTATCTTCCTTCCTATTTTGTTTCTCTTGGCTTTCTTCTTGGTGGGATTCAACCTTCTTTTTTGTTGTTTCTTTTAACTATTTCCTACTTGTAAATGTGATGGCCTTTAATTGCTCCCTTGGATTAGACTCCATGTTGTTCAAGAAACTCCCCGCACTTTATGTAGATAATGCATTAGCTAGTTGGCCCACTTAAAACTTCAAATTATGGATGGAAGAGGCATGATTCCTAGCAATTCGGTTGAACTTAGCTTCCATTCTCTTTTGGCTCTCATCTTGGCCTGTAACTTAGAATTCAACAAATCCATTAACTTGTCCATCTTCAATTCTAATTAATCAAGCTTATCTTGTTGAAATTGGTAGATCTTGCACTCTCATTTTATTTACTATATTGTTAGATTAAGAAAATTTTAGGTGATTTTTCCACCTAAGATTATAAGTGTTAGAATAAGATTTGTTAGCACCTTGACCAAGTTGTGTTCCCATATAATTGAGTTGCTTTATGTTGTTTCTCTCCGCTAGGAAACAATCAACTATAACATGGCCTTTTTGACCACATATTTTACATATATGCTGTATTACTTTAAGTGAGCTGTAAAAAGTGACTTTTGGGTTGTTTTATTGCATGGACAAGTTTGTTACTTCAGCCTGTAATGCTATCATTAAATCAACAACAAGTACTCCCCTTTGATCTTTTAAAGTTAGTTGTTGTTTACTCGTCTCCGACATCTATAGACATCTATTATTTGCCATCTCCTCTAACAAATCATATGTAGCATCAACTGTCTTCCTCATTAATGAACCTCCAGCTACTGCATTAATGGTACCTTTAGTAGGTGGATTTATTCTATTATAACATATTTGTAAAATGAACTTCTTACGTAAGTTATGGTATGGGCAGCTCCTATACAACTCCTTGAATCTTTTCCACGTTTCATACAATAATTCCCCTTCACTTTGTTAAAAATTTATTATCTCCTTTATGATCCTTGCAGTCTTTATTAAGGGGAAGTACTTAGCTAAAAAGGCTTGTACCAATTGCTTCCATGTCATCACGTTCACTAGGCTAAGAGAATTCAACTACGTCTTGGCTTAATCTTTAACTATGAATGGGAATAACTTTATCTTGGTTGCTTCCTCTAGTAACCTATTATACTTAAACGTGTCATATATCTTTAAAAAATTGGACAAATGAGCATTAGGATCCTTATTGGCTAGTCCATAAAATAAGACTTTAGTTTGCAGAATATTCAGTAGAGATGGTGTAATCTCAAAAGTATTTGTCTACACTGCTGGTCTTATAATCCCTTGTTGATTAGCATTGGACCCCAACCTTAGAAAGACCATGAGGGTTCTTTATTGTCCTCCTGGTTCCCTTATTCTACCATATTCTCTCTATAGCTTCTTAGTGTCTTGCTTTTATAATCTCCCTCTCTTGCTTGGTGATGTGGGAAACTTGTGTATCTGAAAGTTTGCTTGAACTCCTAGTTACTCTTTAATGTTCGTGCACCTACATTTATACAAGAAAATTGTTAAAACCTTTAAACTAAAGTAACTTAAACTGCATTAGATGCTAAATTATCAATCCCCGATAATGCAGTAAAAACTTGTTAAAGTTTAATTTAGTTTTAAACTCATTTATACCACGAGTATACTGATCGTATCTTATAGTATAAAAGTATCATTTTTACGAGGATTTTAGTAGTCACCAAATAATAGCTTGTACCACTTTGTTTAAGGTTAATAATGTGATAATATAATGAGAAAATAAAATAAACTAAATAAAATTGATAACTGAATAATTGAACAAGCAGTAGTGAAATAGTTCATTAATCAATGATGAAAACTTAGGAATTACTTCTATCCTTATTTGTTTTCACTTCACCTTCTTGATTTAATACTACTCAACCATAGATATCTAGTAGTTATGATTACTCTCTCTTGAGATCTAACTATGTAATCCTAATTAAAATAGATAAGAATTAAATTGCAACCGCTCGATATATCAAAACTCTTCATAACTGTCCAATTGGATTTGAAGCTATGCTAAGAGTAACTAATAAACAGTTAAGATCTTTCTTCACTTGCCTATTAATCTGATGTTTATAGGTCTATATGATACTAGCTCTCATTGTACAACACAATTAAGATAATTTAATGTAACCTTTCAATTCAAATCAAATATAAAAGTAATAAACACTACCAAGTCTATCATATTAAATCAAGAATATAAAGTTAACAAACAGTTCAAGACTAATCCCTAAAATAAGTTTAGTAATCTATATTTGAAACTATATATCCCAATTAATTCATCATTAACATTAAACAATAATAAGGAAATAAAAGAAAAGAATAAAAGGTTGAATTCTGGATGCCTTCTCTTTCTTGTCCTTGAGTTGGAAAAGTCTGCATCTTTTATTCTTCAGGAATTGTCTCTCTTTAATCTCTTATTTGGAGTTTCTAGCCACCTCTTTGATGTTTTTATTTTCATTTTTATACTCTTGATCCTTCTAGGTTCTTTCTAAGATTTTTCCACTTAATTTGATTCCAAGTATAGCGCTAAATCATCAAAAGTATAAAAATCTGCCTCTTACATGAATGATTGTGCATATCTTCCTGCCATGCACAATCATGATGGGAGCTTCACCAAAGTTCCTACTACCTTTATGCATGATCGTGCACCCAACTTGTTCTCCAGCTCCTTCTTCAACTTTTCTTCAATTTTTGTGTCTCTACTCATCATCAATCACGTTAACTATCCCCTAAAACATACACTTAACTTCACATTCTTTCCATAATTAACAAAATAAAACAAAATACATAAAAAACTAATAAGAATGTAATTCTAAGTCCTAAAGACATTATTATCACTTAAGAAAACACTTAAAAATACACTATAAATGTCACAACCCCAACCTTGGACCGTGACCAGCGCCAAAGAGGCAATAAACTCAAGGTTTATTAAACCCTTAGCAAGCCTAAAATATTGTCAAATCCCTATATCTATAATAAAGATAAAATTTCAAAATGATCAAACTCATAATTGTAATAATCAAATAGTTTGAACAATATACAATCCTCATTTTGCTACAACATTGAGATAATTATTACAAGGGAAAATCTATCACAGACAAGAATACTATGGCTCTAGAGTCAAAGGTCACTAACAAACATAAATTAAATAACTGGAGACGAAGAAAATCGACCAAGTACCCTATTAAAAGAGATCTGAAAAGATGATCCTGAAAAATAGTTAAGGGTTGTCAGACTTCGCTGAGTGAATTAATACTATAGTTATGTTATACATTCCTAAGGATTTCAAATGATACACATATATTTATAATGTATTATATCCATAAATGCAATTTCATAACATAATGATTTTGTTTATAAACATGCATGCATTTCCCATATCAATATCATGTCACATAATCATCACATTCACAAATCACAAATAATAGTGGAGGATTGACGGCTGACCCTATAACATACCTTTTACCCACATATTATAGCCATAGGGGCTCTCTTATTCCACATGGGTCATTTGGTCCAATGTAATGGACTGTCGTTCGAGAGTCACACTCAACCGAACTGCCACAACCTCATTACAACATGATTGTTATCCTAGAGCAAGCTCGATCAAATTGCCATAATCATGCTACCTCCCATGTACCTAGAGCAAGCTCGATCAAACTACCAACTGTGTCATATCTCAATTAATAGACCCAATACTAACCTAAATTTATACCCGACTAGTGACTCACTGTGCGCACAACCTAGTGATACCCACCAAGTAACTCATACTATAACAATCCTCCACATCATCACGTATCAAAACGAGCAAAACATTTCACAAAAAAATATGTGTATACACATGTCAATCCATATGTATGAATGTCATGCGTATATATGGTAATGATGGTGATTTTCATGATGAACATGAGAATGAATTCTAATGCATGTTCATAACTATGAATATTAACTCAGAAGTTTAATGCGCTCCTTTGGGGTGAATCTAGTTTCTCGAAATGGAGGGTTCTGCTCCTGATTGATTTATAGAAAGAATAGGAATAACTATTAGGATTTAAAACCTAAACTAAATTTAGACACCTCGAGAATAAAACCATGACTCAATATTAAGGAGCTCTATTTTCTATTTAAAAATGACGATATCACGTTTTACAAAGAGCTTATTGAAAATTTGGCAGAGTTTCTCCTGGAAAATGGACATCCCATTCCTATAATGAAAAGACACTTCAATAACTATCAGTAATCACAGCAAAATTTGGGTCTCCAAACTACATGTTCATGCCCAATTGAGTCCACATTTACATTGCAAAAATTCATAATAAATCCAATCATAATTCAAGTATACCAACTTCTAACCCATACATCCTCATTTATACTCAAAACCTCAAGATATTCTCAATTATAATAAAAAAACAACTCAATTTAATCAATTTCATGCATTTCTGTAAGAACATAACCATTTTATTTTTATCTCACAAACTATGGAGAATTTTAATACATTACTTTTATGAAAATTGATCTACATAATATTTTGGAAATTTCAAAATTATTTTCGACCATTTTTGAGCTAGTTAGAAAATGACCACCGATCCCATGCGCCGGAGGGACAGTGACCTTCATCACCCACTCAGGAATCCAGTGGCACTAGTCTTGTGTAGAAACTCCTCCCAGTTTGTGAGAATCGAAGGTTTAAAGCTCAAAGGTGATCCATTTTCGTTCACCGACAAATTGGTCTGATTGACGTCAAGTTTACCTCCTTTCCTATGTTTTTAGGGCCACTAGACACGATTATGGTGTTAGTTTCACCAAAAAATGACTAAAATAGGAGATCAGTGACTTACCTCAATGAAACAAAACTTCTAGTCGTGATTCCTCCAAATTCGGTTCATTTTTTAAGAAACAAGTTTAGGGGTATGTAGAACGTCCTGAGAGCTTTTTGTAGAGCCTTAGATCTTCGAAAATGGTGGCCAGACAGTGAAGGTATGAGTGTCAGAAGTTAGGAGTGAATAGTAACCTATAAGGAAAAAGAGTTTAAGAGAGAAATGAACTCAAGCTTTCTTAAGCTCAACTTATACTTTTATAAGTTTTTCTCCTTATTGGCCCATTATGTGCAATTAAACAAAAATTTGGATTACAATAAATCCTAGAAAATACACTATAATTTACACCTATTATGTCCTTAATAGTTGACAGACCATCTTCACTATAAAACAAAGTGAAATTAAGAATTTTATAGCCACTGGGATAAGGATCCTCGTGGTCAATATGCTCCAGATTAAGCTTATGAAATTCTAGGCGGCCTATCTATCTCAAGCCAAGTCTATATAGTTCTTGAACATCTTCTCTAACAACTTTGATAACAACTTGAAATCTCATATATGGAGGAGCAACAATAGGAAAGTCTATAGCCAAAATGTCGCCCCTAGGCTATAACTCTGTGTATTAATTTCAACTTCAAAACCAATCTATGTCTTATAAGGGATTAATTTATGACAACTTGTCAACCAGTTCTAGGGTTAATATGTAAAGGGGCAATAAGAATATCAACCCTCTTATAAGGTGAAACATATCTCTTCCATAGACGAAGAAGCTAGAGGATGACTACACTCGCCAACTTCCATCACAATTGGTGTAAGATATCCCTCAAACCCTTTAGAAATATATCTTATTAGAGAGGGACAATTCAACCTAGCAATTTGTATTGCAACGACAATTTTTTTTTCATCTTCTCAGTCAATATTTTGATTACTTCAGTCAAATTGGACTTGAACTCCAAAATATCATTTGCGTAAACAACATCATTTCTTTTGGATATCTATGTTGATTTTGAATTTTCACCAACTGAAGACTTAGTTGAAGGCAATGTTCCGTTCTCTATATTTTCAATCATTTGGGATATAAAGCCTTCGTTCCCTACTGTAATAGGGTATTCTTCCTCTAGGGTTGGAGGCATAACAACTTCTTTTCCATTCCTCATATACACCATCGTGGTCCTACTGAGCATGTCAAATTATTGATTACTTTTTACAATCAACTTGAAATTCGAGCATGTCAGAGAGGAATTCTCCTAAATTTGTGCCTTACTTCTTATCATCTACATAAGTGGGTTTTGGAAAAATTAAAGAATAGAATTATAAGTTAACTAAATGCTAT
Organism: Erythroxylum incrassatum; assembly: GCA_026546855.1. Classification (NCBI taxonomy): domain Eukaryota; kingdom Viridiplantae; phylum Streptophyta; class Magnoliopsida; order Malpighiales; family Erythroxylaceae; genus Erythroxylum; species Erythroxylum incrassatum. The sequence goes on along the minus strand of JANVCL010000214.1, from coordinate 17,083,550 downwards.
AAAGTATTGAAATAAAATTTGATTTGAAAAGATAATTCTATTTAATTATAAGATGAGTAAAAAATATAAGGAAAGTTGAAACAATGACAATGTTTTTATTTAAGTCATCTAATTTTATTTTTTCTATTGAGTCTCCTATATTTGTCCTGCTAATGTGCTTATACACCTCTCCCAACTTTAATTGCCTTGAGTAGTTTTCCTGTAGTTGCTTAACTTATAACTATCATCCAATTTTGGGCCATGTCTTAATTAACTGCCTTCCATATATTCCTCACATTTTCGACCATCCTAACTCCCAACCTAGACTTCTTTACTAATTTCAATACCCAAGATTGGTCTAGGCAATCTAGTTGACTATTGGAAATATTAGCAACTGGGCCTTTTAATCTTTAGGCCAAATGGGTTGAATTCCATTTAGGTTATCAACACACTCTAATAGACTCATGGCTAAGATGAGGATTAGAGCTAACAAATACATTTAAAATTTCTAACTAGGGATCCTTGAAAACTAAGACATTCCTTTTTGTCCTCATATACTAGTATGTTCTATTAACCAATAAGTCTTTTGCTGGCTAAATTTCTCTTCAATAATAACTCGGGTTGCTGCTAATATCCATTCCAAAGAGATCATTTTCAAGATAATACCATACTCTAAAAACATGAAAGAATAGTAATTCATGTTGAGAACAAGCCTCTATGCTTACTTACAAACCACTATCAAATTGAAAAAATGAAAATTTTAGAAACCGATATCACTATATTACTTTGGAGAATAAAGATTTTTTACCCTTTCCATCTAATACTCGACTGATCTCTCTTGGATGACCACCAAAACCCATTCATTATTTTTTTTACTAAATCTTCACAGATACCCAAGGGAAACACATACATTCTCGTGGTGTAGTTAGGCAAAGATTGAGTTACAAACTTTAATAACACCTATTTGCCCACTTTTGAAAAGAAATGTATGTTTTAGCCTACTATTTTCTTTTATATTTTATCCTTAAGAAAGCCAAATTGCCTTCTTTTTATCATGACCAATAATAGAAGACATACCAAAGTGTTTTTCCTGACAAACAGTATCCTTTACACCTAACAAAGAATACAAACATATTCTTACATAAGCAAGAGTATTCTTGCTAAATGAACATGCAAATTTATTGAAATTAATAACCCAACTTGATACTTTCTCATACCTCATGAGTATATCCATTAAAGTCCACACTTCCTCCTCCTTAGCTTTGATAAAAAAGTAAATATCATCTGTAAATAAGAGCTTTGTGATTTCAAGAGCACTCCCAGCAATGTTATAATTATGGATGAGGCCTTGACTTTCCTTCTTATCTATCAAAGCAACTAAACCTTTAATAAATATCATAAGTAGATAGGGTCTCAATGGATTTCTTTGAAGAAGGGCATGATGCAGAAGAATAGGGACAATAGTGTATTTACCATTTTTCACCATATAGGAGATAGAGAAAACATAAAGTATCATCCAGTTAACTGATCTACTATTAAAACATAGTTTGAGCATAATTGGCCGAAGATACTCTCACTTAAAGTCATCATAAGTTTTTGACATGTTGACCTTTAAAGTTAAGTAATCGTCCCTACCCTATGTGCAACATCCCATCACCGATGGGAAGAGTAAAATAGTAATTTAGAATGGGTTATGAGTGTTTAAACTTGTCTTGACATGTTCATGCATATTATGGCCTATATATACACATGCATAGTAATTCTTGCACATGCACATGACTGTACATGCATTCATGACATTTCCCGGTCTATTTGGTCATAAATATGATTATTGTGAAAAATGTGATTTTTGTGCTTGAAAATTTAATTGGAGTGGGTCTTTTTGAGTTTTGAATTTTTGGAAAATTTTAGAAATTTTTTTGAAAATTTTGGGGTACTTTTTTGGACTAGGAAAAATGTCAAGTGGCAGACTGGTTGGTGATCGGTAGTAGAAATTACTGTCCAATGGCAATGGAAATATATAAAAATGATTTTAGGATTTATTAAATTGAGCCATTAGAATGTGGGGAGAAATTGGGGTAGAAATTAGAATTGAATTCGAAAGAAATTAAGTGATCTTGTAAAATTGTGACATGTGGCAAGTGACACATGTCACTTGCCTAACATGCCACCAAGTTAGTCTTCTTTTAATTTAAAACTCCCCTTTTTGGAGACATTCACGACACTTCTCTTTTCAAAGGGTTTTGGGTGATTTTTTGGCTCTCTTCCTCCAATATTCGTAGCTCTCTTCTTCCTTATTTCATTTGAGATTTTGCTCATCTTTTTCCCCTCCATCCACCTTGCTTTCTCTTCCTTTAGCTCACCTAAAAAGCCTAACATAAACCTCACCCCTTGAGAAGATGATGATCGTATATGGGGGGGGGGAAGTTAGGAAGTTTGTGACAAGTTTGGAAGATTGGAAGATTTGAAGTTTAATTAGGTAAGATTTGTGTTTTATGTCTTGTTTTGTTAATTAAATGCATTATTTGTGATGGTTGTGAACCTAATT
>JANVCL010000214.1:17064223-17080923 GCA_026546855.1 Erythroxylum incrassatum | reverse complement strand
AATTATGAAATCATTGTGATATGCTTGATTGTTGCATGAATTGAGTGAACCATCTATGATGGTTACCTCACTGAGTTCGCAAACTCACCCAAAATTGCAACATATTTTTCAGGACCGAGAGTAGACTCCTAACTCCAAGGGACTTTTCTAGCCGTGTAGATTGTGTTGGCGAGAGAAGTCATGGCTCACAGGTCGGTCAGCTGGGACTTTTAGGATGACCTAGATAGAGCTAATGTATTTTCCCTATTTATGTAGCATATTGTACTAGGTTTTTGGAGTGATGTACAGATAGTGAAAAACTAACAAATATGTAAACTTCTGGTTTTGATGAAATAAAATGAGGAAAATTTTGGTTTCAAAAAGTTCGTGATTTTATATTGATGTTTTATTATGATGCCATGTGAAGTACAATAGTGATTGTTTGTAGCTCACCCTTATCATAGGATATATATCGGAATGACCTACGGGCGTCCCGGTGTATACCCTGCGGTAAGGGAGTGCTACACTATGATTTTACTTTTGAGTAATGAAGGATTTCCTCTACTACCATCACATTATATCTTATCAGTCTCCATGATACAAAAATCCTTTGAAATTCATAAATAATTAAAGTCCAGGCTCATCGCAACTTATTAGTTAAAACATTAGCTACAATCTTGTAAAGGACTTGGCAAAGAGAGATAGAAAATCACCCATAATAATCAGAGACTTCATTTTCAAGACTAAAATAATGGTGGTTTCAAGTACTAATTTCAAGAAGGAACAAGACAATAACCAATCAACATAAGCCCGATGGACACCAACACTCATGAATGGACAAAATTTTTAGAAGAATGCATGTTTCATCCCATCTAAACTAGAAGATTTTTTCACTCCATATAAAAAACAACTATCTTAACTCCTCCATTGACATTCTCTTATAAGTTCCTTATTTTGCTCCTGTGTCATCTTTGGATGCAAACGATGTAGAATGTCACTTATCTTCTTATATGAAGAGGTGAACATAGATTTAAAATAGTCCCTTACAACATCCTCAAACCAATTAGACCAACCACACCAATTGCCATCCATGTCTTGAAGCTTAAGCAAGTCATTTTTCTCTGGTGTTTTGAAGCCAACGTATGAGAAAATTTCATATTTGCATCACCGTCCCTTAACCAACCTACTTTTGAATGCTACTTCTAGTACAATTCCTATTGGTACAGTATTTCATAGAGCTCCCATTTAACCTAAGTTAATTCCTCTAAAAACAACACATTAGACCTCTGCTCTAGTAACCATAGTCAATGATTCAACACTTAATTCAAGCTATGAATCTATAAATCAAGTTGGATCCTTAAATGGACAAATCCCTTCTATAATGATGTAATTTCTCAATAATAAATTCCTAAGAGCTATTTCCCTAACTGTGTCGCATAATTTCGACACACCCATCCTCCACCAACCATACATTTTCTAAACGAAAATAATTATTTCCCAACCTAACAAGCTCTAGCATAGTAAGAATCAACAAAAGGACACAGTTAGAGCAAAAGAAGTCAAGAGCGTGTACTTGATAATTTGGGAACAAATCCAACCACTAATTATTAGTTATAACTCTATCAAGACGTTTAGAAACCTAACGATCTAACCATCTACCATATTTTCAAGTGAAATGCTTCTTTATCATGCCTAAATCGATTAGCGCACTACCATTCAAAGTAGAATGAATCCCTTATACCGTAATTAAGGATGAATTGTGTCACTTCTCTTCTTAGTTGCTATTGTAAAAATGTTGAAATCTCTGAGCCAGGATCCTCTGTCCATTTTATCTTGTCCTATGAATCTCAGTCATCTATTTATGCGGAACCTATGCAAGACCTACATAAATTGATGACTGAGATTCATAGAACAGGGTAGGAACAGGATAAAATAGACAGAGGATCCCGTCCTGAAATCTCTATCTCAACACCACAACATACTTAATCTAGCAACTAAAGAACGAAGCAAATGTCCTTGACTTCTACCAAGCTCTTTTAAAAAATTTATAGAAGCCAATTAAACATTATTGTTGTAGTCTTTATGGTCTGACTTTAACATCTATAAAGTTAAGCCTGTAGATAAGTCTGAGTGACACTATTATGTTCTTAAAGATGAGCTTTTTATAACGAATTGCATCAGCACAAAAAAATCCATTAAAAAATATTTAGACCTTATTATAAAAAAAATATTAACAACTTAACAAACTCCAAACAAACCCCCGGACAAAATGATATGGAATTGATTTTATAGACTAGTGTGAAAAAGAGGGCATGTCTTACTAATGATGATGAGTCATAAAAAGTGATTAGAAAACGCATGAATGACATTTGGATTGGCCCACGCATGACCCAACTCCAGCTAACGACGCCATCTTGTGTTCTCCTCCTTCCATCATCGCCGTCGCTATCGCCATCGCCCACGCTCCTATTCCGCCAAATCCGCGGCACCCAAATATTTAAAAGGGGTTTTAATACTCGGACAGAACTACCCTCCTCCTTTACAAACAAACATTTGGCCACCTTTCCTTTCCTTTTCTCTAGCTTATATTTGTTTGTTTTTGTCTCAGTTGTTACTTTATTCTACGACTCGCTCCCTACTACTGTTAGTCTCCCAGTCTTCCTACCCCTGTCTCAGACTTTCAACGTCTTTGACGCCGCCCGTTACACTTCGCCCACTTTCATGTTCAATTCAGATTCAGAGGTTGCTATTTTATTTTTATCTCTCTTTTTTAAATTTTGAATTAACGATTGATATCGGTTATTAATTTTCTAATTAAAAGACGCATCATTCAAGGCTGCGTCGCTTTGTATTTTTCAGGCGTTTTTCCTGTTGACCTTTTGAAGTGGAGAGGAGAGTGAAGGAAGGCTGCTCGTGAGTGATTTTCTTTTTTCTAAAGGAACTCCTTCAATTTTTTCTTTTCCTTTTTGGGTGCTTGGCTGGTGAGGAAGAGGAACGGAAAACAATAGAAAAGTGTTAGTACTAGCCGTTTCTCGTTTTCCTTTCTTTTGGATATTCAATACTGTTCTTATTTGTCGTTTATCAAGAATCAATCATTTCTCAACAATCAATCTGTGTAAATCTTGTTTGTTGGAATAGAAGAATACACATTCTTGCTAGAGAGATGACAACTTAGTTATCTATTGTTGGTTCATGTTTTCTTTTGCTTCGTTTCTTTTTTCTTTTTTCAGTTTCTATAATGACTTTTGAGTATGTTTGATTTCTTATTCTTAATCACGCAGTTACATGGTTGGTCTCTAGAAGATGAGGGTTTATATTGTTTTTCTAAAGACGCAGGGTAGTTTGGTCTTTAACGTTTAGTTTTGTTAGATCGAATCAGAGCCCCTAACAATTTTATTTATTTTTATGGTTTCGTTTCGGGTTCTGTGATTTCTTTACTTTAAGAGTTCAGGGCGCTGTAAATTTTCCTACCACGTTTCCATTGATGCTTTTCTATTGTATGTAATTGAAGTGCATCTCCAGTTTTTGAATAATATACAGTTGTTAGGCTGGAAGTATTAACGTTATGATACTCATTAAAACAGATGTGCCATTTCAGTGATTATTGTCTTCAATGGTCTTCTAATTTTTGTTTCTGCAATTATGCTCCAGGTGTAGTGACACCCTCTTCAGGATTGAACAAACCATTTGTAATGCGCTCTCTGGTTTGAGGCAGAGATGAAAAAGTTATTCTTCTTCCGATCTTCATCTAGCAACTGTAATGGCAATACCGGTTCTCCACTATCTGCTGAGAAGCAAATCTACTGGGAAATGCCATCTCAGAGTGGGCTGAGCAATCAAAGTGGTAATAAGGCTGACGGCAGTTTAAGGAGCTCCAGGGGCTTATTTTCAAAGTCTCGAAAGCAAATATCTGATAACCAAAGCTCCAGTGTCATTTCAGGGCTTAGAAGAAGTCGATCCATGTCATCAACAGCATTTTTCAGTGATGCACCAGAGCAAAAAGAATTTCTTTGGGGAGATGATCAGAACGGATCTCCTTCTAGCTGTTCCAATGGTGCTTCTCGGCAGCAGTATAGTGTTCATTCATCTAGGTGAGACATTTAATCGACTAAGATGGTTCATGGATTAACTCATTGTCCCATGTACAATTTGGAGAGAGAAACAATTCAGTATGAATAATCTTTGTGTTAATATTTATATTATGACACTTGCTGAGATTTGGCTGCTGCTTTCTGATATTCTAGGCAGGTTCTTACACCTGAGAATCGAGCAAAAGTAAAGAGAACTGAAGTGACAGTTATTCAAGATCCATGTGTACTGGAGAGGCTTGGTTCTTCTGCTTCTTCTAAGTCTCATCATGATTCTTTGGCAAACTCTTCCTCTAGTAATGGCTCAGGTAAGGTTTTGGACAGGTACATTGATGGAGAGCAGCTTTGCGAGGAAAGAAGTAAACCCAAAAGCAATTCTTCACACAGACAATTTGCTGGGAATGGAAATGCTGTTGGAAGACTTCCTCCACGAGTCCAGTATACAGCCCCTTCGTCACCAACAGATAGTGCCAAAGATAAAACCAGGTCTTATTCATTTAGGGATGCTAAAACTACTTGTTTTCCTTCTAGAGGTTTGGTGGAGAATGGTTTTGGTCATGAATCTCCGAGGAGTATTGCAAAGAATGTAGTTGAAAAACTCTCCCAAAGTCATGCTGTTCCCAGGTCAAGTCCTAACGAGTTTAACCATGATATTCCGATCACAATTGAAGATATCTATTCTGGATCGATGAATAGATGCTTTAATTCTAAAGTAGATGAGCCTGCCCAAAAAATTTTCTCTCTGGATGAACTTTATGAAACCATTAATGACTATCATGTAGAAGAAGATTTCTCTAACTGTGGAAAACAGGATAGTTTTTGTCATGAAAATGTTGGTAATGTGAACTGTGTTCAAAGTAAGGATGCTTTAGATTTGGAATTGCTGCAAAGATCAAAGGTAGCTGAGGAAAGGGTTGTATTTCTTTCTGAAGCACTTGATCAGGAAAGCTTTCGTCATGATAGTGGATTTGATGTTATGTCATTGCTTCAGACTATTAAGAAATTAAAGGCTGATAAGTTAGGCTTGGCAATTGAGGTTTCGGGACTTTTCAAGGCTTGGATTGCTGAGAGGGATTCTGCAATGGAAGAGCTTAGGTTGGGTAAAGAAGAACTAGAGTCTCACACTCAGAGACTAGAAAAGGAGAAGAGTGAGTTGCAGTCAGCATTGGAGAAGGAATTGGACAGAAGATCAAGTGACTGGTCTAAAAAGCTTGAGAAATACCAATTAGAGGAGCAGAGGCTTCGTGAAAGGGTTCGAGAGCTTGCAGAACAGAATGTCTCCCTCCAAAGGGAAGTGTCTTTGCTTAATCAGAGGGAAACAGAAAGCAAAAATGTGATAGCGTATTCAGAGCAGCAAATAAAGCACCTGACTTCAAGGATGGAGGAAGTAAGTGGGGAAAACCAAGATCTAAAACAAAAGCTCTCTGAATTCCAGGAGAAATACACAGCAGTACAGGACGATCTATATTGTGTCAAAAGAAATTTTGAACAGAAGGACAACGAATGCAAAGAGATGCAGAAGTCCATTACTAGATTATTAAGAACCAGTAGTGACCAAGAGAAGACAATTGTTGGGCTGAGACAAGTTTTTAGTGAAGAGTTTGAGACGAAGCAGTCACTGAACAAGTTTGATAAGCAAGTGGCAAAAATTCAAATGGAGCAAGTGAGACTGACTGGGCTGGAGATGACTTTGAGGAGGGAGGTGGAATCTTGTAGGCTTGAAGTTGACTCTCTTCGAAAGGAGAATATCAATCTGTTGAATCGGTTGAAGGATAATGGAAAAGAGATAGATGCTTTAACTTTCAAGTTAGATAGGGAAGTGCAGACCCGGGTAAGCTATCTGCAAAATCAAGGGCTAGGAATGCTAAATGAAAGCGCCCAACTGTGTTCCAAGTTATTGGAGTACGTCAAAGGAAAAGCTGGTCAATTTTCAGAGTCAAAGCAGGGTACTGAGTTTGCCGTCAGCGGTTTAGATGGGCAGTTTCTTGTTGAATCTGACATGAAGATTCAGGGCTTCAAGCGCAGAACAGAAAGCTTCACGAGGAGTTTGCAGACAATATCTTCTTTGCTGCAGGAGAAGTCTAATATGGTTGCTTTAAAACCTCAGACACCATGGACCAGTGAGTCGAAGAAACTAGATGATCAAACTGCTGATGTAAGTTACTATGATTAAGTTAACAAGCACATTAAAGTTAAAATTGTTTTGAACATGAATTTATTTGTATGTTGATTTTGTGCAATTTGGAAATTGGAACACAAAGTTGTGAAAGGTTATCTTTATAGAATACTTCTTCTCATGTTTCTTTCCGTTTGGACATCAGAATGTAAGAGTTGAGCTTAAAGCCGAAAGCTTGCTTACTACTTTACTGAGAGAGAAGCTGTACTCAAAAGAAAGTGAAGTTGAGCTGTTGTATGCTGAAATGGCTGCTGCTATCAGGGGAAATGACATGCTCCGATCTGAAGTCCAAAATGCTCTGGACAACCTTTCCTTAGCCAATCACAAGTTCAAAGAGTTAGAACTTGAGGTATGAATAGCATCTCTACTTTAATGTTAATATGATTGGGACACAGTTTATGTACCGATCATGTTTAGGTACATTTGTGGAACTAATAATGTTAATTTAGGAAGAATGATCGTTTAGTATATTTCCTTGTAAAGGCTTGATTCTGGTTACAAAAGAACAATTCTTTGATTATGTCGACTACCTTGGGAGACTTCCTTGATGTTATGCTGCACTAATAGATGTGTTTTTAACAGGTGCTGAAGAAGGACGATAATATAAGTCAGCTTCAAAGAGATCTGCTAGAATGTAAGAAGGAACTAACAATAGTTAAGGGAATTTTACCAAAAGTTTCGGAGGAGAGAGATTTGATGTGGGAGGAAGTGAAGCAATACAATGAGAAGAACATGTTGTTGAATTCAGAAGTCAACATATTGAAGAAGAAGATAGAGGCCCTTGATGAAGATATACTTCTGAAGGAAGGGCAAATTACCATCCTTAAGGACACTCTAGGAAGCAGACCTTTTGACATCCTTGCAAGTCCTGGTTCTATACAAGAGTTTTTGCTAAAATGAGTTTCTTGAAAACTTCTCGGTTAGAGCATGTCTATATTTTACAATCCCATACATACAATCAGAATGCGTCCTTTAGGATCCTATACTTTTTGAAAGATCTGTCTAGTTTTCTTCAACAGTAGCCGGCAAGAGATGTCGAGTTCTCTACTTGTCGGCATGGTTCTTTCTGTACAAGACCGCTTTTTACAAATGTATGTAGTTTTTGGCATTTTCTGGTTACAATCTCCCGTCTTTGTAATTTCGGCCAACGTAAATTGTCATTGGCTTCATCCTCGTTGTTAGTCGGCTTTTGGTTAATTGTCAATTAAAAGTTTGTAATTTGAGATTTAGCCCATTGTGAGTTTTGATTCACAAGCCTTTAATCATCTGGTCCCTCGCAAGTCCCAACCAACAACGGTGATTCTTCATCAATAATTGATGTTCTGATTGTTTAAAGGTAAAAAGAACGTTTTGGATTTAAAGATTTGATTAAAGGTTAAGTAGTCTCCATATTTGTGGCCAAAAATTGAAGATAGTCCTTACGGTTATCATTGATACCAGTTTGTTTCAAAAATATTCACTCTTTTATTTTATGTTTATCCCTTATCAAATAACTTGTTAAGTTGAGCCACTTAGACATACTAGATAAGGTTAGCTGCTACGTAATTATATATTAATTTGTTATTTAAAATTAATTTATTAATTTTAATTATTTTAAAAATTTAAATCCTAAAAATTAAAACCAAAAACCAAATTTCCCTGATTATATCTATCCTTAATTTTTATCAGTTTTTCTAATTTGCAGCAAATCCGTAAAATCTTCGTGCTTTCTATATTTTCTTTGGTTCAAGCAAATCCCCAATAATCATCTATTCTTTTTGCTTCTTCTTCATCTTGTGGTCCCTCGTGTATTATATTATGATTAAACTCTAGTATTATGTTAAATAAGTTCTATGTTTAAGAATTTAGCAATATCTTTAGTGGATTACGAAATACCACTGTAGTTTAGAAAAGCATAAGTAGGAATTGCAAGTTTAACTCTTATTAGAAAATTTAAAAAAAAACATGATCAATTCTTATATTGGATATGTTTATATGAAATTATAATAAGGTGATTGGTGAGTGTTCATTGGCAAGGCATAACCCAACTTGGAGTGAATAAGTAGCAATGCACTTGTGTACTTTAGTGAAGCTAATATCTTATAACATAAGGTTGTTTCCTTCCTCTAGTAATAGCTAGGTGGATTTTGCTAGTTATTAATGTTTTGAAGTGCTTTTGGATTATAATATAAGGTAGATTTTGCTGGTTTCAACGTGCAATCTTGTAATGCTCTTGATTCAAAAGATAAAGAATATTTATACTTTTGTATATGAAGATAACTTTAGTAACAAAGTAGATATATAATCAAACAATTCATTTAGTGATAGTAAAGTTGTTGCAAATTGATACTATTGGTAAGTTTATGATCTATTGATTTATTAGGTATTGAAGTGTAAATATGGATAATAGGTAGAAGAAATGTGATTAACTGATTTATCATGTTACTTATGATCCCCTATCAGTTGGATTTGGTATTGGTTCTTTAACAGGCATTGTAAGTGACTATAGATTCAAAGTTAGCCATCTCATAAGATTGAGTAATTATTGGATCTATAAAAAAATATTGAACATGCTTAGAGGCACATCATATAAAGCTATCAATCTCCTGAATGGGATAACGCTTCATTTTAAGTTAACGTTGTGTCTTGTTGAAGAGGGGGGAATCTAAGTCTTTCGAAATATTTTGTGAGGAATGTTTAGTATTTTGTAGCTCATCATAGGTACCAGTTAGAAATGCTTTGTGAGGAATGTTCAGTAACTTCGTTTTAATTAGGTAATTTGGTTTCTTTTTATAACTTAACAGTATAGTACCTTCTTTCATATGACCTTCAAGCTAATGGAAATTTTGTCTACTTCAATACAAACATTGGCATATCAGATAGGATGCTATTTTCTTCTTCCATAATATGTAATATAATGTTTAATACGCCGAACATGTTGTTTTCTTTGAATATGGGTCTATATTCATATATTAAATTTAATAAGCCATTGTCAGTTTTTGACAATGTGGACTTGGATTATGTAAGGTTGAGAAAGGCATATGAAATGGGTGCAATTTTTGGATATATAAATATTGTTAGTGCATGATATTTGATTCCTCAGACGGATTTGGAAGAAGGTTTGAGGAGGTTAGAATCTAATCAAAGTGCATTAGATTTGATTAAATTGTTAGGTGCAAGGTATAACGGATATTTATTTGGAGCATGTAGATGAAACAAAACTATCCATACATATGTTAATGTAACATGATAAATGTCATAAAACTAAGATGGTTGCAGAATTGGGAGGTGATATTGGAGTGGAAATGGGTTCTTATAGTGGCTTAGGAGTTGATTTGAGATGAGATAATGTTGACTTGGAAGTTCATCGCGATGTTAATGTTGATTTAGGTTGTGAGGAGTTGATTTGAGAGGTCATATCGATTTTGGTATTAACTTGAGAAGTAATACTAATGTTAGAGTGGATATGGGAGGTAATACTAATGTTAGAGTGTGTGATGGAGGTGATTTCGAAGATGAAGAATCAGTTGGTAGTAAATCTAAAATGAGTGATGGTGGTGATTCTGATATGAGTACTCAAGATGGAGGTGAGTTGGGTGCTCAGGATAGAGGTGATTTGGGTGGTCATGATAGAGCTGAATTTGACTTGGATTTTAGCATTAGTGTTGATGCATGTCAAAATATAATATATATTGACTCTTTTGACATTGGGAGTTTTTTAGCCGATGATGAATATCCCAATGGTGAAGAATCATATGCTACTATAAGGTAACCTAGTGAAACTAATAGATATGTTACTATAGTTGTTGCAGCTGAATAGATGTCGGGGATGGTGTTTGATAGCAGTAAACACTTTAAGGAAGTGACTGTTGATTATGTAGTAGTAACATGATTTAGCTTGAGTTTTAAGAGGGATGAAGCAAAAAGGATAAGATATGGTTGCATCGATGGTTGTCCGTTTGAGTTGTATTCTTTATGTGATAGAAAAGATAAATGTTTGAAGCTAAAAACTTACAATCTAGAGCATATGTGAAATATAACAAATAAGCCAAGGCTAGTTACATCTAACTTTATCATGAGACACTTCAGGAAAAAAATCCTAAACAAGCCAAGCATTAAAATCAAGAAAATGGTTGAAGAATCTAGGGAGAAACTAATTTTTTTTGTTAATTCCAGCATACGAAAATATGCAAGAAGAAAGCTTCTTAAAGCAAAAACAAAAAAGCAACATAACGAATACATGAAGCTTTATGGTTATATTTCTAAGTTGGAAAAGAAAAAAGAATCTAGGTCCTATGGTAGAGCTTCAAGTTAGAAAGGAAAAAGATAAATTGATATTCAAGATAATGTATATGTGTTTTGATGCAATAAAGAATGGGTATGGAATTTATCAACTTCTTATATTTGCATAGAAAGATCTAGTCGAAGCTAAGCTTTGAAGAAATGATCACGTGCAACCATCATAACATATAGGAAATAAAGTAGACAGGTGAGTGAATATGAACAAGAAAGTACAGTTGAAACTGATCTAAACTATACAATAAGAAGACATGACAGATATATTCGTGGTTTACAAGCTCTTTACCCACACGAGGAATATATAGAGCTTTAAACTTACCATTTCTAATATTTAATCTTATAATAACATGGTCTATGTATTGGTCCTCTATTATATTAGGTAGGGCCATCTTGGCTCACTAACAAGGGATGGTTATACAATGTTCCTAATCCTTAGCTATAGAATTATTTAATCTTTTTAAAAATTGGTATAGATGGATATTTTCCAAAAACAAAAAGTACCAAGGACAACTTTTAAATGATATAGGAGTTGATGGCAACTGAGGCAACTATCCAATTGCAAGGGAAGAAGTTAAGGTGGAGAATATCGAGGTATGAACAGAGTTTATAGAGCAATAATCCATTAATTTGGAGCTTGGAGATGGTGAAGGAATAACTATAATTCCTGATATTCAAAAGGTAATTCATCCAACTTAAATTTATTTTTATGTACTTTCATATGTGAATGATTTGACTAGTTGTTTTTAATTTACAGGCATTCATGTGAGCCAATAATGAAGTATTATCCTCTGCTACACATAGGATGTGTTAGAGGCATTTTGGAATTGTGTCTAGGCAACATTCCCACAAAAATTTGATGATAGACTCATCAAATTAAAAAAACTTGCACTTGGATATGTATAGGACTTGCTTAAATATCGGGAGAAAACATGGAGTAGGGCTTTCCAAAGCATTAAGTCCAAATGTCCATTTGTTGACAACAACATGAGTGAGAAATTAAAATTTTGGATTTTGGTGGCTAAAGATTGCCTTATTATTAGCATATTGGAGTTTGTTAGAACCAAGTTAATTTAGAAACACTCTAACCTCAAGGAGTAAGCTAAGAGATAGAAGGGGGAGCATAACACCTGAGGTGACGAGAAAATTGAACAAGAATAAAAAGAAAGCAATGAAATAGAGAGTTATTTGGAATGGGGATAAGAAGTATGAATTAACTAATGGACATGACACAAATGTTGTCCAGTGGGGAAAGGACTAGGTTTGCTATTATAAGAAATGAGAAGTCTACGGGTATCATTGTAATCATATGACTAGTGTCATTTTTCATGCAAAACAATAACTATAGGTGTATGCAGATGAGTGCTATCATAGAGGAAGGTTCGTGGAAGTTTATGAGAATGTCTTGCAACTAATTAGAGTGCCAAATTTCCGCCACCAAATACTCGTGAAGAGATACATCCACCTTTGAAAAGAGTTATGCCTGGATGACCTAAAAAGAATAGTAAAAATGATAAAGATGAATAAAAGCAAGTGAAGAATCGTCATAGACTATCATAAAAGGGGAATTTTTGGTTGGATCCAGTTCTGGTTTGTAAAAAAGTATAGCTGGATCCAGCTGTCATTTGTAGAGAATTTTGGTTAGATATAATATCCCAAATTTGGTTAGATCCATTTGGTGTATTTTTATATATTCCAATTAGATCCAGTTTGTTTATTTTGTGTATATTATGTAACATTCTAGTTGGATCCACTGTGACTTAGAATTGCGACATTGTAGTAGAATGATACAATTTGGTAGCCATTATATACATGACTTAAACTATCATACACTATTTTCCTTTGCATAATTACTTTCATTAAATGAATCTTGTTCTTTTTAGTGGTTTACATGATATGAATATCAAAATTAATGACCTATATTATATGAATCTCAGCTTTACAAGTTTATGAATATCAACGTTACAAACTTACAGGTTTATGGTTCTCATATTGTTCATAAGCTTGTTGAATGGAACTTAGGATATTGTCTTTTTATGATTGCCTTTTTAAGCATATACTCATAAGTTGAACTTCAATTTGAATGTAATTACATTTGTACTTACATATGAATAGAATTAGTAAAATATATTAACTAAAGTTTCATGTATAATACAAGTACTTCTCATATTAGCCCTATTTCATATACAACATTTTTAATATATAAGTTCTTATAAAATATGTCACATTAGCCCCATAATTTCAATAGTGAGAAACATATAACAACAATAAACAAATTTAGTAAAAAGACATAATAAACAATGTAGCAAAAATACATAATAGAACCTTACTAAAAATGATTAGGTCTATAATGACATAAGCAAATTTACCAACCACATATTAAGGTGATGCATTGCTAACAACCACTTATATACTTAATCGAGTGCCTACAAAATCAGTTACAAGCACTCCGTATGAATTATAGATAGGTAGAAACCTAACATGACAACTCTTAGACCTTTGGAATGTATTGTTTATATTTATGATCTCTCTCATAAATATGAGAAACTAGGCCCCAAACAAAAGAAAAGTATCTGTAACATCCCGTCCCCATATTAAGGGTTAAGACCTGAAATTTCAGTACAAGCGAGCTTAAAGAGAAACTAAGACAATGCATTTTCTTGTTCATATATCATGTTAGCATATATGCAAATAAATATGGAATGTTTTCGTATAAAAATGTGGTACATGCATTCATTGACAATTACCGAGTATAATTGATATTAAATGTGATTTTATTGAAAACGAGGAGCAAAAAAAGTGATCTCGGTATGAGTTGTGATAAGGAAAGATTTAAAAATAAAATTGGTAGTGATCTGGAAAATGTTCATTAAGTATGCTTCGGTTTGTTAGCCATAACTTCTCCTCTAGTTGTCCAAACGAGATGATTCTTAATTTGTATTAAATTAGAAATATATGGCTACATTTTGTACGAAGACATCGAATTTTAATTATGTCTATAAGAATCCCAAAAGTTGTCATGAATTTAAGAATTTGGTGCAGTATGTTGGTGTATGAATGGGGAGTTCGTCTTCGGACTTTAGGAGCAAATTTGGGATTGATATAAATAGGTTTGAGCAAAGTTTCCTTCTGGAAAGTTGTAGATCTTTCCTTTATCTTTCCAACGGTATATAGTATGAAGATTTTGGACATCGAAGTCAAAAGTTATGATCTTTACAGGTGGAGATGTTCTGGAGCAAAAATAAGACGAAATTACTGTTCATTCACTTTGTCTGATCACCGTTCATCCACTTTGTCTGATCACTGTTCATTCACTTTGTCTGATCAATGTTCATTCACTTTGTCTGATCACTGTTCATTCACTTCGTCTGATCACTGTTCATCCACTTTGTCTTAGTACTGTTCATCTAAGACAAAGCAAAAGTAAGACAAAGTTACTGTTCATCTTCTAACTTCTGTTCTATTTTCGAGCCCTTAGAAGATAGAATTAGCCTTTGAGGTCTTCATAAAAGTTGTAGATCTCGATGTCTTCTTTCAAATGGTTTAAAAATGAAATCGATCAGACATCTGTACCAAAAGTTATGGCAATTTTCCCAACCTTGTTTCATCTGATGACATCACTTCGTCTCAAAAATGACGTCATATCGTCTAATCCATTTTTGACCCCTCAGATGAAAGAATTTTCTTTTGACTTCTTCATAAAAGTTGTAGCTCTTAAAGTCTTCTTTACAACCAACTAAAGAACACCTCAATCCGATATTTGTGGGGAAAGTTATGGCAATTTTCCCAACCTTGTTTTGTCTGATGACGTCACTTCATCTCAAAAATGATGTCATATCGTCTGATCCATTTTTGGCCCCTTAGATGAAATAATTTGCTTTCGACTTCTTCATAAGAGTTGTAGCTCTTGAAGTCTTCTTTACAACTAGCTAAATAACACCTCAATCTGATATTTGTAGGGAAAGTTATGACAATTTTCCCAACCTTGTTTTGTCTGATGACGTCATTTCGTCTAAAAAATGACGTCATATCGTCTGATCCATTTTCGAGTCTTCTTTACAACCAGCTAAATAACACCTCAATCTGATATTTGTAGGAAAAGTTATGGCAATTTTTCCAACCTTGTTTCGTCTGATGACGTCACTTTGTCTAAAAAATGACGTCATATTATCTGATCCATTTTCGACCCCTCATATGAAAGAATTTGCTTTCGACTTCTTCATAAGAGTTGTAGCTCTTGAAGTCTCCTTTAGAACCTGTTAAATAACACCTTAATCCGATATTTGTAGGGAAAGTTATGGTAATTTTTCCAACCTTGTTTCGTCTGATGACATCACTTCATCTAAAAAATGACGTCATATCGTCTTATCCATTTTCGACCCTTTAGATGAAAGAATTTGCTTTTGACTTCTTCATAAAAGTTGTAGCTCTTGAAGTCTTGTTTACAACCAGCTAAAGAACACATCAATCCGATATTTTTCGAAAAATTTATGGCAATTTTCCCAATCTTATTTTGTCTGATGATGTC
The DNA here is from genome assembly GCA_026546855.1 of Erythroxylum incrassatum. Lineage (NCBI taxonomy): Eukaryota > Viridiplantae > Streptophyta > Magnoliopsida > Malpighiales > Erythroxylaceae > Erythroxylum > Erythroxylum incrassatum. The sequence goes on along the minus strand of JANVCL010000214.1, from coordinate 17,065,877 downwards.
ACTTCGTCTCAAAAATGATGTCATATAGTCTAATCCATTTTCAACCCCTCAGATGAAAGAATTTTGTTGGACCCCGTTTCCGGAGCCCAACGTCCTGAGACATGAGCCTTGCTGAAAACCCCAAAGGTGTCATTTGCTGTCATTTCATATTGGCGGTGAGCGCATCTTAGCCAAAACATCAGAAATAAATTGACTTCTTCATAAAAGGTGTAACTCTAAGTCTCTAAATTAATTTGAAACAAGAATGACCTCAAACGGGCTCTATAACTCAAGATATGCTCAAAATACCTAACTGCATTCAAAACCCAAACATACTCTCATAACTGGCCCCTAACTTGCTTTCCATCAAACTATCTCAACTTAACTCCAAATGACGCAAAACTTTATGGTCAGATACCTATATGTCTCATGAATCCATTGTCGTAAGAATCACCTCAATTGGAGGTCGGATGAGGGAGTTATGCCCTAAAAACTGAACCATGTTCATTCCCCAAAATCAAACTGAACATACTTTGGCGCGATTGCCATAACTTTTTCTACTAATGTCCAAATGCCTTCGTTCTTATTCTATTTTAAAGACAACATCGATATATACAACTCGTATTAGAGGCCTCAAAGAGAGATTCGGCCTTAAAAGTGGTCAAACTAGCAAAATACTAAAGTTGACTCGAGGCTGTCCGTTAAACGGACATGCATGTCCGCTTAACGGACATAGACTGGCAAAACACCCCATTTTCACCCGAGACAGTCCGTTAAACGGACATCCATGTCCGTTTATAACGGACACATACGGGGCAATGTGTCCCAAACCTTGTTCTAAGCCTCTCCAAAGCTTCTATCTTCCATCCTAACACCATATACATTCATAATCTTCATTATTTTCACTTCTTATCATGCAAAATTACTTCATACTAACTCAAACATCAAGATTATCCCATCAACTCTTAAATCTCAATCCATTTAAACCATCAAAACACAATTTCTCATCAATCATCGAACTATCATGTCCATACACTTTATAAAACATCATTCCTATCCATTCAATTACCATTCCTTCTTTTCCATGACATTCCCATTATACATAGATATCAATTCATACGTCAAGTCATCAATTCATTTGATTGCCTCTTCAATGATATCTAACATGCACAAATTCACATTTCCAAAAACACCTTCATTCATTCTTAAGTTTCAACTCGAAAGACTTTTCACATTTAGTTACAATTCATCATCCAAATTTCCTGTATTTCCTTTTTCCATAATATCTCACTGATTATAAAAAATATACTTAACATATATATACCAACCATTGTTCATCCATCATCATAGCCATCCATACACAAATTTACATTTTCCACAATCCACATACAATCAAGCCTTTCATCAATCATCATAAATCAAGAGTTTTACAGCCTCTATTAACATGTCCAAGCCAAATTGCAATATCACTACTAATATACATAATACATCATTCAATTGCTACAATTGTAATTACAGCTATATATACACTTGATCTAACTTCAATACACAACAAAACATCTAAAGGTGCCTTGATCCATTTTCACTTGATTTCCTGTTCAAAACCTGTAGGTGGGGAAAAGAGAGGGGGTGAGCTTGGGAGCTCCGTGGGTAATATGCTTATAATAAAATAACG
>JANVCL010000214.1:17027652-17050093 GCA_026546855.1 Erythroxylum incrassatum | reverse complement strand
ACAGGTATGAGAGGTGGTATCTCCATACCCGCCCTATACCCGACGGATATTTTTGTTAACCCCCCATACCCGCCTCACGGGTAAAAATTTACTCCCTATATCTGCCCCCGTTCGGATAATTTTATTGGGTACCCATCAGATTCGGGTACAATTGTCATCTCTACTAAGACATGTTAATCTTATAAATTTTCAATATTTATTTATTTTGGAATTACAAATCGACGTCGTAATCCAAAAATGATAATAAATGATTTGAAACATTTGGAATTTGTGCAGTAGAACGATGTCTTTTCCGACTCACGTACATATGATCCAAGACAGACAGCACATTCCCCAAAAAATTGAGTGGGTAGAATCAGGAACGTGGCCCACCAGGGCGAGCTGGTGTTCAAAATGTACAACTATAGAAACAAGCAAAAACAACAATGACAAAACATTACTGGTGCATGTAATGAAAATTTTTGTCAGATATATCATGTTTTAATAAAATAACGACACAACATGTCTGGAATGTGAACTAATACGATAGCCTCCAAGTCTTCTGTATTTAGAACATGTTTGATTGTGTTGTATATTTTATTTTTTGGTTGTCGATTTAAATAAAATAAAATGTATTTGATTAAACATTTTTTCTTAATTTCACAATTTATTAAAGTTATAAAATAATTTCATTTTGATTTTTTTGCAACTATATTTCATCATTTGTTGGATATGGATAATTTAATACTAACTACTGAAATTATTGAATGTCAAAAAAAAAACTACTGAAATTATTATAATAGTCAAATTATTTAATAATAAATTTTAAATGATTATTTAGAAATATTTTAATCTCAAACCAGTTTAAAATATAAAGAATTTATACAAGTAAAATAATTAAATAATTTTCTGTAAAAAATATTCAGAATCATGAAATAAAAAGAAACAACTTATTAACAAAAAGATATTGAAGTGAAATCAAAGCGAACTTGAATTGTAGGATCCGATTCATAAGATGTTGGGCCTTTTTAATAAACCGAAATAGTCTTTTTGGATTGAAACATTGCCAGCCCAAAACATATTTCTGCAAATAAGTATGTGTCTCTCAGCGACCATAAATCCTAACCCTGATTGAGATTGGGGGAGAAAATGGACTATAGAAATTCAAATCTTTTGGATGAAGCGTTAGGTTTAGAAGATGAGGAATGTGGTTTGAGAGGCAAAGTGGTTGCAATACAAGACTGCGTGGAGACAAGTGGAGCGTTTGTATTTCACCAACTCATAAAGCGATTACTTGTGCCCAATTCCTCCAACGCCGTTATCTTCCTCGCCTTGTCTCGTCCTTTCTCTCACTATGATCGTATTCTTCGCAAACTCGTACTCTCTATATCTTTCTGTTCCCTGTTCAACTTCTCTATCTGTTTATCTATTCATTGAGGACTTGAGTGGTTTGGGATTGTAAATAAATGACTCTAGTTTGCGTGGATAATATGAGCTATGTGGGTTTGCATTGTTTCTTCCCCTCCTTTTTCTTGCGGTGTTGGTTTAGGATCATTGCATAGTTGCAGTTACAATGATACAGAGCTTCTTGACGTCGAAATGCATGCGTCTGTAAAAGTTGTCTTTTAATATTTGTGCTTGCTCTTTCATTGCCTATCTTATAATGCCTTTGGTTTTTGTTTCGTTTTTCTCACAACAGGGTTGCAATTTGGCTGTCCAAAGAGATGACGGCAGATTTCTCTTCGTTGATATGCTTAGACTACAGTATCCAGGTGAGAAAATTCAGAAATTTCATATATGATAGACTTCTTTATAAGGAAGTTGGTCATTTTCTTGTCAACTTCTGAATTGCTTCTGGGGATTAATTTCTGTTATTTATTATGTGTATAATCTTTGGTCGTTTTGGTGGGTAGATTCTTCTACGCAAATGTCTGAAAGTTAGCTTGACAATAGTGGGTGGTTCACTACATTTAGTTTTCTGTAGCAATGTATGCTTTACCATGTGACTGATTAGTGACATTGTTAAAATATTGATGAATTTGTTTACTTGTTTCTTAGCTCTTTTCTTCTTGTGTTTATGGGACTGATTTTGTGGCTAAAATGCTCTTTTGATTTCTGTTTTTGTGCTAGATAAAAATGAAGATAAAAGTGGCGAAGATTGGCTCGTTGCAGTGTTTAGGAAGATACTGCAAATTGTACATGCATTCCCACAGAACAACAAAAACTATATTACTATCATGATTGACGATGTATCTCTTATAGAGGTGGCAGTTCGTGGCTCTTCAGGTCTTGTTTTGGATTTCCTGCATTATTGTCAGACTTTAACATCAGAATTTGTAAGACATTTCGTATGTACTGGTTTTGTCTATTTCCTCGTGATTTTTTAGGCAAGTTGTTTCTTTGACTCATGCGTGTTCCTACTATAGGGTTGTTCCCTAGTGACACTTAATCATGCTGATATCTATTCAAGCGTGGAGAATTGTGCGTTCCTACTGCAAATGGAGTACCGTGCTGATGTTTTGGTCAAGATAGAGCCACTAGTAACTGGTTTGGCGGCTGATGTCCATGGGCAGGTAACTTTTGGATTGTATTTAATTAAACCTACAAACCTGTGATAGGATTGAATTTCAAATAAAAACTCATTCCAAAATCTGTGACTATTCATTGGCTTCTTGTTTATTACTGTAGTTATTGGTTTTCTACAATCCGATTGCAAGTGTTATGGTGGGCTAGATTCATGCTATTGCAGCTGCTTCTTTCTTGTAACTTCGTTTTTCTCATGACTATTTCTGTGGCAGTTAACAGTTTTGAACCGGGGAGTGTGCGATGGAAAGGGAAACCTAAGGACTAAAACGCCCAATTTCCGTTTTAAGGTCAAGGAAAATGTAGTCGAATATTTCTATCCTGGAAGTAGAACTTGAGGAGGCAAAAAATCTAATTTTGGAAGGTTGGTTATCATCTGTATGGAAAAGAAGACTTGTAGCGAAGGTGATATAAACGCAATTTGGAAGGAAGAGCGGTTGATTGCCTACAATGAGCTTAGGGATAGAAATTGGTGTACGAATTGGCTGCTGCCTTAATAATTATGTATTCTGTTAAGTTTGCAGTTGAGAACTTTAACCACACTATTCGAGTTATTGACCCCACTGGTTTAAATTCGACTTTGGAAGTTTACTGTGGTATATTACTATGCAATCATATTGAGCACTAACTGTTACACTTCAGACTCATTGTTTCCATATTGGACTTTCAGAGCCACAAAATGAGAGTTTTGATGGGGTTTGATTCGATACATCAAATACCATCAGCAGATAGAGCATTGTTTCTACAAAACCCTTTCCATGAACGCATTGCTCCCAGTCCCAAATGTGGTTTAAATTGGTATCCTTGGATATTTACATCAGAAACATAGTCCGCCCATATTTGGTTTCTGTGCTTTTTACTCGACTCCTCCCAGCAAGTGTGTAGCACGTGCTTTGATTCTCCAGTAATCGTTTGAAATGGACAACTTTGTGTTTGGAATATTCTTCGATGATTACTTCTTATAAATATTTTAATAATAAGAATAAGATCATCTCGACTTAATAAATAATACTATAAAATCTTTTAACTTTTAATTTTAAAATTAAGTTTGAACTTTATAGTGTTCTAAATTGTATGAAATCAATGCCCCAAATCACCTTCTTTATGATCAACTTTTCTAATTTGTTTTACTTAATTAACATTTCTTTATATACATAAAGCATTACAATAATAACAGTATCATATCTTAAAAAATCAATAATTTAGTATGCTGAAAAGAAATTTAAGTATAAAAATTAATAACAATTAAAGTTAAAAGTAAATCATGTTTATATCAAGGATTTGAAGTATAAAACATATTTTCAGATAAAAACATGTTTATATTTTTTTATTGGTTCCCTTTTTTTTAATTCCTTTCCTTACTACAAAAGTGATTCTGAGTGTTATTATTTACATTCATAAGGCAAGTACTAATTCAGAAATTTCAAACTCTAGACAAGACTACACTTATTCAATTATATAACTAAATATATAGGTAGCATGAAAACAATAACAATGTCAAAGTTTGTATATAGCCATGCTTGCACAGAGACTAGGATTTCAAATTTGAAGCATTTTTCAACAATAGATTATATTATTCTTTATCAAAACAATCAGATTTAGAAACTATAACCATAAAATAATTATATAGACTTTAAACGTAGATGATAGCAAAAATTTTTAAGATTTATATATAATTTATGTCGTAAAGATGCCTAAAGATCATTTCCAAAAGAGTATAGAATAGAAAGTATTGATAGTATTAGATAATCATAACAGGAAAAGTTAGATAACATAGCAGGAAATATCCCAATTACATGTATGTTCTAAAGCCAACTAATAAATAGCATACAATATGAAACCAGAAAGTACATACGACAACGGAAGGGGAATGGAATATATATATATATATATATATAATTTTGGTCTACTTTTGAATTAGCCCCTAATCTAGTATTAGAATTCTTACATAATTTTAAGGACAATTGGGGATTAATCCTTTAAGTATTAGCAGAGAGGTACAGTTCACTCTTTCAAGTCTTGTTGAGGCCATTTTTGTTATAAATTAAACATTAAAATGTTTTAAAGTTATATTATAATATTGAGTAAAATATATTATTGTGTATGGGTTTTTACCTGTTAATATCAAATAGAAATTAAAGTAACTAATGATATATAATTGATAGAGCAAAATCCCACTTTAATTTACCATTGCTTAAAGTAGGATCTTTAGCTTTAAATGCATACGATTCTACAAAGCCAACCACACGCCAAATCAAAGAGTTTGTTTTATTAGAGAAGGTGACCCCTTCAAGGGTCGCCTTCTGTTTACTGTTAATAAATACTCTAAGGATGTCTGGAGTCATTGCTCCAATAATAATTCTAAGTCTTAATAATAACACTTCTCTGATCTCTTCACAGCCAAGCACCGAAAGCCTGTCCCTGTGGAATCTGTAAGCTGCCTCTAATGACACAGCTACCCCATCCTCGTTGCTAAAAAAGAATTCTTCGGCCACAATCTCAAAATAAGGGTAATGTCAGCTACATGCATCCTTGTCCTTGTTTTCTCTTCCCACTTGTCGCACAAACTGCCCTCGAATCCGTGGTCGCTGTTCTGCCAGTTTCTTTCTACTTTGATATCGAACCTGGAAAAGGATCAGCCCACTTGTGAACATATTAGCTAAGAAGAAGAAAGTTGGAAACGGAACACCTAAAATTTCCTGTCTATCTTATCTTTGGAGAAATTATTAGCAGATAAACATCTTTGTCATTTTGTTGATTGGTAAAATGCAATTACTCTTACCTTCTTCTCAAAGCATCTCTCTTTTCTCTTCTGGCGGAATTTGTTTAATGCAGCCTCTCTTTGTGCAAAGCGGTTCCTATCACCATTCCTGCTCCCCAAACCAATTCCACCATTTGTTCCACCTTTCCAAGCCAGCTCATTCTCACCATCCATCTTTCCTCCTCTGGGATTTAAAGCAACACAGCTCCCAATTTGTCCATTGCTTCCATGGTCACTTCCTGAACCATCAGCATTAATATTTTGGAAGCCAGTTTTGCCTTTGACATTTGTGCTTAAAGCAGTAGAAGACCCACATTGAGGTGCTGCTGCAGCCATGTTATTCAAAGACAAATTATCATGGTTGGCTGGCAGCTGCTGCTGCTGCTGGGGCATATTGTGCACGTGGTGGTGGTGATTATGATAGTGATGATGATGGTGCCGTACTTGAACCTGCTGGTTCACTCCTCTGGAATGAGACAAAACCATGTTATCGATTCCAGCATTGGCTTTACCGTGCCCCAGAGGGTGAGCAGCAGGGGCTTGACCATTTTGCACAGGCTGAAATGCAGAAGATGAATGCAGATTCTTAATTGTAGACTTAGGGGCTGGTTTGTCACAGAGTACAATCAGTTTCCCGAAAGCATTATTGGTACTGGAGCCCATATCATTATTATTGCTACTGCCATTTGAGCGCTGATTGGGCAGCGTGGTATTTGAGTTAGAATGTAAATTTGGCAATGATTCTGTTTTGGCTGCCTCTGAACTGTTATCGAGTGGAGAGCAACTACCAACATTTCCTGTTGGAGCCTGATTAGTAGTGGAAGTTGAATTGTACCTGAAAGGGAAAGAACATTCTTCAACCGTCAATTTTATCTTTTTGGAGGTTAATGAATGATACATTAGATGCATGGGAGGTTGTGAAAGTGAAATATACCATGTTAAACAAATCCTTCTACCTTGAGAATGCAGAGAAATCAGAGTGTCTGAGAACATTCCGATCATGAGCAGTAGTCCCTGTATCTCCAATATCTCTAAGCCTTTTCAGACTGAGCTCAAGAGAAGGAATTTGTTTCGTTTGATAGAGGCCTTTATCTTTTGCACTGGACACTTTGGAGAGATCATTTTCAATGCCAAAGACTACACTTCCTATCTGAGGATCAGGACTGATATTTGTCACGCTCATTACATCAGCCACTTGGTTTCTGAATTCTCCATTTTCACCATTGAGTTCCAACAGTCCTTTATCTGTTCCCTCACCGTCTTTCTTTGAATGTTTTTCAAAGAACTTCTTACCAGTATTGCCATCTTTGGTTGTCAGTACCTTTTCACATGGGCCTTCAAGTTGCAGATTTGGAAATGTAGGTAGCCGTGGCTCCAAGTCCTTACCTATAATAACACTGTTTAAACCTGGACTGGAAGATAATATTGAACCAAAGATAAAAGAAACAGAAGAAAAGAAAGACATCACGGAATGAAAGTCCTATGGTTGATGCAAACAGACATGAATGCCAAATTCATTACCCTGCCTTTTGCATTCCTTAGATGTGCCTGTGGGCACCCAGTTGTTGCCTAGTTCTTCAAGCGTTGAATGAATAACTTGAGCACAGGTGGTATCACGTGGATCGGTTAATTGCTCCCACGGTTTGGGACTGTCAACTTCCACAGCTATCTTTGTCCAAGGGATCTACAAATGCATGACAATGACCCCGTAAGTAAGAGTTGTCAATTTGGTGGCATTTAGCCTTCCCAGTCAAAAATATGATTGGTGGCATTCAGCCTTCCCAGTCAAAAATATGTCCCTTCCAGTATCTACGGTAAATAGTTTCTTATGCTATATGTATATGCAAACACAAACACACGTGTGAAAACAGTTATCTGCAGACATTGCAAATCTTGAACCAAGCACTTGTTGGCCAACTCGTCCTTTACGTCTGCCCAGAGAACCTAATCATGTCTCTGTTTTTTGAACTTTTGGTGGCAAATATTTAATGAAAAAGTTTGTACTGGAGATCCATCCTTGCCAAATGCAGCTCTCTACGAGTACGCAGACATTCTACACATACTCAATCTCTTATAATGATTAGAGACTAGATGTGTTGATGCTATAAAATTGTTGAGGCCAAAGAATGGGTTGTTACCTCCATGAATCATGTTCTAAAATTGTTAAGGTGAAAGAATGGGTGCTTGATTTGTGACTAGTGTTATTCTCACATGTAAGCTATCTGTTCTCACACTAAACCAAACGATACTGTCTCCTTCCTTTCATGTATAAACAACTTCTCCCGCTTATTCCTAGTCATCATCTTCAGCCTCTTGCTCCACTCTCTACTGCCATTGTCTTCTTTTCAGTTCACTATCATAATATCCTATATGGTGCTTATACTGCAGTCTTTTACAAGAGGATGAAATATATAAAAGTAGGTTCTCATTCAACGAAAACACTGTATTTAAAGAGCCAATTACATAGACTAATAAGCTTATTTGTTTATTAAATCTTAAGAGGTCCAAGAAGTTTGATATAAGTGGACATTGTCGATATCTATACTCCAGTTTGAGGAGTATTCAGAGTTTTACATCGAGTATTTATGTAAAATAAGTTTAACTTTCACGTATGTATATCAAACTTACTGATAATAAAGATTGCAACCTAATTCACATTTTTTTCCTAATTCGTAGAGATTATCTTCAATAAATCTCTGATAAGTATGCTATTTGCTAATTTTGATCTCATGTGTATAAACAATATTCGTATCTCGAGCATGTTGACATTGTAGTTGGTCAAATATTTTGGCTCATTCCGTAATTCCACATCAAAAATGTGTGGGAATGGTGGAGGTTTCTAAAACGATAAAAGGAGCCTCCCCTCCTTAGTTAAATCATCCCAAAAAATTGTCTTTCCTTCTCTCTTGGTATATTTAACTTGTATTATTTTCTGAAAATAGTGAAATATCAATTTAGTAGTGTCCGAAGTTGACATAATTAGCTGAACCTCGTTAAATTTTGGTGTTCTTTATCTATCTATTTACTAGCTATTGTAGGGTATAATTGTAGTGAATTATTGTGTTATTAAATTACATGTCTAGGAAAATTCTGTCTAAGAGATTGAGTTTTAAGTGGGATTGTTTGTGAACCCTCCAATCTCTCCTGAGAATTTACCTGGTGTTATTTTTCAGTTCAATAGTTTATACTCTATTCACCTAGGTAATAGTGCTCAGGGTGAATTTATTATTATTAGTGGAGATCAGCCTGAGTTTCACAACAATTGGCATCAGAGCCAAGATTTTTTCTTAGTATGCTCTGTGATTATAGAATAGTTTGGTTTTCCACATCAAAAAAGATTTTTCCTTGGCCTATTAGGATTTTGAATTGAAAACTATTGAATAAAAATTGTAGCAGAAATGACCGAAATCAAAGATACAATTGCACCATTTATGTCAACAACTTCTACCTCGTTGATTCTAATAAGGACTGCTGTAACAAATGCAAGATTTGCGGTGGATATTTTTGATAGTACAGGTCATTTCGACATGTGGCGAAGTGAGGTTCAAGACGTTCTTTTTCAACAAGGTCTTGACATCGCCATTGAAGAAAAGAAATCAGATGATATTGAGGAGAAAGATTGGAAAACTATAAATCATTTGGCATGAGGTACAATTTGATCGTGTCTTTCTAGAGAGCAAAAGTATGTTTTTTCGAAAGAAATTTTTGCATCTAAGTTGTGGAACGTGTTGAAAAAGAAATTCCTGAAGAAAAGTAGTTAGAATAAGCTTCATATGAAGAAGAGACTGTGTTTTGTGTCTCTTATACTCTAGGTACCACTATAAATGATCACATCACTAGTTTTAATCAGTTAGTTACTAATTTAATGAATTTGGATGAGACATTTGAAGATGAAGATCTAGCTTTGATGTTGTTGGGATCCCTTCTTGAGGAGTTTGAGTTTCTTGAAACTACTCTACTTAATGAGAAGGTTGATGTGTCTCTTAGTGAAGTTACAACTACTTTGTACATTCATGAATTGAGAAAGAAGACAAAGGAAGAACGTATAAGTGGAGCAGCAGAAGTTTTGGTGGTCAGAGGTCGTTCTTTGAGACAAATTAAAGGAGAGAAAGGGAGATCGAAGTTAACACTCAAATTGAGCAAAGATGAATATACTTTTTGTCAGGAAAAAGGGCACTGAAAAAAGGATTATTCAAAGCTCAAGAATAAAAACAAACCTAATAAGGGAAAGGCTGTTGCAAATTCGAATATTACTGAGTGTGAAGATACAGACTCAAATCTTTCATTAGTTGTTACATCCTCAATAAGCCATTCTAGTCCATGGCTACCCGATTTAGGTTGTAGTCATCACATGTGTCTCAATCAGAATTGGTTCTCCAATTTTAGAGAGCTAAAAGGTAGAGTTGTTTACACTGCAAATGACAATCCCTGCACAACAAGTGGGATTGGTTCAATTTGTTTAAAGAATCATGATGGAATAACTAGGACTCTGACAGATGTCAGATATGTGCCAAATTTGACGAAGAATCTCATTTATGTGGGAGTTTTAGAATCAAAGGGCTACACTAGCAAATGGAGTAATGAAAGTAATCCCTGGTGCACTTATGGTAATGAAAGGAATTCGAAGAAACAATAACCTGTATTATTACCAAAGTAATGCAGTTATTAGAACAATAGCAGTAACTTCTAATGATGATTAAGAGCTAAGCTAGGTTGTGGCATATGCGCTTGGGATATGCAGGTGAAAAATCATTGAAGATATTAGTAAATCAAGAATTGTTGAAAGGAGTTCGGGCCTACAAAACAGACTTATGTGAACATTATGTCAAAGGGAAGCAGATAAGAGTGAAATTCAGCACTACAATCTATGAGACAAAGGGTATTTTAGATTATGTTCACTCTGATATATGGGGACCTTACAAAACAACTTTTTTGGGAGGAAAACACTATTATGTAAACTTTGTTGATGATTTTTCCTGAAATATATGGATGTATATTGTGAAGACTAAGGATAAAGTGCTGGGAGTTTTCTTCAAATGAAAGAAGATTGTGGAAACTTAAAAAGGCAAAAAGATCAAGCGTCTTTGTACAAATAATAGTGGGAAGTAAAGGAGTGATCTATTTTCAAAAGTTTACAAAGATGAAGGTATTGTCAGACACTTCACAGTCAGGGATACGCCACAATAAAATGGGGTGGCAGAATATATAAACCGAATATTGCTAAAGAAAGTTCGGTGTATGCTGTCTAATGTTGGGTTGGGTAGAGAATTTTAGGCTGAGACTGTTACATATGCTTGCCATCTCATCAATTGCCTTCCATTAACTGCTATTGGTGGTAAAACACCTTTGAAAAAATGATTTGAAAAAACCTGCTACAGATTATGATTCCTTACATGTGTTTGGTTCCACTACATACTATCATGTTAAGGAGTCAAAGTCGGATCCACGTGTAGAGAAATCATTTTTCATGGGGATCACTTCTGGTCTGAAAGGGTATCGTCTTTGGTGCCCAGAGTAAAAGAAAATAATTTTTAGCAGGGAGGTTACCTTTGATGAATCTACCATGTTAAGAAAGGTGATAACTAAAAATGTTAAGCAAACAGATGGTACTCCAAAATAGTTAGAATTTGAAGAAAGAATTGTTACCCCACCAAATGATGAAGCAGATGTAGAAACTTTTGTAGTAGAAGAGGAGCTGGATGAAGAAGAGGTTCTAACCCACCCAAGAACCTCCACAACAACAATTACCAATTACATTGAGAAAGTCAAAAAGGAACATTCAAGTATCTGCTTGTTATGTTAGTATGGTGGCTTATACATCTCTAATTGAAATTGATGACATTCTTACAATTTATAAGGAAGCAGTCTAAAGTTCAGAAGAAGATAAGTGGAGAAGAGTCATGAATGAAAAAAATACATTCCCTTCATAAGAAGCAGATATGGAAGCTAGCTAGTCTCCCAAAGGGGAAGAAGAAAATTGGATGAAAATAGGTATATGCAAAGAAAGATGGATTTCTTAATAAGGATAATGTCGCTACAAAGCAAGGCTGGTGGCCAAAGCTATGCTCAGATGGAGGGCATTGATTATAATGAATTTTTTTCCCAGTTGTAAACATTCATCTATTCGAATATTGTTGACTTTGGTAGCACAGTTTGATATGGAACTAGTTCAATTGGATGTAAAAACTCCATTTTTACATGGAGACTTAGAGGAGGAAATCTATATGACTCAGCGTAAAGGTTTTAAAATTGTTGGAAAAGAGAGTATGGTGTACAAGCTTAAAAAATCGTTGTACGGATTAAAACAATTTCCGAGACAGTGGTATAAGTGATTTGACAAGTTTATGATGAGGCAAAAGTATACAAGAAACAAATACGATCACTGTGTGTATTTTCTCAAGCTACAAGATGGATCCTACATCTATCTTCTCCTATATGTTGATGATATACTGATAGCTTCAAAGAATCAAAGAGAAATTGAGAGATTGAAGATCCAGTTGAATCAGGAGTTTGAAAAGAAGGATCTCAGCATGGAGATAAGTAGAGACAGAAAGTTGGGGAGACTGTGTTTGAATCAAAAGCAATATTTGAAAAAGATACTACAACGTTTTGGCATGAATGAAAAGTCAAAACCTGTTAGTACTTCACTCGCTCCTCATATAAAGCTCAGTGTATCCCTATCTCTAAAGAAAGATGCAGAACGAGAGTATATGACTAAAGTACTGTATGCAGTTGGTAGCTTGATATATGCTATGGTGTGTACAAGGTCTAACATTTCACAGAAAGTTAGGGTTGTGAACAGGTACATGCATGATCCAAGCAAGGAGCATTGGCAAGCTGTGAAATGGATTTTACGGTACATTTTGAACACCATAGATGTTGGTTTGGTATTTTAACGGAATATGCAAGACGGTCAATGTGTAGTTGGATATTGTGATTCTGACTATGCCAGTGATTTAGATAAATGTCTATAAACTACTAGCTATATGTTTACTCTTGCAAAGACACTAGTCAGTTGGAGGTCTACTTACAGTCAACAGTTACTTTGTCGACTACGAAGGCAGAGTACATGTTAGCTACAGAGCCTGTGAAGGAGGCAATTTAGCTTCAAGGATTACTTGATGAATTAGGAATTGGACAGAAGCATGTCAAAGGAATTGGATAGAAGCATATTAAAGTACATTGTGATAGTCAACGTGCTATTCATTTAGCAAAGAACCTAGTTTATCATGAAAGGACAAAGCACATTGATGCTCATTATCACTTTGTACGAGAGGTTCTAGAAGAAAACAATCTAGAAGATTAAGACCATTGAGAATCCTATTAATATGTCAACAAAGATGGTGACTGCGGTCAAGTTCTAACATTGTTTGGACTCGATCAATATTGCTAAAATTTGAAGATGTGCGCTTTGAAGCGCCTTTAAAGACACTACTATAGATGAGTATTGTGAGAGATACGAAAAAGTGAAATTTTCCAAGGTTGAGATTTGTTGGTTGGCCAAATATTTTGGCTCATTTCATAATCTTGCATCGAAAATGTGTGGGAATGGTGGAGGTTTCTAAAATCATAAAAAGAGCCTCCCCTCCTTTGTTAAAACATCCCAAAAATTGTCTTTCCTTCTCTCTTTTGTAGTATTTCACTTGTATTATTTCCTAAAAATAGTGAAATATCAATTTAGTAGTGTCCGAGGAAGTCGACATAATTGGCTAAACCTCGTTAAATTCTGGTGTTCCTTATTTGTCTAATTAATAGCTATTGTTAGGTATAGTTGTAGTGAATTATTGTGCTATTAAATTATATGTCTAGGAAAATTATGAAAATTCTATCTAGTCTTTCCTAAAAATTTATCTGGTGTGATTTTCAGTACATTCGTTCACACTTTACTCACTTGGGCAATAATGCTTAAAGTGAATTTGTTATTATTGGTGGAGATTAACCCAAGTTTCACAATAGACACCTGTCTGACTCCCATATGTTAAGCTCTGCCAAAATTCACTGCTAACATTCCTTGTATTTGATTTTGATTTAAAAGTGAATTTTATGTTCTCTAATGAACAGACAAGGTTTCTACTCAGAACTGCCTGTATAAGTTTTAAATTAAGCAGGATGGGATGGAATAGAAGTTTAAAAATTTGAAAATATAATGCGAAATAAGTGCCTAACATGATGTGATCATTTAAGGAAAGTAGAGGAAAATGTTAATAATGCAATCTTTAGCGCACATATCAGACAAAAACTCAGTTCTTATTGGACTTGTTCCCTATAAATAGATTTTTTTTTGGAAATAATGCAACACAAGGTTTTTTTTACGTAAAATGGTTTGCATAAATTTTAAATCAAAGAAGATAAGAGGGAATAGATGTTTAAATATTTGCAAGTATGATGCGAGATAGGTACCTAATATAACAAAGTATCAATGATTAAGCACACTTCTTTAAGAATTGCATATTTGCCACTAAATAAGCAGAGAATAAGAGAAGCTACATCGTAAGAAAGTCTCAAATTGAATGATCAAAGAACTATTAGCTTGTCCAATAAAAGTGTACAATACCTGAGTGCCACTGCCATGATCGCTTCCGTCCCCCACATCCCCGATTGTCCCAATTTCTTCTCCATCATTGCTTCCAGTGTTGTTATCTGACTCCCCTGGACTTTTTGACTTTGTTGATTTTTGTCTCCGTACACCACTTTCGCTCCCACTACCAATAGACTGGTGAAAGGATAAACAATGACTGCAAAAGAAAAAAGATACGGATGAAATAGTAGATTATGGTTAAAATAAGAGAGAGAGAGAGAGAGAGAGAGAGAGGGAGAAAAACATATAACATAGTTATAGAACTAAATGAAATGAGAGCACTATAGGTAAAAATCGATACCTTAATTTTTCAATTGGAATAGCTGACGATTGGTGTTTATGCATATATGGAGTACAGACCTGTAGTTACAGTGCAGTATTGGTTCATGATATAGATAATGAAAAAGTAGAATAATTGTATCAACTCACGCTGTGGCACTTCCTCCAAACATGCTGCCAAAGGTTTTTAAGCTCATTCTTTCGAATAGGCTTCACTAAATAGTCAACGGCACCCTTTCTCAAACAATTATAGACCATACTCATGGAATCACGAGTTGACATCACTGCACATAAAACTCACCGGGTGTAGTAGTTACAAGTATCAATTTGTTAAGAAGAGAGTTGTAAAACAGAAGTGTATCAAATATAAGAAAATGGGGTAATGGAATATACTTACTAATCACAGGGATATTCTTGCAAGTTCTATGGCTCATAATCTTGCATAAAAGGCCAATTCCCGATAAACAAGGCAAGACTACCTCAGTTAAAACAAGATCAATGTGATTGGTCCGATCTTCTAAGAGTTTCCAGGCTTGACGACCATCTGCGACTGCAGTAACTGCCAGGAGGATGAGATATAAATATATGCGTAGCTTTCTCAAAAGAAAGAGCAAGAAAGTAACATGGAATTCCCTGCTAAATTGATCAATATATTTTCTGCTTCATAAATTACTCAAAATTGACATAAGAGTATGAGCGATGACCATGAAAAGAGGACTAAATTGTCATAAAATAAGTGTTCTGAGAGGCTGTTGATGGTGATATGTCCATCCAATAGCCACAGATCACCAAGGATCTCCATTAAAAAATAACTAGCTTTATCTTAAGTAAACATCTTGTATTGCCCAACTATCTAGAAATTAGTAGACTAATCTCTACATCAAAACAATTAGGCTAATGCCTAGTTAAAATTAAGTCAACTAAGTTCCATTTTCACATACCAATAAGAAGTTAGTACAACCAATTTAGGCAAAAACCTAAAAAGGTATAACATCAAAGATAAAGAACTCTGCCATCAAAGTCATTTTGTTTTGAAGTAAGAAGTGATATGAAATAGAAGAGGAAAATAATCCTTCTTACAATTTATTTTGAATTACTCAAATATATACATCTTAATATAAGAAAAAAAGAAACAATATGCTAAAATCTTAACATTTTTGAGATATCAAAAGATTTACTTTCCTTAAGGTTGTATATAAGGAATAGATATTTTTTTTCATTCCCAGCTTAGAAATAATATCATGAAAACTTGAACAATTCAATCCCTTCATTAAAACATTAGTTAGTTGGCTTACCAATGGAACATATGACATGCATACAAATTCTTCCTCCAATTTCTCCTTGATGAAATGTCTATATCAATCTACATTGTCTTACCATATTGAATAGGGTTATGAGCAATATTGGTAGTCTGCATAGTTTGTGTACTCTCCATCAATGTAAGGCTTCTAGGCTGAGGTGATCATTCATCTTAAACAATTTTTTCCCTTTATTGCCTTTTAAGTAATACAACATTCTATACATAGCTTGTAGTTGTGACTTTCTTATATCATGCTTAAAATGACTAAATATGCTACCTCAATATTTTATGTCAAGTTAGTATGAACAAGATATATTAGCCTACCTACTAGCCTCTAGTACATCTTTCTATCAAAAGCTGATTCTTCTTTAGCTTTTCCAAGCTTATGATTTGGATCCATTAGGGTAGAAACTGATTTGTACTCAATTTTTCATGTCTTTTTCATGAGGTTAATCACACATTTTTTGATTGAGATATAAAAATCCATTTGTGCATAATATTCCACCTCAATACTTCTAAACTCCTTTATCTTGAATTCTTGATTAATCGTTGTTTTAATTTCTCTTTTTGATTAATCGTTGTTTTAGTTTCTCTTTTTTCCTTCTCATCATTTTCAGTTACAATAATATCACCAACATATACTAAAAGTATTATGAATCCCCTTTCAACTGTGTGTGCTTGATGAAAATAGTATAATCACTTTGACTTTATTTATGTCTCAACCCCTTATATCTTTAGCAAATTTACCAAATCATGCTTTGAGAAATTGTTTCAATCCATATAAACCTTTTTGAAGCTACAAACTTTATTATCTATATTTTCTTTAAAATCTAGTGTGATGTTCATAGTGATTTCTTCATCTAAATCTCTACGAAGGAAGGCATTCTCCTTATCATACTGCAAAAGTTACCAATCTAAGTGAATTGCTAAGAATAACAAATATTCCTTTTTTGTCAGTCAAGCAAATGTCTCCTAATAATCAACCTCAAAAGTTTAAGTATACCCTTTAGCACTTTTCCTAACAACAATAAGAAGATATATGTCATTTATAGGTGTTTCAAATAATTGTGTATATAAAGAAGAATAAGATCTTATCGTAAACTCATTTTAAGAGTTTGCTTTAGATTCTTGGACTTGTTTCAAGTCTAGAACAATTGTTCTTTTAAAATACACTATTAAATATCTTTAAAAGTCTTAATAACACAAACATAGGAGAGAACATGTTTTTGGGAGGAGTGATTTTTGTATTTTCTAAGATAGACACATAACTAGATGTTAAAAATGGGTTTTGGATAGGTACAAAAAGGTCAAGATGCTGAAAATACTGAAAAGTACTTTCTTCCATAATTGATGTCTCCTTAAAAGATAAGATTTATCAAAATATAATTTTTGTTCAATGAAAGTGACATAAGCTCACATATAGAACTTTCATAAAGAAGCGTTATAACATTTATACCCTTTTTATATAGGTAAATAACTTAAGAGCTGTTTAATTTGACTTTCATTTGCCTATTATATTTTTTTCTTCTATTTCTTATTTTGTATTTCTATATTCTTAAACAAAAATAAAAACCTGCTTGGTTGACAATTTTAATATAGTTATATTTGTATTATTAATAATTAAATAAGATAAAATTTAAAGATAAATTAATTTTATGAATTAATTAATTATTTTATTTTATTTTAATATCTTATACAATATTTAATGATAATTTTAAAATTTATATTTTATTAATAAATATAATTCAACAAGAAAAAATTATTTATAAATTAATATAAAATTTAATTATTAAAATTAATTTTATTAAAAAAATTATGCATTTGAGATAATTTAAATTTAAATTATAATTATTAAATAAATACTAAATTTAGAAATATTTTATTTTCCTAAAATTAAATTTGAAGAAATTATAAAAATTAATTAATATCAAAAAAATAAATAATATATATTTAACTCATGATAAATCATATTATGATAAAAAAACAAATAAAGAAAATAAAAACTAATTTGTATAGTTTTCATAAGTTACAAAAAACTGGAATAAACTCAGAAAAATAAGTTTCTTTGACTAAATTTCAAAACGAAAACAAAAAACAAATAGACGCTTAGAAAAAAAAATATTTGATGACATGGGATCTAACTTTCCTTCCTCCGTGTTCACTGTGAACATGTACAATGACAATGCAACCAAATACCTGAGCAGTAAGGTCATTTAAGATTCTAAAGTCGGAAAATAGGTATTAAGACTTTCTATGAGACTTCTATTATTTATCATACGTGTAGTAGTTACAACTCTCTCTCCTTAATAGAATTTAAGATGTGCCTACCTATAATCTTGGATTAAATAAGGTCACAGGCAAGAACTTTATTGCGTAAAGAAGCATACCTTCATAGCCACAATTTCTAAGTAGTGCGGTAACAACATGGCGAGTTGAGTCGTCAGTTTCTGCCAGCAAAACTTTCAGAGATAGATGAGGTATAAACCTATCCCACTGATCCAAGGGCCCTCGAACTACTTGTTGTGACCTCTGCACGACACCGTGAACTTGAACACCGTTAACATCTTCCATGTCCTCATTAATTCGTGATTCATCTTCCTCCGAGAGCCCCTGACCTTCACCCGTGACCCCATCCCGTACTTCCTCTTGATCATCTTGCATATCACGATTGAGTTCCGCCGAGCCATTTGTCACGGGACCATTATGGTTAGTGTGAACTATCCACATCAACCAGATTTGAAAAGATCAACAATGATGAACACAATGAATTCGATACGTAAGAAAACCTTCCTTGTTCCACGAGAGATCTTGCACATCCTGTTCCCTTCTAGGAAACAACCTCTTCGAACATAACACCTCAAGAAATTATACAGAAAAAGATATTTAAGTACCACACAATTACAATCCACAAAAACCTGAGAAACCATTACAGTATTTCTATAACTTGAGTAACATAGAGCACAATGCTTACAGAAAAAGAGTAGTAGATAAAGTAAGGAAATTAAAGGCGAGAACCACTGATTTGATTTATTATGTATGCCTCAAGAGCGGCCATTAAAAACAGATAATTTGCGTGTGCTTGGCTTGAAGACATAAAAGCACATATCTATTAGTCCACCATTATCATACCGTAAATTCTATCTTTTATTGACAAATTAACAAGCAGGAAGGAATAAGCATGTGTCAATCTAAACACGAAACCAATCTTGGAAGTAAAATTATTTTTTCTTGGATTTCCACAGGAAACTATATTGAAATTTAGAGGGAAAAAGAAACAGTAAGTACTACACCAAAGTGAAATTTGGTCCGGAAATAAGGTGCTTTATGACTAAAAGATCTGGTGAAGAAAAAGAGCATTCTTTAGTCTTTTACCCCGACCCCGAGCAAAGAATTAATAAGAGACCAACCAACGTGTGTCCTCAGGTTTCCTTTTAAAAAGTAAAAGAACGTAGTGAATGTTTCTACGAAAACAGAAACTTATCAAACGGAAAATCAACACGACCAAATATAAGCTGCTTGGAAATAAACTGGAAGGAGAAAAGTATAAAGTATGTTCAAGAATTGTAAGCTTCATGTTCTTATTTCTCTGTTTTTAGTTTGTTTAATTTAGTCACCGCTCCAACTAATCAGCTTTACAACTGAGAGTAAACAGAGAAACCAGAGTTTAATATTAAAAACTATATTCACCAAATAATCCTCCCAAACTAATTCATGGACATGAAATATTTTGTACATCAAACCTCTCTGAATAAAACTTCCACAGGAAAGGAAACTTCTTTCGATTCTGAGAGCATAAAAAACTTAAAGACTTAAAACATTAAAGAAATTACCTCTCACTCAGGTCTCCAACGTCCAAGATATAAAAATCAAGTTGGAGCAGACAAACTTAAGAGTGATCAAAAGAAAGAAGTGAGGTCAAGGCATTTTTCAATAAATTTAGGGTCTAGTTTAAATCGGCCTAAGCTAGAAGAGAAGACTTGACTGGTCCAGAAACGGCGAACCGAGAAGCGATGGAGAAACACTGAGCTTCAACGGATAAATGAGGCAGACGAGTATGAGCCAAAAAACACAAAAAAAATATATTATATTATAGCGCCTTTGCAGTGCTAACGTGGATCAAGTCAAGGTTTCAAGCCCTGCCACCTGGAACAGGTTTGCTGAGAAAGCAGGAGATCAAAAGCCGGGATCTAAGTAGGCTTCGTCAGATCTTGGGAAATCCTGTTCTTTTAGTTCGATGACAACGTGGCACCTGATGTGGCGATTCACTGACGGGTCTACTTTGGCCCCCCCAGATCCGTTGATCGAAACGTGGCATGATGTACGCAGAGTTAAAGACGCCATGCCCATGTGCTGAATATGCACACGTGGCACGTTATTCTGCCTTAAATTGAAGGACACACCTATTCTTAGCAAGAGTTGACAGCAAGAACATATCTTTGCTGATTCTGCGCCACCGCAAGAGAGGGCCTACTTTCCTTTTTGGGTAATGGTTAATGGGACACTAAAAAGTTTTACTTACCTTAAGAAAACAATTTCTAAAGAAAATCATAACTAATTTTAAAAGTTTGGCATCACCTTTTTTGGGGATAACTATTGATTATGTTCTCACGTTATTATTTAGAACAATTGTCATATAAAGAAAAATAAAAAACACATTTTCTGATTTTATTTATTTTCCAAATTATCTTTATATTGTATTCATAATATTTTAAAATTTTAATCCAACCATTGTAAATAAATTATCATTAAAATTGCATAGGAACAACACCTAATAATTTATAAATGCAAGATATTTTTATATGGTTGAAAATAATGAGTGCATTCATCAAAAGTTATCACTTTTACTTAAAAATAAAATTACGAAAACATAAATAGTGCTTATGATTATCGGTGACTTAGGTTTAAAAATAATTAAATAGATTCGAGTGTTCTAATTAAACTCGAAATTTGTAATTTAAATTTGAACTTTATCAATAATTAGAGACATATTTTTTGTTTAAAATAATGTTGTTTTTATTTAATATATTTAAGTTCAAGTTGAATAAAAAATGACTTTACTTAAAAGTCTCAAACTTTAAAAGTTATGGATTTAAGTTAAGCAGAGCCGAACATGAACCCAATGTAAATGTCATTATGGAAACAAAACATAAAGCTTCCCAACACCAGATCACCAAGAGAAGAATAATAGTCAAATTCTTGAACAATTGAATTTCTTCTCCTTTTGCCAATGAACAGGTTTTCACCATTGTGCTTTTTTATCTCTTAAGGGACGGGTGTATGTTCACCTTAGTCAATTCTAGTGGGGTGGAAAAAAAAAAGTTGCAAGGAAAAGAGAGAGTGCAACTTATGAGGCTGTGATTTCTCACTTTTTATCGTTCCTCCGTTAAAATAAGCTTTGAATCTTATGCTTTGCTTGTGGTATTGGTTGCACGATTCGATGTCACAAGCGTACTCCCTTTTTACATTCCATTCCCAACCCACCTCTTTTGACACTCAAAATTTTGAAAAGATGACCGATTCTTGCTTATCTGTTTTGGAATCTTCCCCATTTAACTGGTGCATCACGATCAAGCTTTTACCCTTTTCGTTTTTTCTGTCTACTTGTCTAGCCCTTCATTTTTTCTTTGCTTGACTTTCTTTTTATTGAAAAATTAAAAGTTATCCTTAATCAAAAGAATAAAATTACGTAAGCTAAGGTTTCAAAGTATAGAAACCGAAGTACACTTGCATCCGGAGAGTTAAGAATGAACAAAATTCCCTTCCCTTAACCCAAATAAAAACAATGAAACGCCGTGCGTGAGGACCATCTCAATGTTGTCGTCTTACAAATAAGTGAAAACTCAGCCTTCAGACTTTACCCAATTGGAGATTGGAAAATTTCCATATTCCTCCAGAGGGTCTGATGATTGCTACAGACGGCCGAGCTCGGCCGTTGATCTGAACCTATAATTTTTGAAATTTTAATAGAATTTTATTTAATTAAAAATTTTAATTAATTTTTATTAAATTAAAATTATTAATAAATGAGAATAGAGTTATAGGAAATGGAAAAAATATAATTAAAGTTATCAATTTAATTAATTGAAGTTACAAATTTCAATTTAATAATGCAAATTGAGACTTTATTATGAATGAATATATAAAATGCATATATATTGATCAAATGAATAAGTTAAATTCAAATTCATTAATAAAAGAGGACATGAAATAAAAGAAAAATATTATATTTAAAGTGATCAATTCAATTAACTGAAGTTACAAATTTCAATTGATTAATAAAAATTGAGATTTTATAATGAATAAATATATAAAACATCCATATAAGTGATGTTATCTCCACGTGCCTTCTAACTAAGAATTGCTCGCATGTATTAGAGTCATAAGTGTAATTGACTGTGATTGTGATTGCATTCTTTCGGATGAGAATGAGTAAGGAGATCTTGTCATATGCCATGAGTGACACTAAGAGATAGACATGATTATAGGAAATGAAAGAAAAAGACTATAGTTCAGGTGATCAATTCAATTAACTGAAATTACAAATTTCAATTGATTAATAAAAATTGATTTGTGATAATGGACGAATATATAAAACTTACATATATTGTTAAAATGAATAAGTTGAAACCAAATTCATTAACGAAGGAGGATACGATTATAGGAAATGTAAGAAAAAGATTATAGTTATAGTGATCAATTCAATTAATTAAAGTTATGAATTTCAAATGATTAATAAAAATTGAGACTTTATAATAAATGAATATATAAAGCGTATATATATTGATCAAATGAATAAGATGAAACTAAATTTATTAATGAAGGAGAGTATGACTATAGGAAATGAAAGAAAAAGATTATAGTTAAAGTGATCGATTCAATTAATGGAAGTTATAAATTTCAATTGATTAATAACAATTAAGATTTCATAAACCATAATGAATGAAATTCATAAATTGATAAC
>JANVCL010000214.1:17009558-17019966 GCA_026546855.1 Erythroxylum incrassatum | reverse complement strand
TTGAATTATGGTTTATTATGGTATTCCAAAACCATGCATTGTTATGTTTTGAATTTCCATGAGGATAGGAATGTATGCAGGAAATCTGGAAAAGTCTGGGTAGAATTGGGGATTTTGTCTCCTTGAAAGTT
The DNA here is from genome assembly GCA_026546855.1 of Erythroxylum incrassatum. Classification (NCBI taxonomy): domain Eukaryota; kingdom Viridiplantae; phylum Streptophyta; class Magnoliopsida; order Malpighiales; family Erythroxylaceae; genus Erythroxylum; species Erythroxylum incrassatum. The sequence goes on along the minus strand of JANVCL010000214.1, from coordinate 17,019,835 downwards.
ATAGAATATCTCTTGATCTTTCCAATGGCATGAATGTTATGATATTTGGATGTTAGAATAGAGAGTTATGAGTGTTACAAGTAGAATGCTGATTGGAATTGATTTGGAGATGGCTTGAATGAATGGTTAGCCAATGTAGTTTTGATGAACCTTATGAGTTGGGGTTTGAGAATTTGATGAGATGAGTGTGATTTTGGATTGCCATGTAGAGATTATAAAGTGTTTTGGCATGGAATGGATGAATTTTGGAAGATTAGAAGTGTTCATGAGGTTTGGATAAGTTTTGGAGTGGCATGGGGACTTTGGGAAGTCCCCATGTCCGTTAAACGGACATAGGTGTCCGTTTAATGGACACTCTAGGGTGGAAAAACACACTTTGATCACTTCATGTCTATTAAACGGACATGTATGTCTGTTTAACGGACACTCTCGAGTCAAAATGACCTCCTAGCCCAATTCATGTCCGTTAAATGGACATGCACTGGAAAGATTGTGTATTTTGAGTATTTTAGAGGCCGAATGGGGTTTAGTGGTCTTCAGCAAAGTTGTAGCTCTAGATGTCTTCTTTCCAATGGAACAAAAATGAACGTAATCTGACATCTAGATTAAAAGTTATGACATTCGCGCCAAGAGAGATCAAAATTGAAATTGGGCATGAACATGGTCCAGTGTTTAGGGTATAACTCCCTCATCAGTGCTCCAAATGAGGTCGTTCTTGAACCCATAGTTTTCTAAGACATATATCTTCTTCTCTTTAAATTTTTTTTCTTTTGGAGTTAAATGGAGAGAGTTTGATGGAAAACAAGTTAAAGGTCGGTTAGGAGAACGTGTTTGGGAATTGAGCACAGTTAGGTATTTTGAGCATACCTTGAGTTATAGAGCTCCGTTTGAGGTCATTCTTGTTTCAAATCAATTTAGAGACTCAAGGCAACATCTTTTATGCAGAAGTCAATTTATGGTTTTGAGGTTTGACTAATGTTCACTCACCACCAATATGGTTTGACAGCAAGTGACCCTTCAGGGCTTTCAGCACAAGGCTTATGTCTCAGGACGTTGGGCACCGGAAACGGGGTCCAACATAGTTTTTATTGTCTTAGTTTGGAAGACGTATCATCTTAGTTTCTATCGTCTTAGTTTGAAAGACGTATCATCTTAGTATGGAAAACGTATCGTCTTCGTTTCTACCGTCTTAGTTTGGAGACGTATCGTCTTAGTTTCCATCGTCTTAGTTTAACTTTTGATTCGTCTTAGTTCCGCTTCATCTCAGTTCTACTTCGTCTTAGTTCTGCTTCATCTTAGTTCCGCTTCGTCTTAGTTTTTGGTTCGTCTTAGTTTGATCCCTGCTTCGTCTTAGTTTGACTTCTGCTTCATCTTAGTTCTGCTTCATCTTAGTTCCGCTTCGTCTTAGTTCTGCTTCATCTTTGTTCCGCTTCGTCTTAGTTTTTGTTTCGTCTTAGTCTGACCTTCTGTATTGTCTTAATATCTTTTGTTCCATTTTTTATCCTTTTAGAGGCCGAATCTCGCTTCGAGTTCTTCATGAAAGTTGTAGATCTTGAAGTCTTCTTTCAAACCGTCTAAACAAGAAATCAAACCAAACTTTGTAGAAAAAGTTCTAACATTTGCACCAAGACCGATACAATCTGAGTCAAGACATGAACCTGTTGAATTTGTTTGACCATAACTTTTCGTCCGACCTCCGATTGAGACAATTCTTGAAGCGATAGATTCCCAACACATTTTCCACCTTTCCATAGAAGTTTATAGCCTTTGGTGTTCAATTCAAAAGATTGATAGAAAGGAAGTGAGGGTTCATTGAAATGACCCCACAAGGAAACCCGCTTACGCTTTTTAACTCTGAATAGGATAGTTGGGCTTCGAAAACGGGGCCCGACAAAAGGAGTCTGAAATTTGTTTTGTCAAAAATGTATTTTGAGTTTGTTTTTGGAATTGTGTCTGATGTATGTAACTCCTGAATTTTTGTTTCAAGGTTTGTAATAACCTTAATTCAGGCTAGTTTCTAAAAGTATGATATGTGATGTATGTTTGTTGAAATTCTGGAAATGCATGTATAAATTGTTCCGTATGCTTTAGAATGTTTATTTTTGAATTTTATGCTTCCGCGAAATGTTTCTCATTCGGTTTGTTATGTTATGTTTATGTGGCGCTTGCAATATCCTCCCAGGGGGTATTAGGGCATCACATATTTTTGGTATCAAAGCATGGATTAGGCGATTCTGGTTTAACCAGCGTTTAACTACTGCTTATACTTGAGTGTAAGAGTTGTGTCTGGCCTAATGCAGTTGTTCGATGATTTGTCTATAGAATTACGATGGATGATCTTATGAAGTCGTTGACAAGGTTGCTGAGAGTAATAATCCTGAGCGATCTTGTCCAGTGATATCTGGACTTTCTGGAGAAAATCGAGGAGAAGCTGAGGTGCCACCCCTCTTCCAACTCAGGGAGAGGCTTTAGTGTAGACTAAATGTGAAAATTGGTAGGCAAGAGATGATCAGAAGAGAATAGAACCAACGTAGGAGCTTTGTTAGAGAAGGTCATTCCTCTGGAAAACGAAGTCGAGAAAGTACTTTTTCTGCACCGGAAGTTACCCAGAGATCTAGGACTCGGAGAAAACGACAAAACTTTCCCTCATCGACTGTTTCTGGTAGGGGTTCCTCTAGAGGCCGAGGTTATGGTGCCCCAAAGTGCCCTCATTGCTCTATACAGCATTGGGGTGCATGTAGGAGAGTTACAGGAGCATGTTTTCGCTACGGCAGTACTAAACATCAGATAGCTAGTTGCCCTCTCAGACAGTGTCAGATGCCACAAGCTAGTAGGGAGGTCTTTTATGCATCTGCTGGGAACAGAGGACATGGTAAAGGACGAGGAGGATTTAGTCAGCACAGACCTAATTTGGGTACTCAATCGAAAACTATGGATCGACCAGTTGTGCCTTCTACTTCGACTCGAGCTTATGCACTGAAAGCTCATGAGGATCAGGATGCACCAGACGTAATTGCTGGTATTATTTTCTCCCTTTGGTTTTGACATGCATGCACTGATTGATCCTAGGTCCACTCATTCTTATATATGTGTTGGAGAAATGTTTGATAAGGAGTATGTTATGTTTAGTGATGCAATTATTCAGATCAAGTAGAAATTTCTTAAGGAGAGAAGAATTGTAACACCCCAAGTTAGGGGTTAGAAAATTGAGGAATTTTAGTGCACTTTATGCTTTGCATAATTAAGTTTTCGCTGATAAATGCATAGGTATTTTCGACACATACAAATAAATTGTACATGTTTTCATTACATATTCTGGGTTAAATTGATTTATAAAATGCGAATAAATTGTGGAAAATTTGTTCGGAGACTATTTGTATTATTTTGGAATTTTTGAAAATTTTAGGAATTTTTGAATTGGAGTATTTTTGTACAAGGAAAAATATTAGAAGTAGACAAATGACATTGAGACATGTAGCATTCTTCGATGTTGATAAATGGTTTTCATGCACAGTGACACATAGAGAGGTGTTGTTCATACATGTAGTCACGTGTATTAGAAGGAAAATTCTGCAACTGGACATCTTTCCTTGTTCTTTTCATCCATCACCGAAACTACTTGTTATGCATGTTCGTGTTTTTGGCTTCTAACTCGCAACTACTGGAGCACTAGCTAAAGATTATTATAAGCTTGTGTTGTTGTTTGTTTGCTTGAGAGGATTAGAAAATCTGGAATTTGTTGAGCTAGAATTTTTCGAAATCAAGTAAGTTTTTTGTGAATGACATTTGGTGATGTTTTAATGTTTTGTACATGATCACATGCATGTGAAATTATAGCAGTAGAGTTCGGGGAATGCATGTCCTAAATGACTCGGATGAAGATTTGAAATTGTGAATGTGGGAAAAATGATGAAAATTTTAAAGTTGCGCGTGTGACAATCAAATTTTGATGTTAAGTGTGGAGTTTTGTATTCTGTGTGTGTAATGATGAGTTTAAAATGAATTAGGGGAATTGTTTGCAAGTTATTGGAGTTAAATTATGAAAGATTGAATTTATGGAAAAAGTTACAGTAGAGAGAGGAAAAAGAGTTGGAGTTTCGAATTTGTGATTTTTGAAGTGTAAAGTGGGTTTTGATTTGTGTAGAGTTTGTATTTGGAGTTAGAAATGTGGAATAGATGAATTAATATTGTGTTTTTCTGGAAAAATAAGAAAAATGGAGGAAGAAGAATAAGTTAGATTTGGTGAAGAAAAAGAAAGAAAATGCACCGTCGTGCTTATATTGAAGGAGGAAATGCACCGACTTTTATGTTAAAGAAGGAAATGCACCATCGTGCATAAGCACGATGGTGACTTTTGTGTTAAAGGAGGAAATTATGCATAATGGTGACTTTTGTGATGGAAGAGAAAACGCACTGTCGTGCATAAGCACGATCGTGCATTTGAGGTTTTCCTTATACTGAACAATCTTGTTTCTCTTGATCATAACTTCTTCATCCAATATCAAAATGACCTGATTCTTGAACCAATAGCTTCATAAGACATTGATCTACATCTCCACCAAAAATTATGGCTTTTTGAAATGGATTGATTGATGAATTTTGAGGTGAAATGTGATTATGTTAGAGATGATAATTAGGATGATTTTTACTGAGCATACTTCAGTAATTGGACTATATCTTGATTTGTGGACCCTAGAATGAGATTATTCTTGATTTTGATTAAACTAGATACATAAGGCCACAAAGTTTATGTAGAGATTGAATTCTAATTCTGCCTCTAAAAATTTCAAATTTTGATTGGAAGTTAAGATAAGAATTCTGTTAAAGCTTAAGAACAGTCTGAAATCTTTTGAGAATAACTTCAGTATACTGACCCAAATTGGATAAACTTAGTATCATTGGAAACCTAAGACAAAGATGGACAAATTTCTAGAAGGAAGTATTACCTATTTACCTCACCTTCCTAACCAGAATAATTGAGCAAAGTGGACCCCAAGGTTGATGGTGCAATAAATCTGGATTAAGGAATTGAGTTTGGTTTCACATGATCGATAATGTGAAAAGATTAAGGATAAGAAACCCTAATTTTTGACACGAACATGCATTATACATATTTAGTATACATGAATGTTCATAAATGATCTCATAATCATGCACAATAGTGATATATGTTTGTATTGAATTCTATAGAGGAACGCATCGATCGACCGACTCTAGATATTGCCGGGACTTTGAGGCAATAAGTAATAAGGGAGCTTCTGTAAGTAATTTAGATGGTAAATTTTGTAAGTAATGTAGATGGTCTCTTTTGTAAGTAAATGAATGTAAGCGATCTTGGAGTATCTGTAAGTAATTTGGTAAGAAAGTTTTGATGGTTTTGCTTTAACTGTTTTGTTACTATTGATTTTGCTCCATTGAATGATTTGCAAAGCTATAAATATATGATATGCTTGACTGATTTGCGTAAATATGTGAATTGAATTTTAGACATTTTTGTTTTGATTCTGTTAAGTCCTAGTCGTGGGTAAATAGGCATGCCTAGAAAGATCTGCAGCTGCTTCTATGGCAATTCGGTGTCTTCTGTTAATGGCACTTCGGTGTCTTCTGTTATTAGCACTTCAGTGTCTTCTGTTATTGGCACTTCGATGTCTTCTGATAATGGCACTTCGGTGTCTTCTATTAATGACACTTCGGTATCTTCTGTTATTGACACTTCGGTGTCTTTTGGTAATGGCACTTCGGTGTCTTCTGTTAATGACACTTCGATGTCTTCTGATAATGGCACTTCAGTGTCTTCTGTATAAGTCTCGTTACCCACTTATGTTCATAGATTTACAGTCTGATTCATTTTGTATTTTGAACTATGATAAGATAAGATTTGATATGAAGTAAACCTGAAATTTTGATCTGACGGGTTAACACCCCTATTCTGTTAATCTATTATGTGTTCTGTAAGTTCAGTTCAGTTATTCAATTTCATTATGTTTGAGATGTTTATACTATAATCCGAATCAGTAGTAATTGTTGTTAAACATAGTTTAGTTATTTCTCACTAAGCTATATACTTAGCACGATGGATTTGCCCTATGTAGGTTCAGAGAGAAGGATATAGGGACTGGGACAAGTCAACCGCAATGGTCAAAGGAGTCTAAAATTTGTTTTGTCAAAAATGTATTTTGAGTTTGTTTTTGGACTTGTATCTGATGTATGTGACTCCTGAATTTTTATTTCAAGGTTTGTAATAACCTTAATTCAGGCTAGTTTCTGAAAGTATGATATGTAATGTATGTTTGTTGAGATTTTGGAAATGCATGTATAAAGTGTTCCATATGCTTTAGAATGTTTATTTTTTAATGTTATGCTTCCATGAATTGTTTCACATTCGGTTTATGTTATGTTTGTGTGGCACTCGCAATATCCTCTCAGGCGGTATTAGGGCGTCACAAACATTGCCATGCCATCATAATTTAATTGGCTCACACGACTTCATATTGCCAGATTACAATTTTTATTTTCAGAAAAAGAAATCAGCTATAAAAGATGTTTCTTGTGAAACAAAATGAACTTTTTTTTCCAAAACTTATGAACCACAGAGAGTTTTTCCAAAATTTTCCCTAAGCACTAGGTATTTTTGCCTTTTACCGTATAAATAATTATTTAATGAATGACTATTCTCAAACCAAAAGGATTTATTGGCACGACAACACAAGTAGGTTATGTAAGTATCTAAAAGGTAATTAATTAATTACTAATTGCATCATTTTATATATTTAGCTTGAATCATCTACCTTCCTACATTAAGATCATATCCAATCATGTAATAGGTTAAGAACACTTAAGATGTAGGTTTTATAAATGTGATGGGTAGCTTTTCCTTCTTGCATCAGTACATGTGCCTCTGAAATTTTGCCTTCTTGCTTTAACCTTTGCACACAATTACCTTTTTCTTATTTTATTGTTTTGTTATTGCATTCTCAAAAAATCTTTAGTTATTATATTCACTTATTCTCACAATTGAAGAAATGAAAATGTCAAATTCGTCTAATAATGCAACCAATAAGACTAAAAATCACTTCAATTGTTGTAATTATGGATTGGTAACATTTATAAGGACTTTTTGGACCAAGTTCAACCCAGGAAGCCAATTTTATGGATGTGCTCATTTTAAGGTAAGATTTAAATATATTTACTATTTACATCAGATTTTAGATTGACGAGTTACTAAATTTGTATTATATATGTGATCTCCACAGCAAAAAAAAGTGATTACTTTGTATGGCATGAAAAAAAATTCATAAAAATAAGAATAAATGTAATAAATGAGCCTTTAGAGATCAATGACAAATTAAAGAATCGATTAGATGACTTTTTGTTGAGGAGGCTATTGATTTGTAGTTAGATTATCTTTATTATAATTGTTGGGTATTACTTAACAATGTACTTATTATAAGAGATACATTTACCCTATTAATATGTGGACTAATATTAAATAATTTTATGATTAATGTATTATTATTATTAACTTATTTGGAAAGCGCTATAAATTTCTTTATCACCAATTAAGGCTAAACACAAATATAAAGCCAAAGTAATAGGAAATGTTATCTTCATCACCAAGTATGGATAAAGACCCACAAGTATATAAGAAATAGGATTGCAAATAATGGACAAATCATTAATAAGTTGGACAAGTATGACACAAAGTAAACAATTACAATTTTCATACATAAACATATATACTGTTTAAAGCATATATATACACCATAATTTGTCATCTGAATAAGAACTACATACAAAAATATATATCTAAAATAAAAATCATTAACAAAAAAAAACTTAACCTTCATATACATGAGTATATTTTTCATACAAAATAACCTCCATTTATATGAGTATATCCATATCCAAAATAAGCTCCACATATATGAGTATATTCATATCCAAAATAAACTCCATATATATGAGTAGCTAGTCTTAATGTGCATTACATACAAAAAAAAGTCAGTTCCTTCTTCTTCTTCTCTTTATCAAATGTGATGATTCTAGTGTTAATTGACTGATTTGACTATCATGTATTCAATTAGAACATGTTCTTATATTATGACCATATTGCTTGCATATTTTGCATAACATCATAAGTTCTTTCCGTGTAGCTTCTTATAGGTTTTTTTCCTTTACTACCTCCTTACTCCTTACCATTTTTTTTCTTTTAACCCTTTTAGTGTATTATGGTGGAAGGATTTCAAAACCATGAAACTTGGTAAGGATTGACCACAAATCATTACCAGAAATTGGAAAAATCTAACATACGTAAGCTGCTTCAAATTTTTCTTTACCTTACATCAAGTTCATATAATCATTTTGTTTGCCACCATCGTGTCTGATTGCAGCATAAAAATATTGATAAGGAATTCCATTAAAATCCCACCTCATACATGTGTAAGTCTTGTTGCCTAAATCAACAACATGTTGGTCAAAATTCATGTCCTTTACTTCAAACAATCTCCCACTACTAAAGTATGACATCCAATTACTGGAAAGTTGTTTAAACTTCTCTAAGGTTTTATGGATCCTAAGACTAACAGATCCATTAAGTTTCTCCATCCCCTCCTTTTTCTTGTTAAATCTCTGCTTCATTACTTTTTTAATCATCTCAAGCATTGTGATGATTAGTTTGTTTTTAGCATCCTTGATGTTAGCATTAAAGTGCGTTCACAATGATTGTTCAATAACACATCACATTTAAACTCTATACGATGAGTGTGCCTGCGCCACCTATACGTTGGTATCTTGTCCAATCAATCATAAATAAATGTATCAATACCTTCTAATTGCTTTATATATCTATTCAATGAAAAAAAAAAGTCCAACGTGACTTAAACAACCATATATATCAAAATCCAAATACTATCTAAAATTAAATAATCATATACCTTTCAAATTCATTGAAAGTATATGCTTTAGCCTCACTCCACACTATATTCTTTATATCCTTTATAATCTTAAATTTAGAATGAAGGTTAGCATAAAGATTTCTTACATAATATTTACATTCAATATCAACCATATCAACAATGAATACATGTTCCAAAGTTTGTTTCCATTAATCAATAAGGTATATTAACTGTAAATGAATGTTTATAAGATTAAAAGAAAACCTAATAACACAATTTTACCTTTTGTCGATCAGAAATGAAACATTCAAGAAACCATTTCCATTTCCATTTCCATGATACTTGATTCTTAATTCTAACCATAGCCCTCATGATCGAAAATATGATATTATTTACATCCAATCCAATGGGCGAAAGTAATTGCCCTCCACGCTTGCCCTTTAAGTGACAACCATCGGCTTTTTTCACTAGCCTAAAACCAGCCAAGAAATCCTTTCTACAAGCATCTAAGCATATATAAACGAAATCAAAAGTATCTTATGGATACTTGATTATGAAAGTACTACCTGGACTTTAATGTAGCTAACACATGACTCCTCAAATCCTAAAATTGCTTTCCCTATTTACCCGCCAAAAGTTCTAATGTGAAGTTCTTTACTTTATATGACTTTTTATCTGTAATTCCAATATTAAAGTCCCTTAAAAGTGTTGCCTTAAGCCTTATAACATCTCACATAAGACAATATCTAAAATATGAGAGATATTTCTTTGTAATATATAACATATTTGTTGGGGCCCGTTTTCGAAGCCCAACTATCCTAAAACATAGAACGTGAAAGGGTTTCCTTGTAAGGTTACACCAATGTACCCTAAATAGAAGCCACAAAGGCAAGCCCACACAAAGGAATAACTAAATCACAATTTACTTCTTAAAAAAATTAACTCTTAAATTCTAATTTATTTGGGAGCAAGAACCACCTCACACAGAGCTCTAAAGCTCATGATATGCTTCAAAAATCAAAGTATGATCATGGCCCAACCTATACATCAAACCGACCCCTCACTTCCTTCCAATCCATATTATTGAATTTGAGACCAAAGGCTATATATTATATATGTAAATGTAGAAAAACGTGTTAGGAATCTAATGTTTCAAGAATCACCTCAATCGGAGGTCGAACGAAGGAGTTATGGCCCAACGAACCCCACATGCTCATATCTTGATTCCTATTGAACATACCTTGGTGCAAACGCCATAACTCTCATTATAGATATCGGATTGACTTTGTTTTTGAACGGTTAGAAAGTAGACATCGAGGGCTACAACTTCCATGAAAACCTAAAATTAAAATTTTGTCGTTTTCTAGGCTAAAACACACAGTC
>JANVCL010000214.1:16996446-17006894 GCA_026546855.1 Erythroxylum incrassatum | reverse complement strand
TTATTATTATTATTTTATAATCATTATGATTATTATTACTATTATTATTATTATTATTAATATTTAATTATTATTATTATTATTGTTATTATTATTATTATGAATGTTATCATTATGATTATTAGTAATAATAATAAAACAAATTAATAATAATATTGTTATTATTATTAGTATTATTATTGTTATTACTATTATAATAATAATAATAATACTAATAATTATAATTATTATTATTAGTTTTATTTTTATAATCAATAGGATAATTATTATTGTTATAATTATGATGGGAAGTATTATTATTATTATTATTATTATTATTATTATCATTACGATTATTGTTATTATTATTATTATTATTAGGATTATTATTATTATTATTATTATTATTATTATTATTATACTAATTATTATTATTAGTATTAGTTTTGTTATTTGTCAACCCTATTCTCCTCTTCTTCCACCAAACAGCCGACCCCCTTCTCCTCTTCTCCCACCAACAGCCGACCCACCTCTTCTCCGACGCAGCTGCAGAGCAGATCACCATCGCCGACTTGAAAGCAGACGGTGGCCTTCTCCGACGCACCAGCAGAGCAGACCAGACGACGCATGAGCGCACCCACGCACCAGCAGCCTCCCTTTGGTCCACACAACACCTCCTCTGCCTCCTTTTCCTATATCTCACTTTTATCTTTGAGGTATTATTCATTGCTTCAGCTGTTGTATTATTGATTCTGGTGGTGCTTGAGACGTGGGTATTGTGTGCTGTTCATGTTTAATGACCGAAGAAAGAGTTGGATTATTGTGTGTAATTTTCTATTATGAACAACTTCTGTGTCATGGCAACACAAATTACCGAATAAACATAAAATTAAAGTTGCTGACATGAAGATCTGCTGAAACCCACCAATGCACCAAGCTATATCATCAATCATAACACCCTTTCATAGGTAGCAGAGTATTGATCCATTTCGTGAACTCCACTTTGTTTGGTACTTTCATTTCTTATATACACTAATTTGTCATGATTCTGAGATATGCTTATCTTCGTCAGAATAGGTTGGAAGTTAGTTGTAACTGCAAAATCACTTTTGTAAACTTTCAATACGCACAATTTTAAATTGCAGCAATCAAGAAGTTGACTATCAATTATCATCATTAATTCCCTTTGCCAAGTAGAGGTGTAGCCGTTTTTTACATCAAATCATCATGTACAAAATGAACCCGAGAAGCTTAATATGCAATTTAGTTCAATGACTTCTGTGATTATGATGATAATTAGGATGAATCCCAGCACAGTGATCCATCTTTTAATATAATTCCCTCATATGCATTATCCAAAAACTTGTTTATTACTTATAAAAGTGATCCATCTTTGTAGATGATATTTATGATGAATACCATTCTCTTATGTATTTAGGCTTGAGCCATATTGTTTGGTTGTGAATATTTTCATATTACCAATATGATTGACAATTAAATATATTTATCACATCACACTGGTTCAAAGGATCATTGTTGCTTTCTTTATTCCTCTCATATGCAGATTCGACCGTGACAATGCCCCCTCAGATAGCTAGACAAACAGAGGAAAGCATCGAAGCTGAGGTGAGAGGGGATAATGCTCCCAACATTGCAGGTGTGTATGATGCCCCATTTCTCATTTATTCCGAGGAAGAAGGAGAGAGGTATAGGGAACTCCATACTAAGAGCATTGAAGTTCCAACGTATTTTGATTTTGAGGTGCTAGATCAAATTGGATTGACTGATATATTTATGACATTATGTCAGAGAGGTGGATGGGAACATTTTGTGCGAATGAATTACCCTGTTTACCGTGACCTGTCGCTTGAGTTTTTCACATCTTTGAGGTTTGCCGCAAAGATACCGAACAAATTGTGGTTTAGATTACGAGGGCAACTGTGTTATATGGATGAGGGAGTGTTACGACTTATATTTGAGTTTGTAGAAAACGATATTGATGATGCACATCAATCGTTCAACACTAAAGCTTATTGGAAATATTTAACAAACTCGGATGAGTATGATCCACACATTGCATCCAATGCAAAAATTATTAACCCGGAATTCAAGCTTCTGCATAAGTTCATATGTGGTGTTGTGTTTGGGAAACGACAAAGTACAAAATGCTCGAGGAACGAGCTGTTCCTATTATGGTGCATCCAGCATGGACATAAGCCAAACATGTTCGCGTATGTTAGCAAAAGTTTGATCGATATAGTTGGGAGAAAGGGGAACAGCATTGGAATGGGTTATGTAGCGACCGCAGTGGCTGAGTGGTTTAGGATTAATCTTTGTCAGCTGAACATGCTGAATTTTCATTACTTCGATGTGCCGTACCTGACACGGTCGCAGATTATAGCGGACAAGACCATGAAGCTACGAGATCCTTCAACTCGTTCTGCAGTGAAGCGCAGGTTGGCACCTGCAGAGGGAAGTTCTAGATCCCAGGCTGTTGATGATTGTTCGGAGTATGAGGGGCCACAACAACACCCACAGCAGATTGTCCCCATGCAACAGGAACACGCACAACCATCACAACCATCGCAACCTGATTTGGCCATGGTTTATCAACAGCTGCTTGATACCCAAAAACTCATCCTGGAAAACCAAGTAATCATGGTTGAGAACCACACAAGTACACAGAAGAAGTTGGATGAAATTAATGAGCAGATGAATACGTTGGCTCACCGATGGCGAGATCTTAATTATCGGGTGGGGGATATTGGCGATGATCTGCAACAGTTATTGCGCAAATTTGAATAGGCCTGGGAGGTGCAAGGAGATGACGTGCCATTTGCAAGCTCATCTGTTGTTCGTAGTCATGGTTCCCTAGTCTGACTTGTAGACATATGACATTTGTGGAAGTTGTAAATTATGCATCTAGGAAAGTTGGTTATTATGTCATGAAATTAGTCATGTTACATTCATGTAGTGGATAGAAAATGCATTGCTCGGTATAATCGTGTCTACCTTTGTCTCTTTGTTCCAGGATGTTTTCGAATAGCTACAGAACGGTATCTCTCACACTGTCATGTAAATGCAGGCTCAGTAGGTGAAGAAACATGCCCAATTTATTTTGAAATTGGGTAAAATTCGCTAAATAATACTAATAAGGAATTTACAATTCCTAACAATCAGAAGATTAATAAAATTTTATCAGAATACATTGAGAATTTATAAGAATAATGAGAAATGTTTATGTTTATGTTTATTACGTTTATATTATTATTATGATTTTTATTATTATTATAATTATGATTATTATTGTTATAATTCGTTTCATCTTGATTATGATATTTCAGATGACTTCTTAATAATTAATCTTAATCATTTCTATTATGATGTCAATGTTATGATTAGCTAAATAATACGAATCATTTTTATAATAATAATTATTATTATTATCATGTATATTTTTCGTATGTATATCTATATTATATCAGCAATGATTATAGTTATGTAAATCTTATTATTATATAATATATTATTATAATATAATTTGTATGCATTCTAATTAAATTTTATTATTACAATTAATTCCAATTTATAAATATGATGTGTAATTATAATTATAATGATTTTAATAAATTGGTATTTTTAATGATTGAAATTTATTAATGTTATTATTATTCCAGTTTTTACCATAATAGAATTTAATGTCTTATTCTGTAAAAATGTTATTACAAATAACACAGAATAGAAAATTACTATGTGTAATTATTACAATTCAAACTTGTTGATAATTATACTTAAAATTTGGATTATTATATAATTCCAATTTATTATCCTGCATATATCTGGCAGTCTCCTATATACTGTCCGAAATTTAACATTGTTATATATCAAACCCCTGCCATTTAGAAAACAAAACCACAAATAACGTGGTCTAAACCTAATTGCAAACACAAGTAAGACAGGGGATGAACGCCTGACTATCACATGGAGGGGAACGTCTGAAGTGCACATGGAGGGGATTACGTTGCTCACCTACGCAGGTGCCTTTGCCATTTTCAATTAGTTGTAAGCGTTGGGTACTTTGACGTTGGGATAGGTTGCGTAGCTGAGGCGTCGGTTAATAAATTGTGGGTAGCCTCTTGTTGGTGTTCTGCCAAATTTGCGAGACAGACTGCCGTGTTTTTTTGTTTGTGAATCAGGTATTCTCTCTTCTGAAAAGATTTGCTCTATTACTCATAGCTGATTGTTTGGAGCATGATTGCGGTAAGATGGAACTTATGTAGGTAATTTCTGAACTTTGTATGTTTAACAATGGTAATATGTAAGAATGCATGTATGTTGTTTGATGAAATGCCCCACCGAGTAAATGAAAAGCAAGAAGAAATATGACATAAAGGTTAAAGGTTGGGTGAAAATTGATGGTCAATTTGTGCAGTTTAAGAAGATTTTGGTTGGAATGCCTCCCCAACAAAGTGCTTGTTTAACAGTGTGGTACGTGCTTCGTTAACAGTATTGTTCGAGCATTGGTTGATTTATTAAAAGGTTCTCCTATTGTAAATGTTTCCCTTGCTTTTATAGGCTGGCATTTTTTTTCCTTTGCCTTAGTAAGTTAACTTCTTGCTCTATGCAACAATGCAAAAGGTTTAGAAAGGGCAGTCTTGAATGATTCATTATTAACAAGAAATTGTTGTTTTTTTCCATCCAATATCGACATTGACATAAAACCTTATTCATCTCTAATCTTAAGGATTGATTTAACTTTCCTACAATTTATGATTGCTCCAAGTATAGGCAAGAAAGGCTTGGCTAATTGCATTCTCATTTTAGAGCATAGCATCACACATGTAGCTGAAGCACCTTCAATTTGGGCTGACAACTTGATTTGAATGTCAGGATTTGTCATTGTTGGAAATGAAATTGGAGTTGCCGAAAAACGCGGTACAAGTTGCAGTTGTTGGACAATGTCGACTTTCTTAAAGCTAAAGATAACATGTGTTGGTTTTGTTTGCCTCCTAAATCAAGGAATGTTGTACTACTCCCGTTTATGGTTTCAGGCCAAGTCATTATCTGCGAGTTTAAAGAACAAAGTGAATCAGATAATGGTAGAGCTGAATATAAAGCTCTTTGTATTTTTTTCGGGAATGTCATGAAAACATCCAAAAAATGCTCAATACCTTTTCTGTTAGCAAGTATCCATTTTGTTACTCATGTTCATGTTTTCCATTGTGTTTTCATAACCAGCAAGAACGTAGAAGTTGCGTTAGACGAACTTATTTGAGCTTGTTATGTTGTGTCTAGAAATGTGATACTATTCAGCAGTGGGTTTTGTGAGTTCTTGAAACAGATCCACTTCTTTGGTTGTTTCAATGTTCATGTTATTGTCTTACGTTTTGCAGCACTTAATTCCATTCCAAGCCATGATTACTATTATTGATCAGTTAATAGATGAAGTAGTATTTACACAGTCAGACTTTGCAAAATGGAAAATCACTGTTATATGTGTTTACAAAGGAGAGTTGCATTATTTTACATATATACACAAAGAATCTGCAATACAATTTAATTTGTTAGGCACTGTGTTGCAACTTGAGAGAGATGGAACATGCGCCGATCAGAACCAAGCTATTGATTGACGGACCTCCCGACTCTGCTGAAAGTACCGTTGCATGTACAGTGCACTGTACATGCATTAACACATAGGGAACTTCTAATAATAAAAATAATAGGACATGGTCACCGTTTCTGAATATGAAAAAAATAAAACTACATTAACCTCAGGAAGATGGAAATTTGGAAGGCACTTACAAATAATCAAAATAAGTTGAGATAACTACACAGGTATAATTGAATTTCATAAAACCACAATCTGTAACCCTCATCCATGTAAGGTGGCACAACTTCAAACCCACCTCATTTAATAACAATCTGTAACCCTCATTCCGGAGAGGTACTTCGATGTCTTACTGTTTTTTCAATTTTTTAGTGGATAGCTACATACCTCATTTAATAACTGACGCCGTTGCAAAGTTGGAACCAGCTTTGCACGCAATGAAGGTACAAACTGTCCAGAGTCCGACTTTCCACCATGGGTAATTGCTTTCCTTCCAACAATAGCGTCAGATGTTGCAGACTTGCCAATACAAGTGACAAAATCCTTACCGCCAACCTTGATTGTTTTTTTTGTAAATTATCGCAATGTACCTCCTGCACATTGCGATCAAATAAACATTGCTTTTAGGCATCCGTTACATAACTAAACCAATCAAATCACAAATAAACCAAGGTAACTGAGTAAATATTGGACAAATCATGAATGGTATGTTGCCATCAACCTCTACAAAGCAATACCTTCAATTATGTTATTCATTGTACTAACATTTTTGGTTTTACCGTGAGATGGAATTTTTCCTTCAATTACTTGGTTGAAATAGAGGAACTTAATCATTGAGTGAAACTCATACATAACAAACAGATAAGTAGATAATATGATGGCATCATATGATCAAACACAATCTCTATGAACATACATATTTATAATTTCATCCACTTCTTCCCGCGACAACTCAGCTATATGTCGAACCTGAAAAATAAAAAATGTTAACATGTCAACGTCGATCATTTACACCAACAAAACGACATCACGAAGGCCTAACATAATAATATGAATGTTATCCCACCTGTCACACAATGTGTCAATAATACAAGTATGTATTCGCGTTCAGCATTAAAAACATAGGTTTACACAGTGACATAAAGGACCAACCCCTCAATTACTGTACGCACACATGGTGCATCATTCAATATTTCCAGACATTACGGCAGACTGGTATATTATCAGAGTCCTTACCTTCTTATCGGAATCATCTTCTACACATACAATTATGTTTGGCACGAAGGCAACCATGACAGTTGTCAATGGAAATACCAACTCTTAAATTGCTGATATCTGGCAAATTTGCAATTCGAAATGTCTGTTGCGCCTGTCAATCAATATACATGGTTAGTTACCCAAACAAAACACAACTTGTAATGCAATTATACAACATAATTGCAATGACATAAAACACGTTGCGTTATTTACCATAAGTAAATCGGTCATGCGTATTGGAGCTGGCATATCAATACTAACATTTCGTTCATTTCGTACAAATTCATCATTCACCTAACATGACAAGTGATTCAAGGTTTAATTACACATACGCCGTTGTGCAAACTACAAACCCAAAGAAACAAATAGTTTAACCCACAATACCAGAGGATTTGTTGTATAATGATGTTGATTGTATAAGCTTGTTGACTTATCCATATGCACACATGAACGCTGCATTTCGTCATGTCATAACTAATTGTTGGTTCAGCGAGCATAACATTGATTCAAATGCATGATACCAGTAAGATCATAATACAAATTGAACCTGCGATTGTTGTAGCCGATCGTCATGATTGGGACCTAATATGTTGAAATCCTTACTTATATCAACTGTCTACGTGTGATTGTCCTACAAAGAAAGCAACAACAATTTAGGATAAAATTAATATGCCAACCCAAACAATGATTATCAATAACCCAATCTCTTACTTGATGTGGATGTAATATGGGAGCCCAGCTGCTGGAGACAATCTCCCGTCGTTGGGAATTATCTTCAGATTCTTGAATACAATCGTTTACAAGACATTAGCTTCACATAATAATTCATAAATATATATACGTGAATTAAAAATACCTATCACGACACGTTATACCTGAGTGCTGCAAAGGGGGATAGGGGTCGAATCTGTCACATTTGTTAAAGTCAGGCAATTCTTCGCATTCTTCCTCTTCATTGAACTTTTTTCCAGTGCACCCCTCAATCTCTTACTTGATGTCGGTTTTGGCTTCATTTTTAGACCTCTTATCTCATTCATGTCCGCAAGATGAATGCCATGATCAGTCGGCATATTCCTTTCAGTATTTGATCGTGAGCGTTGGCTTAACACATGATCTTGTGGTATTTGGTTCGCTTCATCAACTGTTTCTTCACCTTCCAATGTCTCATCAACCAGCTTCAACATGTTCAAGAGATTATCTTTCACAACTTGATATGTATATCTCCTCTCTGCTGCCCTTGTCACCAATCGCATGCTTAATGTACAGAATTCTTTATATTTGATAGTTGACTGCTAGCACGAATCCATATTATTGTCATTCACCGTTGACTCCATTTGTCCTCCCGTCCAACTTTTTGCTTTCCGTGTCCATATTTTCATAATATACTTGCATGGGATTGACGAAATATTCTTTAAGCTATACACCTTCAACACATGAGAGCATAAAATACCAGCAAACTCAAACTTCCCACAACTACAATGAACATCAGCATTACAGGAATCATAGCTGACCATTTGAGAGTAGCTCTTCCCACTAACACTAATCTTGTATGTCTCGACTATTCCATCTTGATTGCTAAGAAGATAACTATAATCATGACAATGATTCCATTCATCTTGAAACCATTTAAAGACTTCTGGTGTGTACATAGTCGATGCATGCTTTAAAATTTTCACCGATGCTGACAATGTTGGCTTGCTCACATTACTTCTGAAATCAGCCTTTAACTCCTCATATCGCCGATCATCAATAAGCCTCTGGAAGTGGTTAAAAAATTGTATTAAGTTATGCTGGTAACTAACGTACTCTTTTATCATACTGTTCATACTCTCACTTCGTTGCGTGGTCATCATGTCTACACAAAATATTTTGCGCTCATGAACCAAAGCCCATTTTTCCTTTATGCCATACAACTTGACATCTCAGGACATATGTATGGGGAAAGTAGGATTGTCATACCTTTAGGGTCTCTGAACAAGGACTCCTAACTTAATTCAAGGCAACAAGAGTCGAACTTTGCAGTTTATCAAGTACTCGCAAATCTAGACTTCATCAGGTATATCCTGTTATTTTTATTTTCATTTATTTATGTATTTATTGTAATTTTATTTACATAATAATTTAGCATGCTAGTTTTACCTATTTTCGTTGTAACCTGCATCACTCTTATATTGTCTCATCTGCAAGCAGGTTTACCGAAAACAACCTCTCTATTATGTAGGGGCAAGGTAGCGTATTATCAGACCTCCCCAGATCTCGCTTTATTGCGAAACTTTAGATTGGGTGTGATGATGATGATTTCTAGTTGTTTTGGTAAACATGGAAAGGGATGTTTTTATGTTAGCAATAAAAGCCCAAGCTAATCAAACTGTTGACCTTGTAGCAGTTGCATAAAAAATAACAAAACTTTTTTGTAAATTATGATTTGAGATTTTCTTATCAAGGTTTTATATTCTTAATATTATATTAATTAATATAGAAATAATTGATAATAATCTGGAGTTAGGATCGACCTAAATTGACACATTATGATTTGTGCAACTATTTAGTAGGTCAACTATTAAACAATTTATTAAGAATAAATGATAGTCAATCAAAAATTTCACCAAATGCCCCGCTCTTGAGGGATGCCCTTTGTACCAAAGAATATATACTATGGTGTATGTGCAACTCGTTCAAATTGTGGACTAGAACAAAAGAAAAGAAACTTTTTTTCAACTATCCTTCACTGGTACAGACGAAGAGTATAGAATGTAAGAACCCTTTGAGGGATTCAACAACTAAAACTAAAAGAAAGATTGATTCTTTGGAATTCTTCCTTTCTTCAGAAGGAACAAACATAGTTAGAATCAGACTGATTCTCTAATTGTATTTCTGGATATTCCTCAATGTCCTTGTTGGCCCCTGAATTTTTTTATTTTATTAAGCATGATTAGATTGCTTATGGGGTTTTGAAAGATTAAATTAATTTGGCATTAATTAGTATGGAAGCATTAATAAGGTTAGGTGGCATTAGATGGGAAATTAATGTGTTATTAGTGATAAGTTGCATGAAGGGTAAAATGGGCATGTCACTTAAGTCTTTTAATTGCAAGGCTTTTCATTAAGGGTATAAGGGACTTTTGGCATTAATGAGAGTATAAAAGGGAGAGAAATAAGATGGCTTAGGTGAGAAAGAGGGACTGGACAAAAATAGAGAGGGAGAGAGGAGAGAAGTGTCGTGGGTGGAGAAAGAAGGGAGAAAAAGAAGAGTTGAGTTAGGGCTTTGATTTCTAAGAGTTCAAGAGACTTTTTGGAGAAATTCCAAGGAGGAAAAAGATAGAGGAGGATCCAAGCTCTCATTTAAGTCAAGAAATCCCTTGGTTGGGTAAAGATTCAAGGTAAGTCATGTTTTCAAGCTTTAGTTTTTGGATGGGTTTTGGTTAGAAAAGCTTAAGAAATAGATGGGTCTAGTGTTTCTACCATCAATTTCGTGTTTTGAACGGATTTCGAGGATAGCTAACGCTACCTTGCCTGCCTTTCGACGTGGATTCCTCTTTTTCATAACCAAAAATAGCAACCCATTTCCCTTTCTCCTCCTCCTCGATCGTTCCGATGATTCGCC
>JANVCL010000214.1:16917746-16941952 GCA_026546855.1 Erythroxylum incrassatum | reverse complement strand
TGACTTAATATAACACTACTGGTTCTTTAATGGTCGCACGTCCCATTCTCAACATGACACATGAAATTTTAGAAAGAAGATGTAACTCGTGGCTTATGTGACCGAGTGGAAGTTTTTGACAGTTACACAACGTGAACGATCACAAATATAACTTTTGTCGGTTATGTTCATTCTCATATAAAAGGAGAATTAAGGGAGTGGAAAGTATAACGTTCATCGCATTAAGAGGAAAACTCTCTTAATTCTTCCTCATGTGAAATACGTCATCAAGGCTTAGAGTTTGGGGTGTGAATTAACGGTGATTCTAGTAGCCAACCGTGAAACGTTTATTAGGAAACAGAGAATCGATCAACTGCTTCTGTATTAAGGTCAGTCCTTATGAAAATTCTACATTAATTAGTGCTTTTATTTAAGTGTCCAACCTCGTTGAGTGACAGAAGCTGTGCACACTATGGTTAAAAGAAAACAATTGAATTTCGCAAAGATTTATGAGCTTATATGCAAACATTTGTACTAGTCATTTGTTGTGGGTCTTAGCTATAGGTAATGGTGTATGTCTTAATTAAGAAACGGTATAATTACTATCCTTCTTTTTCCTCTTTTTTGTTCAGAATGATTGTTAACATAAAATGCGGGAGCTAGATATTTACTCGTACTTAGAGAAATTAATTTTTTTCTAATTATTCGGAACATTTGGTAATAAAATCTTGTGCATCTTGTTTAGTATAAGGGATATTATTTTTAATATTAATTTCCTTTATTGGATCTTTTAATTTTAATAAATTTTTTAAAACCTTTGGAATCGAGTAGAATGCTTCTTTCATGAGTCTTGAACACTTTTCACTACGCAATACTATTTGAGTTAATTAAATTTTGTTATTGGAGTAGCTACTACAGTAGCAGCTGGTAATAAGGTAGGTGCCAGTCTTGCAGAGCCATGCACTTGCCATATAAAGAAATGTTGCTTCCAAGTTAAAAAGAAAGCCACGACGAATCCTAATTCTTGTCTTTCTCTTTTGTTTCTTTTGGTTGGCTTGAAATTTCCCATTATCGATTCAACAGCAAGCAGGTCGGGCTTTCAAGCATAATCCAACTAACTAGTTATTAATCTCCTTATTTTACCAAGAACAGATTACCAATAAGAGACTCCATATTTTCTATCATTTCCTTTTTTACTTTTTAGACTCTACTTTGGCTATATTGCTGAGCCATCCAAATATCGTAAAACATCTCATTCGAATTGGGACTATCTAATGAGCTTTTTTTGGCAACTAATCTTGGCAATTCTTGGTCCCGTGCATCCTTCCGATAATGCATTCAATAGCGTAAACCTTTACTTACGTATCAGTCAAAATGTAGACTACCTTGAAGTATCGGAAGCTCGCGGGCAAGAGTCAGTTTGTTAGAATTTTAAAATCAGCCTACGAGCTCCTGTGAGAAAGAAAGTTAGACTACATACAAGTTTAAGTGAGGTTTTATCCTAAAATTAATTGGTGATGGGTGGAGTAACCCACTAGACTTATATATTGATTTTCTTTTCTCTCTTTCTTCAATGTGGGACAAACTTCCACTCTTATATTTTAACACACCCCTCTCACATGTGGGTCTAACACGAGACATAATCTATCATTTCGAGATGTTAACGACTAACATAAGAGCAACCCTGCTCTGATACAATGTTATAATTTTACAATGAGCCTACGAGTCCATGTGAAAAGGAAAGTTAGACTACATACAAATCTAAGTGAGGTTCCATCTTAAAATCAATTGGTGATAGGTGGAGTAACTCACTAGACTTATATGTTGATCTCCTTTCCTCTCTTTCTCCAATATGAGACAAACTCTCATTCTTATATTTCAACACAGTTAAAAAGGGGGGGAAATTACAGTAGGCAACACAAGTTCTAGTTCTTTAAAAGATCGTTTAAATTTCAGATTAAAAAGGTTCATCGAGTACCGGTATAAGATTTTTTTCATTTACTACGAAGGACCAACCCTTTGGAACATTTTTAATCAAGGACCGTTTGATAGGTCCTCGGCCTAGAGGGTCAAACCAAATGACTTTCACTTTCTCACAAGCCTAAAGCTACCTTAAGCTAATTCGACATATAAAGGCCCTTTGTAATCCAATATATTTTGATATAAAGGGAAATCGAGGGTGCATCTCTAACCGAGGACTCACTATGCAAAGGAATCGATAGCTCAAAATACTATCCGTTAACTTATACAAGGGAAAGGCTTGCTACTCACATATTTTGATTCTATGCGTGAGTAGCAAGCCTTTCTCTTTTATAAGTTAATGGATAGGATTTTGAGCTATTGATTATTTGCTTGGAAAACATCACATTCTACCAAACCCACAATTGAATGAAGATTCCCAAACTTCCAAATTTTCGAACTATCAGAAGAGCTATAAAAGAAAAAAGAAACAAAATATGCTCCTGCATGTTTAAGTTAATCGTTTATTCTATCTTCATGGTGTTCACATGAAAATGGGACCGACAAATACTGACATATGGCGTTCTATTGTTAGACCTTGACAAGAATGCTAATCTGCCACAGCCAAAAAGGAATGAATATAGCATGCCTTTGCATCTTTATTATTCTATTTGTGCGGTGTTTTTATAAAAACCTTGTCGTGGTCGTTGTTTACAGATCATCAATTGATCTTTATCTACTATTCCATCCGTTCACTCAACCATTCCCAAAGCAAAGATATTAATCATTGTAAGAAGACTAAAGAATGGTACAGGCCCCTCTTGACCTTCTACTCCAAAAGATTTGCACGTTTTGCATGATGTGAATTTTCATTCAGAAACCTTGAACATGATCCATAACCACAACCTCACTTTGGTGGAGCACAGCTGGGGTAACAGGAAAACAGGAGCCCCCAGTCATTAATCAAAGCAAATCAAACTTATGATTGGTTCGTTTAATCTCTGCTTTCATTGTATTTTTGTTTTAAAAATAGCATCTGCTCTTTCCGTGTTACATCTGGGTTTGCTTTATCAAAATTTGATAATTTTATGTTCCACTTCTTTGTTCCTCTCTATGCTCTAGATTTTTACGCAAGTGTTTTGAAATGTGCCGCAGTAATTTTTGCGAGTTTTTTACTTGAGCAAAGAAAGGTGATGGTTTTAAATTGATTTCGTCTAGTGTTGAACTGTTTGTACCTACTTGAGTAATTGAATTGCTCCTTCTATGATTTTCTTAGTAGGTGATTGAAAATAAAAAGTTTAATAATCTTTTAAGATTTGCCATAAAATAAAATTAAACAACTTTAAGAGCCTTTTACTATTTAACATTACCAAATAAATAATTTTGATTTTAAGTTTTATGATAATTGTATCTTGCATCATTAATTTTGATATTCATCCATATAAACTTTCAACCAAATACTAAAATATTCAATTTGACACATTAAAAAAATAAAAAAAAAACAATTCTCTAATATTAGTAATAAAATTATTAAACCATTTTCTCTAAAATTATCTCTTCCAATTATTATTCCCAGGTTAAATTTTTTTATTAATTAATCTCACCGGCTAAATATTTAAAAGTTGAGGACAGATTGCTATTTTAAGGTTAATTATGTTGGATTCTTTTGTAATTTGGATCTTCTTTTTTTTCAATCTCTGATTTTTATAAATTGTCATTTGTTTCATTATATTTTTTACTAGTTGTCTTTTTTTGATAAATTAAAAAGAAATTTACTAGTTGTCATTTGTAACATCTAACGTGATTCTCCGTTAAGAATACTAACGAAGCATTACAAAATGACATCTTGAAAGTATTGGTATTATGCCGCACATCATGTGTGGAACTTGGCCTCGTAACCAGCAACCTCTCCAAGAAGGTAATTAAGGAATTGAACTGAAGCCTTCCCATAATTGTACCCAATGGCCTCCTCAGTAATCTTATCAGCCATCTTAAATGCATACAAAGGAAGCTTAACATCTACCCAAGCAAACATATAAAAAAAAAAGAGGAGAATCTAAATAGAATTTAATCTTTCATTTATACATGCACCCTCTACCATACATAATTTAAGCAAGCACCTTGAATGCAATAACTCTAAAGGTGCTTGTGTCCATCTTCAAACTCCCCCTTCTGGCAATTGGAGACAATCTTTGAAACCCACCCTCTTAATCATTAACATCGTCACTATATGTTTACTATCATTATTCATTATAATATTTTTTCTTAATACAAAGAAAGTCATCTACCTAAATAAAAAGAAGAGAAGAGCCACTGCCAACTAGAAAGAGGAGTTTAGAAGGGAACAAAGCACTATAAAACAATGATGTTTTAGGGTAAATAAAAATTACAGTGTACTCTTCTCTCGTATGGAGGCAATATATAGAGATACAATTAAACTTGGGATAGAATTATATTATAAGAAAAACTCTAAAAAACTCCAATGTTTATTTAGTCTATATATATATATACCAGTCTGATATAATATATTTATCCTTCTATATTTATCCAATTTAATAGATTATATTCATCTTTTTATATTATGCAAATCAACAAATCATATTCACACTCCCCCTCAAGTTGAAACATAAATATACAATGCCCAACTTGCCAATCATATTATGAAATGCCCTTTTTGAAACCATCTTTATAAGTATATCAGCAAATTAATCTTCAAACTTGACATATGAAAAATGAATAATCTTTGATCTAACTTTTCCTTGATGAAATGTTTGTCAATTTCAACATGTTTGGTATGATCATATTGTACAGGATGCAATCTTAATAGCAACTTTATTATTGCAAAAAAAAAAGATTTATAGGTTTAATATGCTCAATTCCCAAATCTGTTAGAACATCCTTAATCCATAATAATTCACATATTCCATAAGTCATGCCTCGAAACTCAACTTCTGCAATTGACCTTGCAATAACCTTTTGTTTCTTGCTTTTCCAAGTTATGAGGTTTCCTTCTATAAAAGTAAAATAACCAGATGTAGATTTTCTAGTTGTTTAATCACCTACTCAATCCGCATCTGTGTACCCTTCAATGTTAGAAACATTATTCTTTGAGAAGAATAAACCTTTCTTGGAGGGCCTTTCAAGTACCTTAAGATTCAACATACTACATCCATATGCTCTTCACTTGGTTGATGCATAAATTAACTAACAATACTCACTATATATGCTATATCCAACCTATTATAAGACAAATAAATTAACCTCCCAACTAACCATTGATAGTGTCCTATATATATTGGAATTTGATTTGGGAAAATTCCAAGCTTATGATTTCTTTCCATAAGTGTTTTAGTTGGTTTATAGGTGAGCATTCCAGTTTCAGTTAAGAGGTCAAGTATGTATTTTCTTTGTAAAAAAGAAATTCCTTGATCTGTCTTGACTACATTGATACTTAGGATGAATTTAAGTTGTCTTAAGTCCTTCATTTCAAATTCAATGGCTAAGTGTTCATATAGGACCTTCATCGCTTCACAATCATCCCATGTTAATACCATATCATCAACATACATAATTAAAATTGTTACTTTACCTCCTTTGTGTTTTATAAACAAGGTACGATCTACACCACTTTATTTATAATCGAAAGCTTTCATTGTCATTGACAATCTCCCAAACTAGGCTCTAGGTGATTGCTTGAGCACATATAATAATTTTTTCAACTTGAAAACTTTATTTCCATTTGACGAACTAAGCTTCACATCTGGTGGTTGCTCTATATATACCTCTTCTTCTAGATCCTCATTGAGGAAAACATTTTTAACATTAAATTGTTTTAGGGCCTATTCCTGATTTGTTGCAATATTGATGCAAAGGTCTCTTGGTAATATACTCAATACTTTTATGTATAACTCTTTGCAACCAACCTTGCTTTAGATCTGTTTATGCTCCTATAAGCCTTGAGTGTCACATAATATACCCATTTATACCTAATTGTTTTCTTTCCTTCGTGTTAATGAAACCAAGGTCCCAAGTAAAGTTCCTTTACAAGGCTTCCATCTCTTCATTCATTACCTTAGTCCACTTTGGATCATTCGAAGCTTCTTAAACATTACTAAGAAAGAAACATTAGACAATTGACTAATAACAAGTGCATATGACTTAGACAATTTTTGAGTAGAAATATAATTTTGATAGGGCATTTGACATTCGCATTAAGATCAGGTTCATATTGTTTCTTTGGTACACCTTTATTCGATCTTTATGGGTATCTTAGAAAAGGAACAAGAAATTCATTACTAGAATTATTAGATACTAGACTTGAGATTACCTGAGAGTTGCCATTTTGGATATTCTGAATTGACCCTTCAGTTAGTGTTATTAAAGTAGACAAGTTTGTATTACGATGATGTTCTTCGTGGTTATCAATTTTATGAACTTCTTCCAGTTCTTAACACTCATCTGCATTGCTTGAAATGCCTTGTAATATAATCCCTCCACTATAATTTTCTCCCTAAAGGGAAGAAGTAGTATAGTTGTGGGCAATATTACGAATGTCGTATCGGTACTAATACCAGATTTAGTTCTAATATAATATGATACTGGTATTAGTTATCACCGGGTACCAGCTAATTTTTAAAACTATAAAATAGTCCCTAAATTTTTTTAATTACAAAATATTTTTAATAAATTATGTCATATAATTTAATCATCACGTAATCCCTTGTACGTCTTATTAAAATTTGTAAAATTAGAATTACTTTATTAACATTTTTATCATAAAAACATTTATATAATTAAAAGTAAATTTTTTTAGTAAATTTAAATTATAATCATAAAAAATAATTATAATTATGGAAATTTTAATTTTCACTCAACTGTTCTAATTATATGTATAAAATAAATAAAATGATAATGATAAATATTAGAATCATTAATTAAAGAAAACATTTAAATTAAATTTGTATTATTAATATATTCAAATAGATACCAAATATAAGAGTCTAAATCATATAAATAAAAATATGTTCATTAATAAAATAATAATTTCAATTAAATTGAAAGTAATATAGACACAATTAAAGAGAAAAGAATTTTTTATTCAATTTATTCTTATAATAATTCTTATTTTTGTGAATAAAAATAATATTATCATAATTATAATTATAAATTTACAAAAAATAAATGACTTTGTCATATTAATCATATTTCATGAGAAAATTAATTAACAACAAAAACTTAATTTACACGAAATTTGATAATAATTTAATTTTACAATATAAAATTCACTTCAAATTTTGCAAAATTTGTAAAATATATAAAAATGATGAAAGGATATATAGGCATAGAGTCCATCTATAAGCCTAAAAAACTAAAGTCAAAATTTGTAAAATATATAAAAATGATGAAAAGATATATAGGCATGGAGCCCATCTATAAGCCTACAAAACTAAAGTTTCAAGCTATACTTTGTCGTGTCATACACCATTGAAAGGACGGTCATAGAGAGTGAGAGTTGCGATCTGAGAGAAAGGAGGCCAAAGTGGGAGAGGGCATGCTGAGGAAGGTGAAGGAGGCTTCGACAAGTAGGTTAAAATTTTGTGTACTTTACTACTATTTATTCAGTATTTAAGATACTAGTTAGTACCGGCTTGTAATCGTCAAAAAGATCGGTATAGGCTGGTACTAGAAATTGGTAGGGTAATATTTGTTTCAGTATTATTTTTCAGTTGGTATGCGATATTATTATTAATTTGCGAAGAATGAAATACAAAATATTGGCTCTAGTCTGGGCCGAAGTAAATGAGATTAAACATTTGGAAGCGTCTTAATGAGAGTGGGTGCTCCTGCCCAGGTAGTTAAAAAACAAAAACGTGACCTGGGATGGCTTGGGACCGCTTATGTCGGAAACTCGTCGCCTGTGTCACCGATGTTTGAATGGAATATGAAACGGGCATCTCAGCGGACCCCCCTAGGATTTTATTGCCGTCACTGGTACCACAAATCTTTTTCTAACTGTATCTTCAGTCCAATTCAATTTAGCTGACTTAGTCAACAATGTTTTCAAAGATTAATGAATCTGGAGTACAGATTACGGTGGCCAGCTGATGTCAAGTGCAAACAAAAATATGAAATGACTCTTCATAAACTATTTGGTTCTACTTATCATTACATAGATTTTAGTTTTGAAATTCCTTGTATCAGTTTTGTCCTTTTAATCTTATTTTAATTCATCTTATTTACGTATTTATGTTACATTCGTTTGCATGACTTCAATGCATATTTGTATCTTGAAAAAGAGTCATGATTCAATAGTTTTCTACTTTCAAGATTGTCACAATTACCAAATCTGAACTCAATCAATGGTTTAATTATAAGTACAACCTACTAGTTTAGAGAATACTCATCCACGAAAAGAGGAGAACGAAGATGAAAGGAATTGGCCTATCACTGAACATCATTACTTATGGGACGGTTGGTTTATATAAAAAAATAATAATAAAAATGAGAATGAATATAGTGAGAAATGAGAATGAATATTATCATTATAATTATGATGGTTGGTTAAGAGAAAGGAATAATTATTATTACCATTGATACTGGTTGGTTTGTAAAAAATATTAAGAAATAAAAATTAATTATATTTTAATTAATTATATTGTAATTATTAATTAATTACAATTTATTTACTAATTAAAATAGTGTAATTAATTAATTATAATTTATTTATTAATTTAAATAGTGTAATTAATTAATTAATAATAATAATATTAGTTAAAGAATACTAAACTTTTTTAAACCAAAAAAATAAATATTAAACATTAAACAATGTTATGAACGACTCTCATTCTTCTCGTAATAAAATTTCTCTCGTAATAAAAAGGAATAGAGCAATGACGGCAAGCAAACAATAAAAGTAGAAGCCAAATAATTATAACCCCCTATCAAATTTTCATTTTCATTCCATACTCCATACTCATTCCTCTCTCCTCGTACTAATCAAATAAGTACCCCCTTACTTTTTTTGCTGAGGGGAGTACGGTAAACCATGCTTCCCTTTCATGCGATCAGAAAGCCTAAAATGCCGCCTGAGATTGACATCCTTTCCTGGAAAAGGTCCTATACCATTTTGGTCTACATACTCTTTGGGATGTGAGCCCAAAGCTTCAGATTGATCAAAGTTTCATTACCGGTACTGTTTCACTTTTCATTAAAAATTTAGTTATAATGCAACTCCTATACAATTGATAGTTGGAAGGACAATAAACAAGTCCAGCATTTCAGAGTGTGTAGTAATCAATTAGGACAAAGAAGTTCACTCATTAAGCCTAACGGAAAAGCTTGCGATGGAATTTCAAGGTTTAAATAGAATTCAACATAGGTTGCACTATGCATGAGCTTTACGATGGCTGCGAGGAACACATAACAAGCCACCTTGGTATCTACCAAAATATTATTCGGAGGTGCATCCATTTTCAGGCATGTGGACCGAATTTTTGCCATCAGTGTTAATTGGTGCGCCTCCCATAAATGCTTTGACAGAGTCAACGATGTCTTGATTTGACCTCTCTTTTCTGGAAGGCTATAACTTTTGTTCCTCTCCTGGTTACCAGTCCTGTTCTCTATCTCTTCTGGTTTGTGAAAAAACACCGGAATGTTAGATTCAGAGGAAAAAGGATGAGAAGAAATGGTCTTCGGAAGTCACCGAAGAGAGAAATAGATAACTTCACTGGTCGTGCTCCATGTAGATTGGATGGCTGTGGCCATATAAAGCCAATGTGAACGCAGTATTATGTTGTGTTGTAAAGCGTCCGACAGATATTACCTGTCCATCAACATTCTCTTTCCCTGTCGAGTGCTTCGCTTGCGTCTGTGATGCTGATTAGGGTAAAAGAAAATGGAGGCCAGTATTAGCTAAATCAAACATCAATATATCAGGAAAAGACAGAAGTTAGAAGCTGTTATCTGATCAAATATGCTCATTTGTCAGCAAATTAAGTTTATTGTATCGGCTATAGCAATCAACTGGTAATTGTTTCCGGCAAACTAACTAGAAAATGTATCATTCCAGCTGTCTTGGTAAATTTCAACTAAAGAACCTTTTTTTTCCAGCTAAGGCTTAGACCACACGTGCACACCAAACGTTTCGTTATTCATGGAATTTGATGAAAGGATATTTTTAATGTTGTGTACTATTTCCCATGTCCAAGCATTAACCAAATTTTGGCAACCAGCACAACTACTCCAGAAAACAAAGAAATGAGAAGAAAGATCACGACATCGTTGAAAGTATAAAGAATTTATGTATTTCTGTATCTAAGTTCTCATTTCCGTGATAAAATGATAACATACAGAAGAAACCAACAACTGAAACAATAATGTCTTAACATTCTGACACCTATATTCCTAGAGAACCAAGATCGTTCTTTTATGGTAATTACAAGGAGTGAAGCTAGTAGCCAACCCAAGATATGCTGCTATGTTAATTTAACCAAGATAAAGCTAATAACAAGGAAATGAATCGATCGATTCTTAACAATATGGTCAAAAATCTGAAGTGACGCGCTTGAAGATGCAGAGCTCTTGCCATCATCAACCTCTCTTTCCCACCGATAGTAAAGATTTCAGTTTGTTTGTCAATTTCTTGAATATCTTTACCTTAATTTGGCCTCTCGGAGGAGGAATTCTCACCTCTGGCCTCTTTGGGGTCTTCTTATACTCACCTTCCATGTTCTATGGGCTGTAATCAACAGAGCAGGAATAACTCTGCTCAAACAGAGAAGAAAGGGAGACAGAGAGTATAGAAAATAGAAAGAGCTGTCCGAAATCACTGAAAAAGGAAAGAGAAGATTTAGTGGCCAATTGAAGTGTCGAAGAGCATGGTATATAGATAGGTACCTGCAGCTGTGGGAAGGGGACCCATTGATGTCACTGCTGTTTTAGGTAAAGCTTAAGTCAAAACTCAAAACGCTTCGCATAGTGTGAACACTGCACAGTAATACACCTAGTGTGAACAAAACAAAACAATATATATTACTCCCTATTGAAATATATATTGAAGTAAACTAAGTAGAGAAAATCAAAAGCATGTGGACACTTTGATGGAGGACAAAGATTATCACCATACAAGGGTTTTCTTACAGTTTAAGAATTCGTGTTTCGTTTGTACAATAATATTTAGAACCCAAATGAATTTAAGCCACTTGAAAGAAATTTTATCTCATTATACGTATGTATCCTCTGGAGTTAGAATGATACATCAAACCAAACCAAATTCAATCCTTGTATTATAATTCTTGTTGTGCGTAATAAGTATTTATATTATTCCTCTTTTCCAGTGATCAATTGCTACCGCATGTAAACAATAGAAGTTCCGTGGGTTTCCAGACGAATCTATGGCATTATATAGATTGATTTCCACCTATTGAAGTCTCTGAGTTCCAAGTCAAAAGGACATAAACAGCTGATTGGTGAATCCTTGCACGTTATTTAAAGCATTCACACATGAAAAGAGATGCTCCAGTCTCTTTGATTCCGTATGTTAAAATGTCATACGCCGTAGGTCAAACGTTTCCAATAATAAGACAAATATTGTGCAGACATTGTCTCTGTGAGTTTTCCTTTTTGGTTTATATCCAATCCATCGAGTGTGGGTTAATGATATAATTACTTAAATAAATTATTTATTTTAATAAATATATATTTTGGTCGGGTCGGCTGTGCTAAGCCCAGGCTCATCACCAAACGACCACGGCCCATCCGGCCCATCAGGTGTTAGACTTCCATGCAAACACAATGATCTACGTAAAGACCTAAATCTAGTGGCAATCTACGACATATATAAGGTACTATTCTCCCATGATATAGGTACGAGATTACAACATAGTTATTATTCTCCACTCCCCGCAGCTAAGTACCTTAAAAAAGAGTCTGACTTGAGCGTCGGAGTGGCCTCCCGGGAATCAACTCCCGGACTGCCTTTGTTTGTTTTGCAGGTATTTCGTAGACAGAATAGCTCAGATCATGGATCCCAACAACGATGTTCAAACCCAACAGAATCAGGCTGAACCATATTTATATATTAAATTACAATTATAAGATTCATATTATATTTATATATTATTTCTAAATTATTTTTTGTCAATATTCTATAGAGATTGAATATTAATAAAGCTTAAAATGATTATCATAAGTTTTTTCTCCTTTATGAAAGAACTGATCGATCACGTAGATTAAGGTGTGAAAATACTTAAGTAAACACGAGAGAGTTTGCTAGAGAATAATTTTATTGAACTACTCCCATATAAGAATATTATTTGAAAACTTACTTATGTCTATAGAAATTTTCATTATAATAATTCAACAAGTAATTCTTTGATTTGAAATCTTAAAAGTATATAATGTAGTGATTTTTGTATTTTAATAATACTTATGACTTATCATTGTCAAGGATAATTTAATCGATAATCATTAGATATAACATGAATTACATAAAAGTGGTTAAGTAATCAATATAAGATTTATAATTGTAAAGTGACTAGGGAGAATGTTATTGTCATTCATAATTAGTATTGAATCGAGAAATCCTTCATCAAGATAAAATGACACTTTATAAAATGATTTTAAAATATCATTAATATACTTAATTAATAATGTTTGAGAATGAGCATGATTGAACTCAAATAGAATAGATATTAATTCTATACCCTACATCTAATCAAAATATTGTGTGATAAAAGAATTGAAATTATATAGAAAAATTATGCACAAAAGGTTAGTCAAAAGTACTTTAATATTCTTAATATTTGAGCGACTATGATATTTTACTAAATGTTTGATATGTGTATAATTGTTGATATATTTAATCATTTACACTTAGTAATTATTGACATGAAAATGCTTAAGATATTTATTTTAATTCATATATGATTTTAAGTACAATTTGGGAGCAAAGAAATTAAAGTGAGTTAGAAGCATTACATTTGGGTCATTTTTTGAATATTTATTTTTGCTTGTCTTCATGGAGCAAGAAGAAGAAAAACAAAACAAGAAAGACAAGAAAAATTAAAATAGGAGAATTAAAAGTGCTTGCTAAAATTTTTTTTGCTAAAAAGACTATGTTTAAGCAGCATTGTGCGTTAAACGTACAAGCTGTCTGCGTAATGCAGACAACGTCTGCATTGCTCAGGGAGATGTTGCGTGAAAACACAGGGGCAGCCAAGGGTTGCAATTTAAAAGAGACATCATCACGCAATAGGATCAAGAAGCATAGTAGAGGAGTAACTAGGCGAGGGCTTGGTGGATTGAGTTGCAGGCCCCCTTCGGAAACATAGACAATGTCTGTGTTTTGATGAAGAGAAGCAGAGAAGTGGAGTGAAGGCATAAGGATTTAAGAGGGCTGCATCTTAATTGTCTAATCATAGGCACAGTAGCGCTAAAGGAACAAATACTTAAGCAACAGTAAGAATGCTACAGTAAAGAAGAGAGCTGCGGCATTGAACAGTAAATTAGGGGATTTTTTTGGCTAGGGATTAAAATGGGGCTAAAGCATTTTTTTGGAAAAGACTCATGAAGGGCTAGGCATCCCACGCCTGTTCGAAGGTAACATCAACGCCAAAAACTTGGGTTAAGTATTTTTATTATTATTTTGTTTCTTTCTCTCATTAGGAATTGATTTTGTTATCCTACGTTAATTGATTTGGGATTTATGTATGGATAATCAGATTTTCGTTATTATTCGGTTACTTGTGAATGAACCCATTGGGTATTGTGATTGATAATTTTAATGTGTTCATTGAATTACTAATTGCAAACCCATTGCCAAAATTTCGATATAATCCGTAATTGTTATGTTGAAATTCATGTGTAGTGACTAATGATTCGTAATCATTAGAGATAACATAACCTAGGTTAAATGACACATCATATGTGGTTATTGCCTTGATTAATCGAATTTTCTAATTTGTAATGCTACTGCCTAATTAAATCTAAAGATCGTATCTTAGGTTGTTTGGTGGTTAGGTTTAATTAACAATCGTATTTTGATTAAACAAAACCTAAGGGAAAACTCGGGTTAATTATTAACCCACGATTAATAGTTGTTATGAGAGGTTAAAGAACTTCAAATTAATGAAATATGCTTAATTAGTGTATAGGCCGAGATTGAACCAAAGAACCGGGTCCCTACCGAATTCCCCACCTTTATCATTTTATTGCATGTTTTCTTTAATTTGTTTTTATTAGTTAGTTTTATTTTATTTTCTTCTTTAAAAATCCAAAACCCCCCTTTTCCAAAACACCGATTGATTTCATTTCATAAACTTTACACACACTCTTTGTGGGATTGACCTAGACTTGCCACTGCTACAATAATAGTCTAGTTATTTTCTTTTGACTAGGGAAACGACGCACAGTCAAATTTTGACGTCGTTACCAAGGAGTGCGGTGTTTTAGTTTTTGTTTGTGATTTAATTGGTGTTTTGTATATATTTGCTCGTGATTAATTTCTTTTATGTTATTTTGTGATCTTTTCATTTTTATTTCATGTTAAAAAAATCGATATGGATAGAAGTAATTTCTTTTATAATTCATATTCTCATTTCTATAATAATATTTGGATTGATCAACCTAATTTTTGTTATGAATGGAATAATTATCAGAATTACTTCCATGATAGTTTGTAGGACACACAACAATTCTCGTACAGACCAGAAGCTTCCTATCATAACTCCGGTACATTTCTGGAAGAGTTGAGTAATATGGTGCAAAAATTTCAGGAGAATACTCTACAATTTTGGAGGGATGGAGGGCAATTTCCAAAAGACACATGTTATAGCGCCCAAGATCCGGAAAGCCAACATAATTCACTTGCATCTTTAAAAGAACTGGTTAATACTATGGATGCTAACAATTTACAATTCCTACAGGATATGCAGCAGGAAATGCAAGAATTTCGACAAGATACAAAAGACAAAAGCAAGCCAACAGGAAACAAAAGCAAGCTATCAGAGGATGGAACATCTAATGGGTCAGATGGTAACAAGCCTCGATCTCCTAGAAGCGCAAAGCAAAAAGGAGCAGTCGTATCAACTCGAGGTGTACCCAATTGAAGTCTGTGCAGAAAATTTGCAAAGTGATGAGGAGCTTGAGAATTTTGAGGTCAATCCTTAACGAATTGTTTGTGTCGAAGAAGTAGAAAAGGAGCTCAAAGTCGAAAAGGACACATATTTTAGCTCAGAGGTAAATACTGAGTCTATGATTATTTTTTATACTAACCCTTTACTTTTACATTACAAATTGGAGGAATTAAATGATGAAGAAAAAGGTAAATATCTATCTTGCTTTTGCACGATAGCAACTTCGAGGATTAGTGAAAATCACTATCGTTCAAATGCACGATCGTGATTTTCAATTGAATTTTTTTGAAGAAACTTTCTAAACATTCTCCAATTTTTTTGTTATAACTTCTTCATCCGATATCCGAATGACTTGGTTCTTGAACCAATAGCTTCATAAGACATTGATTTACATCTCCACTAAAAATAATAGCTTTCTGAAATGGATTTATTGATTAATTTAAGATGGAAATGTGCCTGTGCTGAAGTATGATAATTAGGATGATTTTTACTGAACATCCTTCGATATTTGAACTACAGAATGAGATGATTATTAATTATGATTACACTAGAGACATAATGCTACAAATTGTATGAAGAGATTAAATTCTAATTAGACCTCTAAGAATTTCATAATCTGATTGGAAGTTGAGATTAAGAATTCTGCGGAAGCTTTAAAACAGCACAAGTAAATTAAGTATAACTTCTAGTATACTAAACCAATTGGATGAAATTGGTTTCATTGGAAACTTAAGACATTGAAGTACAACTTTCTAGAAGGAAGTGTTGCCTAATTTTGTAATTTGCCTTATTAGATTAATTATGCAATGCTGACCCGAAAGCATGTTGTTAGAAAATTCTGAAGTGGTCAATTAGGGTATGAAATTGATTTCACATTGTTTTATTTGGTCCAAATTATAAGTTCAAATGAGTTTAATGAGGACTTTGATATTTGATTGATTTGATGATAAGGATCACAATAAGACACCCAGAATTGCCATTGAACATGCATTGTGTACATTTTATATAAGTAGATGTGCATAAAGGAATACGTATACATTTGTACAAAAGTGTGATATTTGAAAATGTGTTTTGTATGTTATAGAGAAACACATTAGACGTCAGTCAGACATTGTCGGTCCATCCAGGCAATAGAATATTGGAGCGTACTTTGAGTCAACCTAGATGAATTTCCTATGATTGATTTGATTTGATTTGTTAAGCTTCCAATTATTAAACTGTTACGATTTGTTTCTGAATTTCGGACTTAAAGTTCGAGGAGTAAATATTTGGGACTTTATTGGAAGTGCTCTGATTTGTTTGATAATTCTGTATGAAATGTGGATTCTCAACGAAAGTTGAACGTCGAACTTAGGTCCGAAGATTATGAAATTCTGATTGTATTATACTATATAAACTCTCAAGGAAAGTTGAATGTCGGACTTAAGTTCGATGATTACGAAATTCTAACTGTGCTTTATAAATGATTGTGATACATGGTAAATTCTGAATTGATGCATTTCATAAAATGCATGCTTAAATATAAAGGCATTATGATTGGAGTAGCCAGTATGAAAGTGCTTGCACGTAGAGCTTTGCTTCATGATATATGATTCTGCACGTAGAGTTATGCTCCGTGATTTCGTTCTAACTAAGCCCAATGAGCCAGTATTTGTATATGTGATAGGCACTCGGTCACAACAATAATAACGATTGTGGAGTCTCATATGCATCTGTATTTGTTTATATATGATCTAATTCACAATGATTAAATGATGTTCCATAACAATGTGAGTATTTGGAATATACATGTTCTGTATGAATAATTGCGAAATATGCGATTTATGTATGTGAATCCGGTGAAATCATCAACGATAGTTCATTCATTAAGTTCGTAAAACTCATAAAATTTGTAGCGCGATTTTTCAGGTATGAGATAAGAGACTTAGTGTTTATTCTGGATTAGAAGAACGTTTTGGACTAAGTTACGACTTAGAGGTCTGTCAGTGACATCAAAAAAGTTATAGCTTTTCTTTTGTAGTTTTTGCTAGAACCTGCGTGAGGTTTGTAAATATTTTTTTAATGGAAACAGTGTAAGCTTTGTAAATGAATGCAATGAATGGTTTTAAAATTAGTGACTTTGAATTATGTTAGATGATGTCATGTGTAAGTTGGATATGTTTTTGCTCTAACATACTATTATCATAGGTTATGTACTTGAATGTCCTTGGATGTTCGGGTATATACTCTATGGTAGTGGGGCGTTGCAAAACTCCTGCCAAAGTAATCAGTTTTTAGGGCTTGAATCAAGAACAAAATAGATTTCCATAACAAAATGAAACCAACCTCATCGTATCTTACGCCTTCAATCTCTCGGGCCTGCACATGTCAATCCATGATTTAGAAAAGAAAACGAAAATAGAAAACAACAACAAATAAAACATAAGATGGAACAAACAAGTGGCCAGTAGTACCATAAAGAAAGATTCTTCCGAGAAGTTGAAATGTTTCAAAGAGTCTAAACCAAGACTTTTTAATGATTCAAAATAGAACGAACCAGAGAAAACTAATTGAGATTTGGAGGATAAAATGAGAATGGGGGAGCTAGAGAGAGAGAGACAGGGAGGGAGAGAAAGTGGTGGGGCAGAAAGATTTTAGTTCTCAACTACCGACTAAAGATTAACTATTAGTAAATTTCTTATTTTACTGTTCATTTTAGTAGGTAC
This sequence comes from Erythroxylum incrassatum, assembly GCA_026546855.1. Lineage (NCBI taxonomy): Eukaryota > Viridiplantae > Streptophyta > Magnoliopsida > Malpighiales > Erythroxylaceae > Erythroxylum > Erythroxylum incrassatum. The sequence goes on along the minus strand of JANVCL010000214.1, from coordinate 16,924,176 downwards.
TAGTTTGTTGTTTGCATGCTTCTTGTTTCAATGTAGACTATTTGCTTTTATTTACATCAAAATGTCAAATATAATAAATAATGAGTTAAAATGGGTAAGGCTTTAAAATGCCGATGTACTCTAATAAATTTTGCAATTGATTCTAGATTTCACATCAATCAACAATTGGTTGTTTGCAGGTAATATCATTTATGGATCTCATCGTCCAACTTTTTAAATTAACTTTAGGTGACTTAATTTACAATTGTCAGTATGACTTGTGTGTTTAATACCGATGGTGTATAGTATAGATTGTGGAAGGTTATTTTGTTTTTATTTAAAAGTTACTGGAACATGCAATAGTAGTATATAGTTATTATAATAAGAAAATTTTCAAATAAGATAATTAAAGAGAAAATTTTCAAATAACATAATTAACAACCAATTAATAATAATTATTAATTAAGAATAAGGCAGTTAGAACTAAATTAGTAATTAAATAATAATATGGAAGTATTAATAAGTATATCCTATTTCATGTTATCATTTATTATTAAATATTATTAACTAATTATTAATTATTAAGTATATATTCCTGTATGCACAGTTGCAAGTTTATTTTAAGTCAAAACCCTGCATGTTATTATTAATTATTAAATATATTAATTAATTATTAAATTTTTAATTATTTTTAATTATGTATTCAAGTTATTATAATTAATTAATTAATTATATTCTAATTGATTAAGCAATCATTTAGTTAGTTAATTAATTAACTAATTATATTTTATATGTGTTAAATATATTATGATTAATTAATCAATTAATTATGTTTTAATTAATAAACTAATTAATAATATTTTAATTAAATAACTAAATAAGTCTTAACTATATTTAATAAAAATTTTATAAATATATATATATGTGTATATCACACCTGTGACACTCTCATATATATCTTAATTAATAAGGAAGTAAAATATTTTAATTATGTTTAATAAAAAAAATTTAATCAATTAATTATATTTAAATTAATTAGATTGTAATTAATTAATTAATTACATTTTAATTGAATAAGCAATCATTTAGTTAGTTAATTAATTATATTTTAATTAATTAATTAATTAACTAATTATATTTTATATGTGTTAAATATATTATAATTAATTAATCAATTAATTATGTTTTAATTAATAAACTAATTAATATTATTTTAATTAAATAATTAAATAAATGTTAATTATATTTAATAAAAAAATTTATAAAAATACATATGTGTATATCACACCAGTACAGTCTCATATATATACTTAATTAATAAGGAAATAAAATGTTTTAATTATGTTTAATAAAAAAATTTACGCATTTAATTATATTTAAATTAATTAGATTGTAATTGATTAATTAATTATATTTTAATTGATTAAGAAATCATTTAGTTAATTATTTAATTATATTTTAAATAATTTATTAAAATTTTTATATGTGTTAAATATATTATAATTAATTAATCAGCTAATTATATTTTAATTAATAAACTAATTAATTATATTTTAATTAATTAATTATATCTTAATTGTATTTAATAAAAAATTATAAAAATACATAGGTATCACAAATGTGACTTAAGTGTCATACCCATAACACTCTCGTAGTATATACACTTAATAATTAATAAGGATGTCAAAGCACGATCGTGTAATTACCGGATGGTCTCTTCTTTGTCACAATCGTGTGTTCAAGATCGTGCAAATATAGATGATCAGAGGATGGCCTCCTCTCTGTCACGATCCTGCAAATACAAATGATCAGCTCTTTGTCACGATTGTGCTTGTGCATGATGGTGCAACTACCAGACTTTACCTTTCTGCCACCGAAGTCGAAGATTTTAGTTATAGTTAATAAAACAAATTTAACCAAATAATTATATTAAAATAAAATAAATTGTAATTAATTAATTAATTATATTTTAATTGATTAAGCAATTGTTTAGTTAATTAATTATTTAATTATTTTTTATATGTGTTAAATATATTATAATTAATTAATCAATTAATTATATTTTAATTAATCAATATATTAATTATATTTTAATTAGACAATTAATTGTATATAAATTATATTAAATTAAAAATGACAAAAAAATGCACTAACTATATTTTAATTATTTATTTATTTATATTTAATTAAAAATGACAACAAAAATATTTTGAGTATATTTAATTAAGAAATTACTTAATTATATTTTAATAAATCAATTAACTAACTATAATTTAGTTATATTTTAATTAATTAATTAACTATATTTTAAGTACATTTAATTAAGAAATAAAAAATATACCTTTGTCACAGGCGTGACTCTAAGTCACGCCTATGACTCCTACACTTAATTAACTTAACAATAACTAATATTGAATAATAACATCTAAATTTATTTTAATTAATTAATCAATTATATTTTAATTAATCAATCTATTAATTATTTTTTAATTAGTCAATTAATTATATTTAACTAAAAACGAAAAAAATATGTGTTATATTTAATTAAAAGTGACAATAAAAATATTTTTTAGTATATTTAATTAAGAAATTAAAAATATAGCTCCTAGGCTTAATTAACTTAACAATAACTAAAAATGAATATTAAAATTTAATTTAATTTTGAATCATTAATAAATTAATTATATTTTAATTAATTAATTAATTAATATTTTAATTAGTCAATTAATTGTATATAAATTATATTTAATTAAAAATGACACAAAATATATGTACTAATTATATTTTAATTATTTAATTATATTTAATTAAAAATGACAAAAAAATATTTTTAGTATATTTAATTAAGAAATTAATTAATTAATTAATCATTATAAATGCGTTGACAATAATTTTTAATTAATCAATTATATTTTTATTAATTAATTAATTATATTTAAAAAAATTTATAAACTTATATAAGTGTCACACCTGTGACAATCTCAAAGTATATATGGTTAAAAATTAATAATAATTAATTAATCAACTAATTATGTTTTAATTAATCAACTAATTAATAATATTTTAATTACTTATATCTTAATTTAATAAAAATTTTATAAAAATATATAGATGTCACATGTGTGACATCTCATAGTATATATTCTTAATTAATAAGGAAGTCAAAGATTTTAATTATATTTAAAAAATCAATCAATTAATTATATTTAAATTAATTTGATTGTAACTAATTAATTAATTATATTTTAACTGATTAAATAATCGTTTAGTTAATTAATTAATTATAATTTTTATATGTGTTAATATATCATAATTAATTAATCAATTAATAATATTTTAATTAATCAATTGCATCTTAATTATATTTAATAAAAAATTATAAAAATATATAAGTGTCATATATGTGACTTAAGTGTCGCACATGTGACACTCTCATAGTGTATATACTTAATAATTAATAAGGAAGTCAAAGCACAATTGTTCAACCACCAAATGGCCTCCTCTCTGTCGCATGGTTGCTTCAAATACAGATGATCAATTCTTTGTCACATTCGTGCTTGTGTAAGATCGTGCAACTACTAGACTCCTTCTGTCACCAAAGTCGAAGATTTTAATTATATTTAATAATTTTTATCAATTAATTATATTGAAATTAATTAAATTGTAATTAATTAATTATATTTTAATTGATTAGGCAATCATTTAGTTAATTATTTATTTATTTTTACATGTGTTAAATATATTATAATTAATTAATCAACTAAATAATACTATTTAAATTAATTAATTGATTAATTATATCTTAATTATATTTAATAAAAATGTTATAAAAATATATAGGTGTCACTATTGTGACTTAAGTGTCACAACTGTGACACTCTCATATATATATATATACTTAATTAATAAGGAAGTAAAAATTTTGATATAAATTTTAGATAGGCATTGAATATATCTATTAATAGTCTCAAAAGTTGAGGTAAGGAGCTATTAAATATAGTTTAATTTTTAATTAAATATAATTAATTGATTGATTAAATAAATTATAATTAATAAATTAAATTATTAAATTATAAATGTTACGCCTTTGACACATATATTTTATCATTTTTGATAAAATATAATTAATTAAATGATTAATTAACATATATTTAATAAATTAAATAATTAAATAGAAGTCACGCCTATGATACATTTATGCTTTCCTAATTTTTAATTAAATATAATTAATTAATTGATTAAATAAAATAAAATTTTATTAAATAATTATATTATAATTAAGAAATATATAAAATATGATTAATTAATTAATTAAAAAAATTAACGTCACTGATCCCTTAATATATTACACTTAATTAACTTAATAATATATAAAATATTATTAATTATTCTTAAGCTAATGATTCCTTATAATTTAATTATATGTAATTATATTTTAAGTATATTTAATTAAAATTTGAAAAAATTAAATTTGTCAAAGGTGTTAACAATAACATAAGCAATAATTAATTCTTATTAATTAAAAGTTAATTAATCAATTAATTACATATTAATAAATCAATTAATTAACTATAATTTAGTTATATTTTAATTAATTAATTAACTATATTTTAAGTACATTTAATTAAAAAATAAAAAGATACATTTCTCACAGGCGTGACAATTAAGTCATGCCTGTGACTCCTACGCAAAATTAACTTAACAATAACTAATATTAAATAAAAATATTTTATTTTACTTTAATTAATTAATCAATTAATTATATTTTAATTAATCAATTTATTAATTATATTTAATTAGACAATTAATTATATATAATTTATACAAAACCAAAAATGACAAAAAATATATGCTCTAATTATATTTTAATTATATTTATATAAAAATGTCATCAAAAGTTTTTTTGTATATTTAATTAAGAAATAAAAATATAGCTCTTTGACTTAATTAACTTAACAATAACGAATAATAATTTATTATAATTTAATCAATTAATTATATTTTAATTAATAGTTCAATTAATTATATTTTAATTAGTGGATTAATTATATATAAATTATATTTAATTAAAAATGATATAAAAATATAAGAACTAAATATATTTTTATTAATTATTTAATTATATTTAATTAAAAATGACCATAAAGTAATTTTTAGTATAGTTGATTAAAAATGACACTATAATAATTATTCATTATAAATATGTTGTTGATATTTAATTAATTAATTATATAGTTTAATTATATTTAATACAAATTTTATAAACATACATATATATATGTTTAATTAATTAATTATATAGTTTAATTATATTTAATACAAGTTTTATAAACATATATATATATATATATGTCACAGTTGTGACACTCTCATAGTATTTATACTTAATAATTAACATTAATTAATTAATTATGTTTGATTTAATCAACTAATCAACAATATTTTTTATTGAATATATCTTAACGATATTTAATAAAAATTTATAAAAGTATATACGTGTCATAGGTGTGACATCTCATAGTATATATACTTAATTAATAAGGAAGTCAAAGATTTTAATTATATTTAATAAAAGTTTAATCATTTACAGTAATTATATTTAAATTAATTATATTGCAATTAATTAATTAATTATATTTTAATTAATTAAGCAATAGTTTAGTTAATTAACTAATCATATTTTAGTTAATTAATTATATTTTTATATGGGTTAAATATATCAAAAATAATTAGTCAATTATTTATGGTTCAATTAATTAATAATATTTTAATTAATTAATTACATCTGAATTACATTTAATAAAAAATATAAAAATATATAGGTGTCAAAGGTATGACTTAAATGTCACACTCGTGACACTCTCATAATATATATACTTAATAATTAATAAAAAAAAGTCAAAGCTCGATTGTGTAACCATCGGATGGCCTCCTCTTTGTCAAGATCGTGCAAATACAGATGATCAGCTCCCCGTCACAATCTTGTAAACACAGATGATTAGTTCCCTGTTACGATCGTGCAACTACCAGACTGTACCTTTTTGTCACCGAAGTCAAAGATTTTAATGATATTTAATAAAAATTTAGTCAATTAATTATTGAAATTAATTAATTTGTAATTAATTAATTATATTTTAGTTGATTAAACAATCGTTTAATTAACAATTAACAATTTGTTTTTATATTGTTAAATATATTATAATTAATTATGTATTAATTAATAAACTAATTAATAATATCTTAATTTTATTTAACAAAAAATATATATACTTAATAATATATAAGTGACACCCGTGACCGTTTGCTCCGGCTGATTACTCTCAGCAACTTCGTCAACAAATTCGTGAGATTCTTCCATCGTAATTTCTAAAGACAAAACATGGGACACCGCATTAAGCCAAAACACAACTTAGACACTCAACTACTCATAATAGGTAAGCAGTGTTTAAAC
>JANVCL010000214.1:16872355-16895497 GCA_026546855.1 Erythroxylum incrassatum | reverse complement strand
AAGAATTAAGTAACCTGCTTATGATTATGTTCTTCGATTTCGAACCGATCGTTGGGCTTCGGGAACGGGGTCCAACACAATTAACTTATCACTTGTAAGAACATGTTTCAACCTCTTCAATTAAAAAAAATACACTAAAGTTATAAGAAATTAGTTGCAAATATTGTAATGATGGGACAACATAAATTCCTACCATTAGTGAAATCCTTTTTCATTAAATTCAGAACACATGCATGAATATAAACGATCTTGTTTTTTCTGCTTTTTGTACAGTTTCATCAATGATAGTAAATTATCTACGATTTCCTATACTTTTTTAATGTGTAGCATAAGGAGTACAATAGAAAGAATCATACTTGCTTTCTAATTTTTTTTAAGATAATAAATTTGAAAATATATTAAGAATGACGAAGTTGAGTTGCAAAGGATCACACATTGTAAATTACCTTATCAAACATCCTATAATGCTCTCCAAATACCACACTTTAGCTAATAAATTACTAAGAGAATGAAGTTAAAATGAGCTAGAAACCAAAATTTCTAGATTCTCTATAAAATCGCCAGTGTTATATTGCATTTCGTTGCAAATTGGTTGATGATAAATTGCTCCCTTATGCTTGCTATTGTTAAGGCTATCAATGTGGTTAAGTTTTTCTCCTTACCTACAAATTTCATTAAGTTCCTTTCTTTCCAAATCTCCTAGAAATAGGTAGTCATTGCCACCAAATAGGCTTTCTTATCCTCCTTAGGTCTTGGATTCTTTTGTATCCATTGGAGAATGTCAACTAGTTTGGCAAAGTTGATATTACAGTTTTATAGCTCAGTGATTCTTTTTATAATTTGCTTGGAGATACTACATTATAGGAATAAATGGTCTCTAGTTTCATCCTCTAACTTACATAAAACATAGGTTTTGGGCAGGATAAATAATTCAGTCTATCCATTTTGCTAAGCTTGTTCAACATTGCTCACCATAACAAAAAGCTAGCAATTGGCTTAAGACTGCTATTCCAAACAATTATGCTCCGTTCTACCTTAGAACTAATCCCATGGATAAGCTCCTTGGTTTTCGTATTTATTAAGTTAGCAATAATTATATTATCCCAATGATATATTTCCTTATTTTCAGAATTTAAAAGATGAATAGTTAATATGTTCCTCGGTAGTTCTTAAAATGATATCCATTTTAAGTTTCCCTAAGCACCTTCACTTTGGGTTTCTGAGGAAAGTTAGAGAGATTTGACCTTAAATGTTAATTATTTATGAGGGATCCTTGACCAGTATAATTATTAAACCATAGAGAAGCATTGTCTTCTTTCCCCACTTTACATGTTACATTTGGTTCCATTAAGACCCTTAACTTCAGAATCCGATCAAAGGCTATAAGCTTTTTCTTTTGAGAATGTAGGTATGAAGCTACTTGATCCATAATGATTCATTGTCTATTAGGATTCTCCACATCCTTTTTAGCCTTAGAATTTTGTTACTGCTGCTTATAACCTCCAATCCACTCCACCCTCTTCTTTTGGTTTGCATATGTCTTTCCAACTTACTTTTGCAAATCCTCCACCTCCTCCCACTTTTCCCTATAAGAATTGCTTCATCATCCTTTCCAAAATCTTGATTTGACCTTTCGATAAGAAAATATAGGAGCACCAGTATATATACATTAAAGAGACAACAAATTTTAGAAGTAACTTTACTCTATACATTGAAACTTTTTTAATCCAGGAACCAAGTCTTTAATGAATTTTTCTCATTCCGTAGAAAGCAATCACTATATCCAATTCTTTTAGTAGAGATTAGGAGTATAAGATATAAGAAATCGAGATTATGCTTAGACATTCCAGTTATTCAAGCGATGATGTCTGAAAGATATGAAGCACTCTTTGTCTGAGTGAAAAGGCTCTTTTAGAGGTTAGTTCCAAGGCCATATAGCTCCTTGAACCTTTGTAAAGTATTTATCAATAAGGATACAAAGTTCAAGTCTGCTTTACTTAGAAAAATGAGTTTATTTGCAAAGCATAAGTTTGTTAGAGAAAAACAACCTGCATTTGGAGTGAAACTTGAAGTTAAAGGTAGTTGAGACATTGTGTTTTAGCAAGAGGGAGAAAACTTCCCTAAATATGATGAATAAGTATAGGAAGAGAGGGTCCCCCTTCCTCAGGCTTTTAGATCCCTTAAAGATTTCAATAAGTGTGTCATTGATCATAATTCCAAAAAATGGAGAGGTAATGCATGCTTTGATCTAATTTATGAGCTTTTAAGGGAAATTCAAAGCATCAAGTGTCTACAACATAAAAGACAAGTTTACACTTTCAAATGCTTTATGAAGATCCACTTTAATACCACTTTGGAGAAAGTTTCCTTACATATCCCTTAATAAGCTCCTGCACAATTAAGATATTATCACCAATATGCCTGTTGTTCAAAAAGCACCTTGATTTTTGCTGATTACAGAGTTCAGAACTGATTTCCATCTATTAGCTAACAACTTTGCCATAATCTTGTATATAAAGTTTGTATAATCTATTGGCCTAAAATCACTAAAGGAATGTGAATTGGGAGAATTAGGAATTAAACATAAGTATGTTTTGATGATTTCTTTCAACAAAACTCCCTTATTGAAGAATTCATGCACTGGTTCCTTTACAATTTTACCAGTCTTAGTTCATGCTTTGTAATAGAAGTTGCCATTAAGCCCATTTGGTCTAATTGCTTTCATTCCATTCATTTTGAACACAGGTATCTAAATTTCCTTATCATTCATTGATCTGATTAAATTGTTAGCAACTTTTTCAAATATCTTGGTAGGAATAAACTACTTTAGAGCTTCCACAGAGGTGCTTGTAATCTTCTTAGATCCTAATAATTTTTTATAGAATTTCAACGCTTCCTTGCTGACATCATCTTATTTGTAAACCATTCCACCAAACTCATCCTTTATAGAACAAATCCTGTTACAATATCTTCTAGCTGAAATAACATTGAAGAAAAATTTTGAGCATTTGTCTCCTTCCTTTAACCAAGTAACTCTATCTTTATGGTAGATTAGGGAGTTATGGTTTTCAAAACAAGTAGTGTTTGAGAGCTTTTTTCTCCTCATTTAACAAATAACAATCTCCATATCTATTTGTCATTGAGTTTTGAAATGAGGATACTTTATCCCTAGCCTTAACAATCTCCACTTTATTTTTCTAACATTTGTTGGTATTCAGAAGTTTTAATTCATGTTTGATTTCTTTTAACTTCAACAGACATACAAATTGCTTTTTTTCTAGCCACTGCTTCTTCCATTCTTCTTCCTATAACATCTTGAAAGCCTTCAACATTGACAAGAAAATTATTAACCTAAAAGTGGATTTAGCACTGATCTTAATGAATAAGTTATCAATCTTGATTGGAGTATGATTAGAGATGTAAGGATCCATAAATAGAGCTTTGATTTCAGTGAATGAAGTTAACTAGTTGACATTCACCAAAGCCCTGTCTAGTTTCTTTCGAATAAACCATCATTGTTAGTGATGGTTTGTAACTTTTTCTTAGATGCTTTATAAGCATTATCATTGTTTGTGATAAACTGTAAAATATTTTCTGGCTCAACTTTATTACAACTCTATCGAAGATTTTTAAGAGAGTACCAACATTCCTTATAAGGCTAGATACATTAATTGAATTAAAAAACATCATCCCCTTAGCATAGAAAACTACAAAATGCATAACGAGCTCATGCTTTCGATTCATCCAATCATAACATATAATTAAACACTAATAAGTTGCCCAAGTCCTTATTCTTTCATACAATTAACTTTTTATTTCAATAACATAGTTATTCAAAAGATTACCTCTATAGTCATTTATTAAAGAAGCTTTAAATCCTGGACCAAAGAGGCAATATTATCCATTATATAGTGACAAAAATAAGATTGACTAGCATTGATTCTCATACCTACATCATACTATTATCTAGCTATTTCCATTTTTTCATGATGAATGTTTCTTTAGATTATAGTGCACTTCAAATTGAGGGTAATGTTCTAAGAGTTGTTTATGGAGCAAAAAAGATAGGCATTTATCTTCTTGTTTTCCTTATAGTAGTTATAGTAATCCCTTGTTCTTGGGTAGGAACACCAACTTTAGTATTGTCAATATTATCCTTCCACTATAAAATGAATTTCTGCTTTTAATTTTAGAGTTTAATCTTTGTCTTCATTCTTTATCATTATAATACTCTTTAAGCAATTTTTTATCCACATCACCTTTAATACCGACTAAGTGTTTCTTAACTTAGTGATTCCCTTACCTCTCAAATATTTGTCACAATACAAGCATATATTATGATTCTTTACACTAGCAACCAATCTTGCATAAGCCTAAGTTGGATTATTAAATGTTCTTGAAGAGATTTAATTATCAAGAGTACTTAAACTTCCCTCTTTTCATCTATAAAAATAAATTCAGGAATATATAAAAATAAATATAACTTTATATTAAAATAAAAATTTTACATATGAGAGTAATAAGACATTAATTTGAACTACAAAATAAATAAATCTTTATCTATATATATATATAATGTTGATGTCTTATAAATTAATAAACTAATTACATTTAATGGGACTTGTAATGAGTTCAGGGTCTCCATATGCAACACCTTTACTTAGCTACAAAATTCAAAAGTTGGCCTAAGAAGAATAAGGCAAAAGGGTTACTTTTAATCCTAATTTTTTTACCAATTAATAAGTTTTACCCTAACATTCTAGAGAGAACAATTATAACCCTAATATTTAGAAAATGTTAAAATTGGACCCCCACCATAATGAAAAATTCAACCCCGCCTATTAAGTGTTAGGTCAGCGCTGACTAGCAATTTTTTAAATATTTTTATTTTTTATTTTTATTTAATTTGGTGTAAAGGTAGCCTATTTTTAACCTCTTGTTAATGATGTGATAAGCAAAGTTAAACAATTTTTTTCCACATGGGTGACACATATATTGCATTTCTTGCATATTAAATTCATAATTTATTTAATTTTAAAAGTAAAAGTTCTAAATTCATAAAAAGAACACCCTTTTTTTTTAATCGTGAGAAGCAAAAATTTTCTTGACCTTCTCATTAAAATACTTTACCTAATGTAAGATGATCTCTTACACTTGGATATGTTCTTATCAAAGCAAAGCCGATAAATACACTCAATTTTGGCCCCAACTACACCATAAGCGCATGAAATTGAGGCACCAACAACTATACATGACAATTATTTCCTTTTACCCAAGAAGAACTTCGAAATTAACGGGAAGGAAGCTTCGTCGAAACGAATAAGAAATTTTCATTCTTGTAGGGGACATATTTATGTTTATCTAAAACGTATATTTATATACACGAGTCCTTTTTTCCTTTTTTTATCATAAAAAATATCTTCAAAAATGCACTAAGCAACATGTATATATTATGAGACTTATTATATACATAAATATTAACTAAGAACTAGTTTAGCTTAAATAAAGGAGGAGGAGGAAGATGATAAGTTCCACTACTCTTGTTGATCACTTCGGAATCAGTAAAAATTGAACATGACAAATGACAAGCATTTAGTTGGAGAATTAATATTCTAGTCAGATTTGTGCATCTAAAGGTTGTAAAATCTAACAATTACCCAATATAAACAAAAACAATTAAGGGTAAGAAAACGATGTCGTAACTTTTAGGAATTTGTTATTTTTAAATTTAATAAATTATTAGTAAATGTAGTATATGTGTCATACATATGGTAAAAATTTATTAGTAGTGACTCATCATATCAACCTCAGGCCTCGTGATTAAGCGAAATCTCAATTATATGTTGATAATGATGATAATAACTCATCACATCAACATTATTGAGAAATTTTACGATAGATTATTTTTACGATAAAATAAAAGTCAAAATATTTTAGCATCAATTTTAAATTTTATATTAATATCATAAATTTTAATTTCTTTTTACAATTAACCTTATTATAAAAGCTGAAAAGATTGTAGCCCAAATTAAATTTAGTAATTTTCGACATAATTGGGAACAAATAAACATCCAAATGTACAGCCCACTAATGGCAAATTTCTTTTGAATTATATAGGGTACAACCCACTAAGTACAATCTAACATTAGTGTAAAACTAGAATTATATAGGGTATAATTAAAAAGAAAAAATAAAAATATATGATTTGTTATAAATTATAACAATAAATTTTAAAAAAGATTGATATTTTTATGCTTTAGTAAATAAACTTCAAATATGATGTTAATCTTAATTAACAATACATATATAATAAAAATAAAAGGTAATTATATAAAATAATAAAATAATGATAATAAGAATTTTTTTTTAGTACAAAGGCGGCTGAAATTAAATCATAGCTCTAGCAACCAAAGATCCGTGGGTATCGCGGTAAAGCAGCTCCTGGACTCCAAAAGGCGGCTCCTGGAGGACATGAAGACCTGGACTGAGAATGCGGGCAAAGGAGGCCAAACGGTCGGCACATTGATTCCCCTACCAAACAACATGCTGGAGACGAAGCTCCCAAGGCCTCCGTAACAACTCCCGTATACCTATCACCAAAAAAGAAAGCTCAGTTAAACCACTGTGAAAGTCATTGATAAGAGTAATGGCCTCAGTGGAATCCACCTCGACAATTGCCCTACGATACCCCCTGTCCCAAGCCAGATTAAGGCCATGGAACACCCCCCAGAGCTCCGCTGTCAGAGGCGTACTCCTCCCGAGATTGTGCTGGAAGCCACCACACCAGCTGTCGTGGCAATCACGGAGTAACTCCCCTGCAGTATCCGTAGAGTCGCCTAGGTTCACCGCACCGTTCGTATTGAGTTTCATCCACCCCTCCGGAGGTTTGGACCAACCGACAAGAGCGCCCACCGGGACACCCGAAGGGGGGAACACTCGAGACTCCATCAGACGGGCTCGCTCAATCCAATCAACATAAGCAAGGGTAACGCGGGGCCCCTCCTCCGGCCAAACAAAACCGGTTTCAAACACGTAGCTATTACGCCATTTCCAAAGGAACCAGCACGCTACTCCAAAGACCGTGGCCCACTGAGCTTGATGAACCTGAACAAACTTCGTGAGATTAGAATGTAACCACGGGGTCTCAGCCTGCCGAAAGAAGTCTAGGTCCATTAACTCGCGAGGGAATTGCCGCCAGAATGTGGACACCCGCGGACAATCCCGAACAACATGGAGCGTGGTTTCTTCCTGCCCACAGAAAGAGTAGCTATTATCCAGAGTAATTCGCCAAGCCACCCGCTGATGGTTCGTTAAGAGCTTACGTTGGGCTAGAAGCCACAGGAATGACCGAACCCTCTGAGAGCCAGGTCATTTCCAAATGATCTCCCAAATATTGGGGCTTGGCACCCGAGACCTTCCCTCAATTAAATCATACGCCGATGCCACCTTGAAACGTCCATGGGTGGTAGGCTCCCACTGCAAACGGTCCTCCCCGATCCCCTCAGTGGTTGATCCCGACTGGGCGAGAGCCACACAGACAAAAGTTGGGAGATACTGTTGAAGCTCGCTCCAACGCCAGCTACCTTGATTATCCAGGAGAGAAGCGACCGTAGCTAAACGAAGGTTGTCTGGGACCGGAGCACTAGCGACGTGGATAAGAGGCCCCCAGCCTACCAACCAATTGTCTAACTAAAAAAGAATGCGCCGCCCATTACCCCATTTCCGAAAGAGGCCTTGTCGAACAATGGACCAGGTAGCCAAGATACCTCTCCAGATACTGGAAGCCCTGTGCCGGGATGTCCAGAGGGGAACTGTCGTAGTATCAAGATGATATTTGGCGCGAAGGATCTGGACCCAAAGGATGTCAGGCTTATTGAGGAGAGCCCAGCCTAACTTAGCGAGATTCGCGTCATTGGTAGCTCGAATACGTTTGATCCCTAGACCCCCAACGGCTTTAGTAGTACACACGGATGCCCACTTGACCAGATGCATCTTATGGCGATCCGCAGTAGACCCCCATATAAAGTTACGCATAAGTTGCTCCAGGTCATCACACAACTGACAGGGAAGCCGGACCGTCTGCATCGTGAAAATACGCAAGGCAGAAATGACCAACTGGGTTAGAGTGACCCGTCCAGCAAGGGACAGCATCTTGGCCCGCCAACCGGCCAACTTCGACTGTGCCGTATCAAGAATATGTTGATAAGTACGACGATTAACTCTTTCATGGATCAAAGGAACCCCCAAATACCGGCCCAAATTATTCGCTCGAGTCACTTGAAGCCCCTGACTCAGTCGCTGCGCAGTTTTTGAGGAAACATTTCGCGAGAAAAAGATCTAGGTTTTGGCCCAGTTCACTTGCTGACCAGAGGCTAGGCAGAAGGTCTCCAGGGTATGAGCAATGACTTACATCTGGGAGTCCGTTGCTTCCGCAAAAAACACGAGGTCATCAGCAAAAAACAGGTGGGAAAGAGGGGGGCCCGTACGGTTGAGCTTAATCGGCTTCCACCCCCCACAATCCACCCCGCGAGAAATGAGGTGACACAGGCGCTCCATACAGAGAACAAAAAGATAGGGCGAGAGAGGGTCGCCTTGCCTGAGGCCCCTCGAGGGCCTAAAAGGCTCAGAGACCGTCCTTTGTCAGGCCACCTGCATCAAAATAGTAGTGACGCACTACATGATGACCCAGATTAAATTCGCAGGAAGGCCAATCTCAAGAAGGGTCTCCTGGATAAAAGGCCAACGAAGACGGTTATAGGCTTTCTCCAGGTCCACCTTTAAGGCTAGAAAGCCAGTAGAGCCTGTCCGTTTGCGCATCGAATGCATAACCTCTGGGCTATAATAATATTGTCAGTGATATGTCTACCAGGAATAAAACTACACTGGGTAGCTGCCGTGAGGAGATCCATGTGGTTTTTCAACCGATTCACCACCACTTTCGAGATAATCTTGTAAAGGACATTGCATAAGCTGATCGGGCGAAACTGAGAAACCTGGATCGGGGAAGGGATTTTAGGAATGAGCACTAACAGGGTAAGGTTCAACTCCGGATCCCACCGTTCCATACGAAAGACCTGCTGGATAAAAGAGATCACCGCAGGCCCAACAGTCCCCCAGTGGTGGTGGAAGAAGAGGGCGGTAAAGCCGTCCACCCCGGGGGCTTTGTTAGGAGGCATAGCAAACACCGCACTCCGGATCTCCTCCGCCTAGATGGGGGAAGACAAGGCTTGGACCCGCTCCTTCGAGAGGGTCGGGAAAGCTCCAGAAATTGGGAAAGTCAAAGGGGGCTCGTTGGCCTGGGTGTATAACTGGACGAAGTAAAGCTGGGTAAGGCGACACAGCTGGTCAGGGTCCGAAACTTCAATTCCGGAGGAGTCTCGAAGCCGCTCCACGCGTAAACGCTTCCGCTTGGCCATGGTGACAGTGTGGTAATACTTAGTGTTGCGATCGCCCTTCAAAAGCCAATCACACCGAGCCTGCTGGTGCCAATACAGTTCCTCCTCACACTGGACTTGCAACAACTCGTGGCTCAACTCGTCCTCCAGCTCCAGCAAAGAATCCCGCTGACTGGTCGTCATAGCACGTTGAATCCCTTCCAAACGAGCCACCAACTTCTTCTTCCAGGAGAAGATATTACCAAATTCCTGATGCTTCTAATGCTAAAGGTGAAGAGAGAGCTGAGCTAAAAACTGACTAAAATCCCCTTCCCCGGGCCGCCAATGATGGTGGACCACTGCTTGGAGATCGGAGTGAGTGAGCCACGCGTTCTAGAAACAGAAAGGCGGAGTGCCTGAAGTCCTCGGAAGCGGGCTGCAGAACTGAAGGAGCATAGGCCGATAGTCAGACCTAATGAAAGGGAGGTGGTTGTTCACCATGTGAGGAAAATGTTGGATCCAGTCAGACGAACCAAAAACCCTATCCAGCCGAGCTTGAGTTGTACCACGACGCCACGTAAACTTAGAACCACGAAAACCCAAATCGTGTAACCCACAGTGGTGAACCCAGTCCCTAAAACTGGTATTGACAACCCGGGAACCGGAAGCGCCGCCCTTCTTATCCGTAATAGCTAACTTCGCATTAAAGTCACCACCGATGAGCCAAGGCCCAGTAACTTGGCCCTCAAGCCAAGTAAGGACTGGCCAAAGGCGGGCTTGGGCAGGCAGTTGCGGGCTGGCATACATCATCGTCAGGTTGAAAGCTGAAGACCGATACCGAACAAAAGTGTGGAGGAATTGCCAATGCGCTACGACTATCAAGACGGAAAACTCCTCCTTCCACAAAAGCCAAATATCACCCGAGAAACCTTCTGCTTCTACGCGAAAAGAATAATCAAAACCGAGGGCCTGAATAATAGCCGAGGCCCTAGGGCCACTAATTCGGGGTTCGATTAGGGCCAAAATTCCTGGCTTGTAATTACGAATGTAATTATGGAGGATGGTCTGAAAAGTCGATCCTCCCGCACCCTGACAATTCCAAAAAAAGATAGACATAACAAGACACAAAAAGGGAAAACTTACCTCAGAGCGGTCGGACCGCTCTCAACTGGGGCCTCAGGGCTCTCCTCTGTGGGAGGCACCGGATCAAAGCCCGACTCTAGGTGCAAGGCTGGGCTAATGTCAGGCCCGACTGATGCCATCAGTGTGTCAGGAGGTTTCGGAGGGGAAATCTCAGGGAGACCAACTCCCGACCCGGGGTCCCCGACCCCCTCCATTGGGATGGCTTGCTCCCCGTCCCCCAGGACCGGGTCCTCTAGGATCTGGCTAGTACAAACCATCTTGGAGTGCGACTGGATAACCACGGCCAAATTCCTGGCTGAAACCGAGGGCTGTAATTGGATCGGGAGGGGAAGCAGAGTCAACGACTCCGGCCGAGGCGGCACTAGCCGACCCATTCTCCCTCCGGGCTAGGGGAGAAATAATAACCCACTTCCCCTTGGAGGCTTTCATGGAGTTTCTAGCCTGGGTCGACTACCTACTCAAGGCCCCTTTGAACTGAAAAGGCCCTGGTCCACCTGAAGCCCCCACTTGGACCTTGTGGCCCAGCCCATCCAACTAGCTCTTAGAAGACTCGTCGGCAGTACTTGCGGGCTCCTGGCCTGCGGCCCTTGCTCCCAATACCTCAAATCGCGATCCAGCCGTAGCAGCCTCCCCACGTGAGTCTCTAGCTTCTATCTGAGTACGTCCCTTCACTGTGGGACGCGAGCGGCGGCGTTGGACATTGGTCCAAGGACCATAGCCATTGCTCGTCCCATCGACCTGACTCCCCTCCGAAGAACCTCCTGCGCTACTCAGACCATCGTCGCTGGACCAGACGGAGTTGGCGTTAGAGCAGGACCCTTGGGCGCTGAAGGCTTCCGTGAACAGGCGGTTGGGGAATGCCCCACAATCCCACAGGTATAGCACACTTAGGGCAGACCCTCGTAGGTAACTAACAAGGTTTCCCCATCCAGATTTACGCCGAAGCAAAACGGGGCAGTTAAATCAATCTCAACAGCAAGGCGCGCATATCGACCACGCTGGGCAGACATGGAGGCCTCATCTATCCGCACGGTTTCACCTACCAGATTTTCGAATCCACGCGACGACACGGCAAACCGGGGGTTGGGATGGCCTGAACGTCGGCACCCATCGCTGGACAGCTCTAACTTGCCCAAAAACCGTCCATGGTCCACTAGTAAGAACGTGGAAGAAGTCCTCCTCCACTTGAAACTGGATCAGAAACCAATCATAATCCAAATCCACTAGCTTCATCGGGCCGCGTAGCTTCCAAAGGCTGCGGAGGCGGGTAGAGAGCACATTATAGCTGACCTGACGGCCAAGGACCTTAACCACCACCGCACGGTCCCATTGTTGGTCCAACTTCTTGCGTGATGTCGCCATCCTCGATAGTGACCAGAGTGTCCTCCGGCCAATCTACGTTCACTGCTGCAACAACACCCGGGTTACCACGGGAGACAGCTTGACTATAGGACGGAGGTGAAGGAGAAGATTCAGCATCCCGCTTTCGCGTCCTCCCCTTCTTCGCGGGGTGTCCCCCGGAGTCGAGGGTAGTCATAGGGCCGAGATGGCTCAGCCTGAAGGAGCAGGAAATACCCCGAACACCGAAAAAAGAAGCAAACACAACATCAACTTTTCTCGCACTAAACAGTTCAAACTTTAAGAAAATTTATATAGAATGTATAAAAATGTGAATGGGTTTTTAAATTAATACAATAAGAATTACTCGTTTAAAATTGAAAATATTGTTCGTATTTTAATTTGAGTTAATATCTTCATTTTAAATCTTACGATATTTAATGTTGTATTTACTAATTAATTAATTAAAATTTTAGAAATTTATATCTGAAATCTCTTCGTCGTTGAAAAGTGATGCTTATAAAATTGGGTTTTAAATTGGTAAGAAATAAAATTAAATGTTAAAGAGTGCCAGAAGAAAAGCATAGAAAAACAAGATGTGCTTAATAATGTTAAAGTAATACTAACTAACCACTAACTAGAAATAACTAACAAGAGTGTTTTGTGGGGCCCAACCCAATGAGAACAACTGACGGTGTTTGATAAACAATAATATGAAAAGGAAAAAAAAAAGAAAAAGGGGAAAACTCAATCACACAAAAATTGGTCGAATCACAAACTCCTATCGCCTCTGTCTCTTCCCCCAACTCCCTCTTCTCCATCGTCAGATCTCACGCCTCTCTAACTCTCAATTAAACTATTCCACCATTCCTCTCTCTCTCTCTCTCTCACTCCCTCCCTCGCGCCAAATACAAAACCGCACTCCCTCTCTCTTCTTTTACAGGTATTTGCCTCTCCATCTCTCTCTCTCTCTCTCTCTAAATCCACTTCTTTTCACTACACTTTACATGCTCCTCTCTCACTCTCTTCTGCCTTTTCTTTTTATCTATATAAGCGCTTTAACTTTCATGTGTTTTTGGCAAATGTTCCGTAGTATGTGTTATGTACGTTATGTAGTCTTGGCTCTAACTGGATCCAAATATTGTAGAAAAGTCTCGTTCTAGAATTTCTACGTTATTATTGAAACATTATGTATGTGTGCATTCATTTTGACATGCAGGTCCATTTCAGGTTTAGTATTGATTCATATGACTATGTCTCCTTCAGTGGCTGCTTTAGGGGTATAGTCTGATCCGAGTCAACAGCGAAGTTTCTTTTGGAAATGATTGCAGTTTCAGTGCCCGCTTTCTTTCTCGGAAATAATTTGTATATGTACACGTACTTGTTCGTTTGCATTTACGAGTGTACCGAGCTAGCTGTTTTCCCTGTTTGTAAGTGAGGTTTAATTGCTGTATTATGGCTGCTCATTTATCTATGATTTTTGTGAAGTGCCAGCTTGATTGTCTAAGAAATTAAAAATGTGCCTATCGAACAGGATTCCCTTTTTTTGCGATTTCAAATTAGTAGGAAGTACCTCCTCATCCACTAAGGTCGAATTCTTGGTGGGTGCATTGGAGAATAGGATTATCAGTTACTCTTGACCCAAATATGGTTTCCTTTGCATACCACAAAAAAAATAACAATCAGCATCTTATATGTATATAATTTTCCTTATACACTGGGTGCCTGAATGTTGTGTTTTTTGCAGTATGGCAGACAACCCGACAAGTCCAGCAGGAGGGAGCCATGAGAGTGGTGGTGAGCAGAGCCCACACTCGGGTGTGAGGGAGCAAGACAGGTACCTACCAATTGCTAACATAAGCAGGATCATGAAGAAGGCATTGCCAGCCAATGGCAAGATTGCTAAAGACGCTAAGGATACTGTCCAAGAATGTGTATCTGAATTTATCAGCTTTATCACCAGCGAGTAAGGCATCAATATCACTAGTCTTGTTCCCTTTTGTTTTTTTAGGGCTGAGAATTTTATATGGTAAATTTTGGTTTAAGCAGTGGAGTTTTGTCCAAATCTGATTGCTGAGTTTTGGGCTTTTGTTTAATAAGGTTATGAATGTGTTTTTTTTTCTTGGAAAGAATGTGATTTTGTTTCTTTTGGATAGTTTCGACTTTTCCTAAATGAGTTTGGTTCTCTTGTTGCATTTATGTTCTTGCAATGAAGTCGTCTTCTGGCTTTGCATTGATTTATTACAAAAACTTTTGGAATCTACACTAGTTTTTGGGTTATGAGAGTTCTGAAATGTTATTTTGTTTTCCAGAATTGAGGCTTAATCTCTTCTTTTTTTTTTTTTTTGTGTCTTTGTGCTTGGAGGTAGAGATCTATTGGTGTTATGCAATTGGTGATGTTGGAAATTTACTGTTTTGGATTCAGGCTTTGTTCTTGTGATATGTGTTTCATCAATTCTTTCTTCTTTTCTTCCTTTAAGGGCAAGTAATAAGTGTCAAAAGGAGAAGAGGAAGACAATCAATGGGGACGATCTATTGTGGGCAATGGCAACATTAGGTTTTGAGGACTATATTGAGCCACTTAAGTTTTACCTAGCCAGGTATAGGGAGGTAAATGGCTTGTCACAGTGGAACAACTTTTCTTTTCTTTTCTTTTTTTTCCATCACTTACGCTGCTGCTTGTTGATATTTATGGGTCAATTCAAATTTGACTTAGTGTGTAGGTTGAGTTTGTGTCTGAACTCTCTCTTTCTAATTCCTTATTTTTGTCTCTGATTTGCTGCTGGCACACTCTGATAATATACATCGGATAATGACGATTTCACAGTTGGAGGTAATCAAATTTTTGACGCTAACCAAAATATAATTTCTTCTTGGTGAAGCAGTTATGGAACATGCTCTTTTAACTAATGAATTCATTGGTAAAACAATCTTTGGCAGGGTGATACCAAGGGATCTGCTCGTGGTGGGGACGGATCTTCTAAAAGAGATGCAATTAGAGGCATGCCTCTTCAAAACCCACAGGCAAGTTCATAGACCATTTGCTTCTGAAATTTCTTTGGAAGTAAATATTGTGAAGCTGGGTTATCCTTGTCTTTTAAAGCCATATCAATGATTGTTTAATCTATCCTTTTCTTCTTGTGGTCATTTTGGACAAATATGGCAGTTTACTCTTCAGGGATCATTGAACTACATAACTCCACAGGTGATGCTGTCTTTTTCCTCTTTGAATTTTATCCCGCAAATTTTGAGCAAAAATGAAAGAATGGAATAGCAATTTGTCAAAATGAAAAGCAGATTTAACTAGTAGCTACAATTGTACTTACTTATTTTGCATCCTCTGAATAACCATATTTCTTGTGCGAAGGAATATAGGCTTTAGAGAACAACCAGCTTTAAGAGAAGAATTGATCAAAAGTTCCAGGGATGACATTGAAAAGGCTGTTGATCTTGAGAACATATCTGTCGTAGTCAACTTGTATTAGTTATTTGTTTTTATGCTTCAGGTGTATGTAGTTGTCAGATGCATTGTCACTGGGAATAAGAGCATTGAGATTACTCCTTCCCAAGTGCTGTAGTACTACTGTTCCGTTGCATATCAAAGTAGTGGCTAGTGAGTTAGAGTTTGATTTTGTTGGAGGTCTTTAAGCACTTAAACTTTTGCGATTTCATTTCATTTGGTCTGTTCTAGGATTACTTTGTGGTCTTATGGACCTCTGTTACCTGCAACTGAAGGCCAATAGAAGATGTTTAATATGACGAGCCTCATTTAGAATCTAGGAATAAATAGTAGGCTTATGGAGCCCTACAGGCTCTAAGTTCTCTAGTTCTAAAGACACTTTTCTTTATCAAGTTTTTTGTATCTTTGTGAGTTTTCTTTTATACTTTTTAATACTATTCTTATAAGAATTTCATAGGGTTTTCTTCTTAAATTCATTCAGGATATTAGGCATATGTGCGTATTATATGTTGAGACAGAAAATGAGAATGGGTTTCGAGGATTAGTGGGGGGAGGTCAGATGTAGCAACAATTATGTTATTGTGTTTTTATAACAGTCTACTAGAAATGTATCAAATTTAGTTGCCCTTACTTCTGCTGCTGCTGGAGAATACATATTAAAACATCTAATATATTGGCAGAAAATTACTCTTCTAACTCGTCACTTGGATTCTTGGCTTGACTGTAAGCATATTCTTTTTTCATCATAATGTGGAAGTGTTCGGATTCTGCTGAAAAAACTGTGTCAAATTAAGTTTCGCTTTATGATGATTGAATTGTTCTTGCATATTTTTTGAATACGGAGGAAAAACTGTTATTGACAGCCTATGATTGATACGAAATATGGTACCTTGAGGTGTATGATATTTGTTAAGGGTGGTGTTGGCGGCCACAAAGCAGGCGATTTTTGCACATATATTGGAATTACTTTAAGGATACGTATATATTTATCTAATTTTCTTAAGGAACTTGTGATTGTAATACTTTGACGGGTTTCCTGTTATTTACAGCAACAGGGACAGCATATGATAATTCCTTCCATGCAAGGCAACGATTAGGGGAGTTATCGCAACCTTCTTACTGATTTAGTGGATTCTGGAGGGGAAAACTTTTTAGTTTCAACACCATAGCACCCTTTGTATTGTTTCTGCTTAATGAAACCAAAGTGTGATATATTTTTGAGGCTTTGGTTTGGTGGTCGTGGGGGTGGTTCGTTTGTTGGTGCCCTCATCATCAGAAGTGATCCAATAACAAGCTAAAGTACCGTAAATTTCGATTGTTAATTTATTATTATATGATTTAAACAAAGACTGTTAAGAATTGGAAGACGTTACACGACATAAATTCCTATTTTTGTTCGACACAAAATGTTCTAGGTACATGCTTGATTATCAATGTGTTATCTACGGCGGAATAGTGACGATCATACTCCTATTTCTTCTTAATTATTGCTTATTGTATCTACTTTTAGATCCTCGTAGCCTCGGGTCTGTGGGTTTCATCGTGTCGTGTTTGAACTGGCAGCAATGCGTTCCTCTGTTATACTATAGTCAAAAGCATGTAGTTGATTTCCTAGTTTGAGTTGGATCACTGGTTGGTGCCATCCATGCTTAGCTGCTCTTGCACAAACAAGAATTTAGGTGGGTAGTCAGTGAGATTGTTGTCCGAAACGTTGGGTGGCTTCTGAATATTTAGTAAGCACGTCGTGATATATATATTTATATATATAGGCACACAAATACATATCTATATGTATGTAAGTATGTAGTAGAGGTAGCCACGTTACGTGCACATGTAATGATAATGACACCATCCATAGGAGAGGAGAGGTGAAGTGAAGTGGTGATTACAGTCACACTGAGGGAATGGAATACCTATGTAGCTGTGATGACAAAATCATACTGAGGGAATGGAACACTTGTGTGTTGTGTAGTAGTGATGACAATCATAGTAATGGAATGGAACACCTATGTTTTTGTCGAGGGTTCAATCTCAATGGCAGGTTTTAAAAGACTTGTGGAACATACAGCTAATTCCACCGGAACAAAGAACCGCGTGGACATGTTTTGTAATATTATCCAATCCCACGACGTGACCATCACTTGTTGCCTGCACCTGTGCTTGCACGAGCCATCCTGCTCCAGCTCACTTCCACTTGCCCCTCCCCTCTCTCTCCGTCTCTGTGTGTGTGTGTGTGTGTGTGTGTCTCCTACACAACAGTTCCTAAGGCACGATCATCCAAATACAATGGATTCGACACAACACAATTTGGTTCCAATGTAAACTATGTTGTCATATATACCAGACGGGCATTGGCATTGGGAGGTGGAGTAAGGCTACTAGAAATCGAATCAACAATTTAGATAACCTCAAACCTTCTAAGATAGATTGATGGAAATGAAAAAAGTCCGTCATATACCTTAACTTGGAAGCACAATTACCGAATAATATTATTTATCTCCATACATTAATAAATAACTAATAGGGCAATTTTTAGAACTCCAAACACATCAAAGGTCCTAACAAATAGTTCAAAACAAGGATGAGTTTATTCCAACTCACACTCTGAGGAGGTCCAGCTCACATTACTGGCAACCCTTGTTAAGGAGTGCTGTTTTAAACAAATAATTTTTAACAACTTTACGAATAGAATCCACATCATCCGCGGGTCTTTTTTCTTTTCTTGGTCAAAGAAAGGGCCATTTTCTTCTTTCTGTTGTACAACTGGCCACGTTATGTTATGTTCCAGATTCCACTGAGAGACAGAAGCACGGAGGAAGATTCTGTTTTACAAATTGGCGATGCTCACGTGGCCTAAATGCTCCTTCAACCCCATTGAGGCATCCGCATTTCAAACGGGGCAGATTAGGGCCAACACTTCACTATACACATTATCTTAACGTGATACAATGTTACCATTTTGTCCTTCCAGTCTTCCCAATGTCAAGTACGAAACTTGGAGGCATTATGTGAAACGAAGGAAAAAAAAAAAGTAAAAAACAAAGGCCGGCATCCACATTCCACATACATGCGTCGTTTCAGACAATATCCTCAATCAACGCCTGAATTGTTCATGTGCAGGCGAAAAAATTGTCTATTTGTGCATCATTGACATAGCATAGGCATATCCGTAGGTCATGTGAACATTTCACACTCCCAACTCCCAGGTCGAGCCGTACTCTATATTAGAACGTGGCGCCAGTTTACGGTCAGAGATGCATACCACTTATCTGGCTGTTAGATTTTTGACAACTTGTATATAATAATCTCAGCAGAGAAGCTGTGCTTTCCACTTACGTCATTATCTGCCAATCAAATTCCTATATTTAATTAGGAGACGAGCTACCTAAAACTCAACATCATTTCACTGATAATTATTTCTTATTCCAAGGCTATTGAAACTTGGAGGAATTATTAGGTAAATACTTCTAGTCGTCCCGTTTTAATATTAAATATTAACATTAAATCGAACATACATACGATATTTATACACTGATATTGTGGAGGAGTAATAATTAAGTTATCTTTTTTTCATAAATAAAATTACGGATGATAAGCTGTTTTTTTAGTCTAGAAACAAGACAAACTCCTTCAAAACAACGAGGGATGAATCAATTGGTCTAGATTTTTTGAGGTTTTAAATTCGAGTCACGCCAAAGAAGGAGAAATAAGCATGTTTTTATTAATGATCTTCTAGCTTCCTAGGCACAGCTTCTTGATCAGATCAATTACGAATGCCTCGCTTTCAACAATAATGTAAGAGTTGGAGCTACTAAAAATTTTAGGGTTTCAAATTTACATCTTTTAAATTCTTAGAATAGAGTTGCAGGGGCTTAAGTTTATTATAATTAAATCGGGATACTTAATGTAAAAAAAAAAAAGACAGACTCCATCAATAATGTGGATAAAGTGGCGGGGCCACGTGATCCAGACGCATTGAGCTTGATGCACATCAGGGCACTTTTCTGACTTTCACCCGTATCATAAACGCCCACAGAATAAACACTAATCTATGTTATACCAAAAAACAATTGGCCTGCCTGCCCGTCTATTATTTCATTATACAAATTTTGTTCGAAAACTGAAAACTGACTGTTTTCAACCAAAAATAAATTAAACTTTTGCTATACCGTTGTTTGTCTTAATACCGTTCCAAGAATCATCTCTCTTTTTGGGCAGGATACGAGTTGTTTTTACCACACACACATATATATATATATATATATAGACACATGCACGAGTCTTCACTTTGGAGCATCGTCAAATACTCATTACTGTAAGCCTAAAAGCAGACGGAGACGAACTATGATCCGAGACGCTACGTTTTGAATTAAGGAATAGCTAATACCTCATTGGATTTGGAAACATCGATTTAGGGCGGTGAATATACTTTCTTGGATATCAATAGATTATTCCCATGTTTCATATATTAAAAACATAAACGTTTAGGGTTTGAATCAATTTTGTTAAATTAAATATCAATACGATTATAGTTTATAATGCTGGATATGATATGCTCATAAATTGCTATATCCTAATACCAAATTAGTAATTGTGCCCATAAAACACAATTCAGGAAAATAATAAAAATCGATACATTAACTATCAGATATAATATACCAAATTGAAGCAATTGTGAATATTTATGATTTTATGTCTACCAAACATTAAATGAGCATATTGTTTTAATTTTTATGAGTATTTTAATTCCTCATTGATGCTCAATTACAGACTGGCCATACACTGGTTACTTTCCATTTTCGTAACAAATCAAGAAACGCACGCGCTTAATTGGAGCGTGTACGGTACTACTATTTCTATTTGTGGTGTTTTTTGAGGTCACTTGATAATACATAAGAAAGTCCACCTGTAATGTCTGTCTCTTTGGTTTTTTTTTTTTTCAGTCATCACCTTGTGCCGTACCTTTTCTCTCCTCTTATATTCTCTTCGCTTCCTCTTTATCCCTCTCTGTTCAATTCATTCCCATTTCAAAACCACACCACAAGCTCCGGCCACCTTCTTTTAGCTCAAAACAGGTACTGTACCCATCAGCATATACATACACATATATCTATATATATATACGACGATGAACAACAATATTGGGCAATTCGGGGACACAACACTAACCAAAGTGTTTGTTGGAGGATTGGCATGGGAGACCCCCAAGGAGGCCATGAGAGAGCACTTCGACAAGTACGGTGAGATCTTGGAGGCTGTCATTATCTCCGATAAAGTCACCGGCAGATCCAAAGGTTATGGCTTTGTAAGTCTCATCCCTATGTCTATATATGCCTTCTCACTACATATAACATCTTTTCATCGTTTTTGATTATGTTTTTTATGGGATAGGTGACGTTTAAGGATGTTGAAGCAGCGAAGAAGGCTTGCGAAGATGCGACGCCGATCATCAACGGCCGTCGAGCCAACTGCAATCTGGCGTCACTCGGTGCTCGCCGGCCGAGGTCTGTGACCGCCACTCCTCCTCCTCCTTCTCAACAAGGTAATCTAGTATATACCATCTTTGTTCTAAAATCTAATAGCATCACTTTTAATACGTTTCCATTTTTATACAATATTATGCAACCCTACAATACACTTCCAGTACGAAGATCGAGAATCTCTTTCTCGTACAAGTAAGCATATCACATCATTTGCACCAATGTTTACGTATCTTTGCAATAAAGGAAACTCGATATAAAAGGAGCATCTCTTTGTAAGATGGGTAAGGTCAACTTTAATGTAATCTGAAGTCTTAATCGGGGAAGTGATCATGCCTGAAACTTCATATTAATTACTTTTTGAACTTTTGTGTGCTGGTCAGTTATGAGAATCATCTCCGGTGGATAATAGTAGTTCTTTTTCTCTAGATATGATATTCGTTAATGGGAATACTGTGGTCTAAAGTAAATGTGGTTTGGTTCATGAAGCATCAACCGTCGGACCAAGGTCGACTGTACAAGCCCCGGCCAATCATGTGCAGTGGTACTATCCGGCGGGATCGCCGGCGCAGCCATTTCACCACCAGCACCATCAGGCTGTTCCTGTTTATGGGTATCCCTCTATCTCTTGGATTATCGATTCATTCCCCCTTTGATCTAAAACAGTACGGGGTTGATTGTTTTGTTTCGTTTAGGTACTCTCCGGCCTACATTGCCACGGACGTTAGTTACAACCATGTAAGTTGTTGTACGATACAATCTAAATAAGATTCATTGGGTCCTTCAGTTAAGCAAGATTATTGAATAATCTTTAATTTTCTTTCTAAGAAATGTTATTAGCTTGTTAAGAAGAACATGAAATAGAATTGACGTAAAGTTGATACGTGGTGGTGGACAGAAGCTAAGTTATACTGGGGGGTCCTACATGAACGGGCATTTCTCTCGGGTGTATCCAGGGCAACAGATTGTGGGTGCCAGTACATTGATGCCAATGTACCCAGTTTATCACTTCCATCAATCACAGACAATGGGCCTACCTGCCCACATCTTCCCATCATCAGCAACAACAGCGGGCTATGTCCCAACTGTCCCACCGATCATGTCCAAACCGTCATCAATGGCTCCCAATTCAGGTGCTTGAGCTCTTCGTAACCTGAACCTACACACACGTACATTATATGAGTATAGCTAGTGTGTGTTGTAAGTCCACATGGGAACGTGCACAATCTGGTCAAAGTGAGAACAAAGAATCATTGTGTCACGTGACTTCGTGATCGAGTTTAGGTCCACTGCCCACGTGGAATAGAAGCAAATGCTTGTTGGTCAAGTGCATCACACAATCTTATTTACGCTCTTTCTTTGATGCCAGTTGGCTATTTCAAACTTCCAACAACAGAAATGAAATGGCTGTTGTTCTATTGTTTCTTGTTGTCATTACTGCCTTGGATTTTCTGCCTCAAGTTGTTCACTGAAACTTTTTTTTTCTATCAATTGGTCGTAGTCAGTTCATTTATTTAGAATTATAAACTGATATTACATAGACAGTTTGCTTGGCTGTTGAATAGGTACAGTTGGGACAGCAGGAGAAAGCTTTAAAAAGGTTGGTTAAGAAGAGACACTTAGTTGGCAATAACACAAATAAGTGGAGGGGGAGAGGGATGGTAGCTGCTGCAGAACAACATTATTATCTGATCTGTTGTGGCTCTTCTTTCCAATTTTCTTTTTTTTTAATTATTTATCATTAAGATATCCTAGATGTCTGATAAGATTCTTTCATTCTCTCTCTTTCTTTTCTTATCTCTAACATCTCGGCTTCCGCTGTGAACTACTAGCAAGGAAAAACCAAAAAACATTGTAACAGAAGTTATGTAATATTTACCCATATCTTATGGGTTGCTTTTTTATGGCTTCCGCGTAAGCTTGCTCCATTAAAGCCTGCATCTTCTAATAATTAGGGGTGGCTTTAATCTTCTAATAATTAGGGGTGTTTAAGAAAATTCGTGAACCTGTAAATCGGACCTGAACTACATGAAACAAACCTGTAAATAAAGGTAACTAAACTTGAGTTCAGGTTCGGTTCAAACCGAACCTGAAAAATCAGGTTCAGGTTTTTAACTTGCGGTTTTAGGTTAACCGAACATATAACAGTTAACTGAACCGAACCTGATTTATAAGTTTAGGTTTACACATGAACCTGAAACACCAAAAAACTTATCATATATTTAGATATAATTTAAGAGGATATTTGTTGGACCCCGATCTTTTAGTGGAAATTAGAAATATTAAAATGAAATGAAATGAGTGTTTTTGTATATAAATTGTGTTAGAGATGTTTTGTGCTTTAAGA
>JANVCL010000214.1:16786832-16805621 GCA_026546855.1 Erythroxylum incrassatum | reverse complement strand
TATTTGTTGATCATTTTACCAAATATGCTTGGATATATCCACTTCGTAATAAATCATATTTCTCTACCCTTTCTCCTCAATTTAAATCCTTAGCTGAAAATTACTTTCGCACTCGTATAGCCACTCTTTACAGTGACAATGGAGGTGAATATGTCGCTCTTAAACCATTCTTACGCCAACATGGTATTACACACTTTACCACATCGCCATATACCTCGAAATTGAATGGCACGGTCTAGCGACGTCATCATCATATTGTTGAAACCGGTCGTGCGCTTCTCTAACACGCTAAACTTCCCTCTACATTCTGGGTTTATGCTTTTCAAACTTCCGTTTATCTCATTAATCAACTACCCACACTTTTCAAAATGCAGTCTCCATATGAGGTACTCCACAAGTCATCACCTAATTATCGTCACTTACATGCCTTCGGGTGCTTATGTTTTTAATGGTTAAGACCATATACCTATAATAAACTAGAACCCAGGTCTACCCGTGCATCTTTGTTGGCTATGTTGATTCGCAATATGCATATCTTTGTTATGACCCACTTACCAAAAGAACTTACACTTCACGTCATGTTACGTTTCATGGCAACTCGTTTCCATATGAAACTCTTACCCAACCTCAATCCTCACCTCATATCCCTTCACCAAACTCACCGTCCATCATCCCAATGGTTTCTCAGTATCCCTCTTTGGTTGTGCAACATACATCACCTGCTATAATTAACAATCAGTTGACTATGGTTGAGTCGGACCAGCATCAATCGATCCTTGTTACAAACCTGCAGATACTTGTCACTACTGCAATCGAATCGCCAACTGTTGTTGCTCCTTCATCGAAACCGCCCTTCCCCATTGACATTGACAAACCTGCCACACAGCTACCCGCAACATCCAACACCCATCCGATGCAAACACGGGCTAAGAACAACATCTTTAAATCGAAAAAGATGTATCAGGTTAGCAATCATCCTTTATCGACTACTCTTGAACCCTCTAGTGTTTCGCAGGCTATGAAGGATCCTTTATGGCGGGCTTCTATGAATGATGAATTTAATGCACTTGTTACTAACCATACATGGGATTTGGTCCCGGCTCCACCAAATGTTAACATTGTGGTCAATAAAGAGGTTATTTCGAATAAAACAGCATCTGGATGGCTCTGTTGCCAGATACAAATCTCATTTAGTTGCAAAGGGATTTACTCAAACACATGGCCTTGATTATCATGAGACTTTTGCACCAGTTATCAAGCCACAGACTGTGCAGATCATTCTAACAATTGCATTAGCCCATGGTTGGTCTCTTCATCAGATGGATATGAACAATGCATTCTTATAAGGGGAACTAACTGAGGAAGTTTAAATTAACCACTTGGTTTTGTACATCCAGATCACCCGACTCCTGTTTGTAGATTGCATAAGGCTATTTATGGCCTTCGTCAAGCTCCACGAGCATGGTATGATTCTTTGAAACATTTTATTTTGTCCCTTGGGTTTCACAATTGCCTCAGTGATACCTTCTTTTTATATACCACAAAGAAGGTATTGTTGCATACTTCATTGTATACGTGGATGACTCATTATTAATGGGAAGTTCTCCCAAGTTTTTGACAAAGTTTATTATGGCTTTATCTGAAGCCTTTTCTCTGAAGCATATGTGTTTTCCTATTTACTTTTTGGGCATTGAGTTTATTCCTACATCCACGGGCTTATTACTATCTCAACACAAATATATAAGAGACATTTTGGATCGCTTTGGTATGACTAAAGCCAAACCAGTCTCCACACCATTGTGTACTTCTACACCACTTTGCCTGGATGATGGAACGACACCTGCCGATGTATCCCTTTAAAGATGATTGGCTCTCTTCAGTATGTGGTTCATACGCATCCGAATGTCGTCTTCTCGATAAACAAACTTGCCTAGTTCATGCATGCTCCGACTGTCACCCATTTTCAACAAGTCAAACGGATTTATCGTTATCTACAAGGTACGATCAACTTTAGTCTGCAATTACACAAGCCGAAATAACTGGCTCTTCAGGTTTTTGGTGATATTTCGTTGCCGCTTCATGCTTATAGTGATACTGATTGAGCTGGCATCACGATGATAAAACTTCTATGTCTGCCTATATTGTCTTTTTTGGTGGCAATCCTGTGTCTTGGCATTCAAAAAGAAAACGAACGATTGCTCGTTCGTCTACTGAAGCTGAATATCGCTTCGTTGCAACCACTGCTGCTGAATTACAATGGCTTCAAAATCTTTTATCTGAGTTACATCTTCCTTTCAAGGGTTCTCCGACTTTATTTTGTGACAATTTGGGTGTTACTTACCTTTGTAGAAACCCAATTTTCCACACTAGAATGAAGCATATCGCTTGGGACTACCATTTTGTCCGGCAATTAGTTTGTGACGGACTGCTTCAGGTTCTGCATATTTCTACACACGACCAGATAGCTGATGCTCTTACAAAGCCTCTATCATCTCATCGCCATGCGACTCTTAGATCCAAGATGCATGTCCTCGATGAGGACATGCTCTTGCGGGGGCGTAATAGATGATAAATCTGACTTGGTCTCTGCTAGTTGTAACAACCCTCTAGATCAGATTAGTTCGTTCCTGATATTGTGTAGGATCATTTAGAATTCACCTGTATTTAATAGTTATACTTGTACATAACAATTGTAACACTTTTGATATTCAATTCAATTCATGCGTTACTCATGAGCTTGCAAAATACTAGATACTTCATCGAACAAATTATTGAACTTCGTTAATTACCACCACAACATGCTCAAATTTGAGGACCAAGACCGTAAGATTTTCTCCACTTGAACTTGCTCTTAGTACTCCTCTCCATACATTTTCATTTGATTTGTTAAAATAAGAAGTCTGACTTACAAAATTGACCACAGTTTCAGGTGGTCCACTTGCAAAATTTCATATTGATGCCTCAAGGTTTGGAGTCTTGCTTCATTAACTTTTTCTGCAACTTTGTACGTCGCCATTAAAGTATAAAATGCTTGCTGTATCTTGGTTGCTCCTACAATTTTCTTAAGGATTTCATCATTCACTCCTAGATGAATGGAATACAATACCTTCTTATCCTTCCTGTTCTCACAGTGGCATTCTTCTGTGCATCATTTGCATTTTCAATAACACAATGGCAACCCCATTCTCCAGTACACTTAATAACTGGTGGTAGTCAAAAGTACTTTCATTTTCATAATCCATAGATTATAGTTTTTCATCCAAAATAAGAATGAAATTTGGACCTATCAGTTCATAATTATGGCTCTAATACCAATGTTGTAAAAATGAGAATAAGAAGCTAACTAATAGGAGCAAATAAGAGAGAAACGATAGCTTTTATTTGATAATCTCAAATGCTGATAACAAGTTTACTATTTAGGCACATAATAGGAACTTAGTTCCTACTTTGAAGCTACTTGAAACAAAAGACTAGGGAGCAAGAACACTCCTCACCGAACTAGTAGGAAACAAGCAAATGAAATAAGACTTATTCAATTTAAATAAAAATCAGGATTAACACCGACATAACTTAGTTCAATAGAATTTCTCGCAATTCTAATAACGTAATACGCCAAAAAGGCTCAGTCCCACAAAACATATGCATCCCTTAAATCTCATAAACAAATCAATAAGATTTCCTACAACAGAAAGGACCAAAAATAACTTAGGGTTACACAGAACATATATGCCAATGAAGTACTCATCACTATTAGTCGTGTTTTGCACATTGTTAGCGCTTCATTTCAGCACCTGATGAATCAATTGACTTGGCTACTAATTACAAACTAAAGCACTAATTATATGGAGAACCAACTCAGAAATTCATAGGGTCTGAATCCTTCTTACATGCTTCTCGAGGTTCAATAGCAATTATTTCCTATATGACCAACAATATAAAAAAAATACATATCCTTGAGGAAAGGAGCTCACAGAGTTTTGAGTTATCCAAAAGCATTTTGCATATGTTTGTGTGCAGCATCTGGCTCTTGACAACATAAGGAACTAACTATTGTCCAAAACACCAAGAAATCTACCTATATTTCTCCAACCAAATCCCAGTGCTTTTTTTGGGTTTAATTAGGGCAAAATGTCTGCTTCAATTGAAGGAGAAAAAGAGTTACACAGATTGATATCATGACTGATACACCTCAGGAAGCCTAAGGCCCACACTAGCAGCTGATTGTTTCATTACTCTTTTCATTTCATCTGATCTATCCACTGCAATGTTGTAAGACATCAGTAGATCCTGAAAAACATCATGTTTCTGTAATGTTAACTTTGGCATTTCTAGATAACTGAAAGGTTTCAGCTACAAAGTATTGGGTGCAAGTGTGAGTTGCTTCAATAAAAGCTGAACACCAAGAAACATATAAGCCCTGAACAATGAACTGTATCGCATCCTTGAAAAAGTGAAGGACGTTAGACCAGTCAAAGAGAGCAAGGTTATACCTTATGATGGTGGACACTGTTAAGTAGGAAAGTGTAATCAGAGGCAAGCTTGATTTTCTGTTGAACATTGAACTGGTCTGAAAGGTTACTGTTTTTTCGAAACTCCTGTGTTACATATTCACGAAAATGATTTTTATAGTCTTCACTGCCAATGTGTTTCTTCACAGCTTTCAGAAGGTCACGGTAAGCCTTTGCAGCTTTCCAAGTTTTGAAACTCATTTCCAGCTTCTTACGGGTAGCTTCTTGCCTTCTCCTTCCTGCACTAAGTGTCGAATTTTATTATCAACAAATAGAAAACACAAGTCAATATTCGAAAATCAGAGACCTTCAATATCGAAAAGATGCCAAAGGATAACCAAAAGGCTCTCTACAGAAAACACAATGGTTACAAACCCAGTTCAGCAACCAACAAACTTCGGATCTTGAATCATACATGCCTAGTTCTGTTCAGTTCGAAACGAAAGAGCAAATCCACAAAAGCATTGAAACGCATAATACAATCTCTAAGAGAAACACAGTAAGAAAGACAATTTTTTTCTTTTGGGTTTTCCTTGATTCTCTAATTTCTATCATCCTCGTAGATTAGCAGTACCTTTACATGCGACCTATGGGAAAGTTTGAGGTTCGAGCTTAATAGCAGTTAAGCACACAGGTTAGTATGAAAAAGAAAAAAGAAAAGAAACGCAAACAAAGCACCCATGTTTGGCAAATCGAACTGCTACAATTCATAGAAAATCAGAAAGATAATTACCTTTCCTTAAAATTTTTCCACCCTTGAGTGAAAGAAAAATGGAGAATACAATGACAAAAGTAGAGCCGATGACGGAGGAAGCTCTATGAGCATTGGTTTTAAATGGGCCAGATCAAATATTACTTAGGCCTTTTCTATAGGCCCAATTGATATTTGTTTCCCAAGTGAAAACATTATTATGGCAGTTCTGTTTCGTTTTTCCCGGTTGTGTCTTCTATTTGGTCTTTCGGACATGAACTGAATTCAGATCTCTCTGTTAGTTGTTGCATCGGAGAAAAGGACGAGAGAGAATTCATGTCGCGAGAAAGACCCAAAAGAGCTACTTTGCCTCCCGCTCAAGAGGTACTTAAGCCAATTAAAGTGCCCCTTTCTTGTCTGTGTTTGATTCTCGAGAAAAAAAGTCG
This sequence comes from Erythroxylum incrassatum, assembly GCA_026546855.1. Classification (NCBI taxonomy): domain Eukaryota; kingdom Viridiplantae; phylum Streptophyta; class Magnoliopsida; order Malpighiales; family Erythroxylaceae; genus Erythroxylum; species Erythroxylum incrassatum. Next base: position 16,799,976 of record JANVCL010000214.1, on the reverse strand, counting down.
GAGGATATGAAAAAGTTAGATTCAAGATGGATGTTAGATTCAAGATGGACGTGTTATTTATTGTTGTTTTAATAGGTTTGTCTGTCATGAGCTCCATGTCCTGATATTTGTTCTTTCAAGATAAATTTGAGGTTAAGCGATGATTTAGTTTCATGTTGGTTTTTCGTCCTATGAACGATTTGAGAAGGAAGTAACTAGTGGATCACAAATTAAGACATTGATGAATGTCAATTTTAGTATGAGATATATGATATATCACTATAGGTCTCAAGGTAGCACGTAATGGAGCTGATTAGTATGGAGCCTATGTAACTGGTCTTTCCCTTTCTGCCAATGTCAGAATATTGAGAAGCTGGAAAAGGTGATAAATGAAGGTAATTACTATGGAGCCCAGCAGATGTACAAGTCTATTAGTGCGAGGTACGAAAAATTGCTGGTGACAATGCAAATATGTGGTTTCTCTGTTCAGTTGATAAGGTTTACTAAAATTTCAGTCCCTTTTGCTCATGATAATACTGAATATGATAAATAGGCTTTCTGGCATTGATGTTGAGGAAGGCTTAGGGCATCTAATTTCCAGGGTGATTGTGGCTGGAATAATTAGGAAGAAACTAGGTTCAAAGAAAACCTCTTGAATAAAAATAAAACAAAATGTAACACCTGTCCTGTATGCTATGAAATCTCTTATTCATGCTAGTCCTAGCAAAATTGCTATTGGTGTAAGATGAAAAATAAGTAACTAAATAAGAAAAAAAAGAAATACTGTCATAATGTTCAAATCATTAAATCATAATATCCATAACATGCACATCAAGTTAAAAGCATAACATGTATCCAAACAAGCATGTACCTCAATTCATATCTCATTTGGTTAAAATATTCCATCTAATCATCAATGGTACATATCTGCAGTTCCAAGTTGCATTTCCTAGTCTCAAATCCTAAAAAATCATAAATTGAACTTTACTATATGTTGCAATTGCATTTCCTTATTTTGGGTTCTATGATATTTTCAAATTAGAATTATCGTTAAACTTTCGCCTCCTATTTTCTCCAAAATTAACCCCTTTCCATAAATTGTTTAATTTATTGCACATTTGTTGATTAGACATACTACATTATAGGTACTCATCTGCACAGAGATATTCTGAAGCTTTGGTTATTCTTCAGTCGGGTGCATGCCTTCAATTGAATAATGGCCAGGTCATCTCCTATACAGTTCATGGATCTTGTTTTCCACTGTTCATATGAATCATTTAGCAGAGTAACTGTGATCACGAAACTTAGCCTGTTAAGATGATGCTGACGTGTGTTAATTTTGTCATCTGAACTGATAAGTGGTCCTGATTTTGTATGGAGGGCTGTTTCATATGCCAATGGTTAAGGTTGATGCAACCTAGAGTTTGGAACTTGGCATGTTAAGGAATAGGATTAGGAACGGGATTAGTGGTTGATGTCTGATTAATGGCCTATATTTTGACTTGCCGAGTGTAAGTAATGTAGAAGAATATCTCTGTTAGGGACGCATCATATGTGATTAGATTTGGGATCAAAGCAACCTTATTGCCTATATTTATCTTTTACTAAACAATTGAATACTTTTTTCCTCTATCTGTAGATATTTACTGGATGAGCAGGATTTAAATAAAGTAGTATTTCGTTTATAATGTGAATCAAATCCATACTCTACATTAGGTAGTATTGGTCATAATTCTTAGCTATTATTTTATTCCTTGTGTGTATTAAGTTAATCAAAATGGAACTATTTCAGGTTACTTGCGGCTCAGAGCTTGCTGTATTGTTTGTGGAGACCCTTGTTAAAGCCAAAGTTCCATATGATGATGATGTTCTTGGTCAGTTTATTAACTGTTTAAAAGGCTATTGCCTGTCCAATTTTTTATATATTTTTTTGTTTGAAGTCGCTTTTAAAGATTTTCTTTTGCTCAAGCATGCCAAATTAAACTGACCTTCATTTTGCATATTCAGTTAACTTGGATAGAATTTGGAATTTGATTTTCACTGGCATTTCCTTGCATGTTTTGACATTCCCAGATAACATCAAGAAGATCTATAAGAAGTTTCCCCGGATCCCAGTGCCACAACACTTGGGGGTTGATGATGATGTGCAACAACTTGCTGAAGCCCTTGGGGCAGCAAAAACACGTGTTGAGTGCTGTTCATCATTTCTAAAAGCTGCTATCAAGTGAGATTTGAAATATTTGGTTTTGCTTGTTGCACGCATATGCAACATTCACTTAAATTATCATATCTGTATGTATGTGAGGATCTTTGGAGGCAATTTATCCCCATATCTTTGGGGTTTTTTTACTTTCCTATTATGGAAATGCTCACGGAGTTTGTTCAAAATATTTCTTTTAGTACTTTATATTTCTGTGTTTCTTGTGTGTGTGATGTAGGACAAATAGAAAAAAGTATTAACTAGTAGCTAAAAATCACAAAATTAAGACATATGGTTGATATTAGGTTGTTGGAATATCAAATTTTATGCTAGATTTCAGCTAGGAATATTAAAATTTCAGTTTGGTATGGTTGGGTTTTTAGGATTTGATTGCTGGAAAGTTAGGTTTAGAATTTCAGGGTTTAATATTGCTGAAATTTAGGTTTTAAGATGCTGGAATTTATTGAGGAACACAAAGAATGGAGGGTAAAAATCTAGAGATCACTCCTAGAATCTAAGAATCACTCTTGGAAGAAAACATCATGTTTTCTAGTTAAAAACTCAAGTTTGTAGAAAAATTTCAAATTACTTCTTATTGAAGGATTAATACATATTTATAAAGAAGTTCTTAGAACCCTTATTGTAGTAGGAAACAGTTCCTAACAATTTAAATCATATTCTAATAAAAATTCAATAAATTTAAGTACTAAATAACTAGGATAACATATCTAAAATAGAAGAACATATTTAACTTACTACTACTTCCTATTTATAAGGAATTTTAACATAATCTAAATTTTAGCTCTTGTCTTTGATGTCAACTCAATTCCCAGTCCTCATTCCACCTAATTAAGTTTTTTGGTTGACTAATTTTTTCTCTTTTATTTCTTTTATAGACTTTAAGCTCTTTTGTATCAATTCTCTCTGACTTGTCTGAAGTTGTCTTCGATGTAGAATGTGATAAATACTGATCATATAAGTTCGGATTCAACTTTTGAAATTCAAATTCTAAAATTCAAGTACTCTTAGAAATCGGTCTTCCTTTCCACTTGTCAAGAAATTGTCTACAATTTGTTCATCAAGAACATCCTCTATCTCCTCTTTAAGATGGGAAATTGTTGGAATTCTCACAACTGTCGTAGGAGATTGCATATCATATCCATGATAAATAGTTAGGTCCGTAACATTAAAGATAGGACTAATACCTATGTCACTTGGTAATTAGAAAACATGAGCATTAGCACTTGTTTTTCTTGATGATTTTTTAAGGTCCAACACTCTGTGAATAAAGTTTCTTATGTTTTCCTTTCAGAAAATGCTCCAGACGCGTCCTAACCATCACCATATCCCGTTCATTGAATTTCACCAATTGACGATGTTAATCAGCATGTTCTTTATAAGAAAAGTTGTTGATTGTTATCTTTTTTGGTACCTCATCAAAGATGTCTCTCATATGTTGTGCAATACCTTTAGCTTCAACACCAACTTGTATTTTTGGTGATAAACCAAATCAATAGGCTTCCTTGGTTGAACTCCCGAGACTATCTCAAAAGAACTCTTACCAAATGACTTATTTATAGAACTCTTGTATGCAAATTTTGTCATAGGAAGAATTAGGTCCCAATTTTTCACATTTTCTCTAATCAAACATCTTAACAAGTCCCCCAAGCTTCTATTCACCACCTTCATTTGTCTATCATTCTGGGGATGTAAAGAACTTCAAAATTACAGCCTAGGGTTCACTGTTTTCCATAGAGTTCTTAAAAAATAGCTCATAAATTTTACGTCACGATTAGAGACGATGGTAAAAGGTAATCTATGAAGATTTACAACACCTTTGAAGTAGAGTTTAGCAATATGGACATCATCATAAGTCTTTGATCATGAAATAAAATGACTCATTTTGACAAACCTATCCACCACCACAAAAATAGAATCATAACCTCTTATAGTTTTAGGAATTCCCAAGACAAAATCCATATTTATGTCTTGCCATGGTTCATGAAACATGAACAATTTTAAAGGTCATGTTTCCTCATTTGTTTCAAGGATTAGATATTTCTGAATTTCATTGTGATGTTTGTGAATTTGCAAAACATACTCGAGTATCCTTTCCTATTAGCAATAAAAGAAACTCTCATCCTTTTCGTTTGATTCATAGTGACATATGGGGTCCCTCTACTATACCTAATGTCTCCGGGGCTCGTTGGTTTGTATCCTTAATTGATGATTGCACTCGGGTAGCATGGCTCTTTATTCTTAAACAAAAATTTGATGCTAGCCTTGTTATACCTAATTTTCACTCTATGATTCAAAACCAATTTGCAGTTAAAATAAAAAGCTTTAGGACAGACAATGCCAGAGACTACTTCAACCAGACTTTGTCACCTTTCTTTCAATCACAGGGCATTATCCATGATTCATTATGTGTTAACACACCTCAACAAAACGGGGTAGTAAAAAGGAAAAATGGGCTCTCACTTAACACCACTCGAGCTTTACTCTTTCAGAGGAATGTCCTTAAATCCTATTGGGAAGAGGCAGTTCTTACAGCCACATACATGATAAATAAACTTCCATCACGTGTGTTAGACAACAAAAGCCCCATAGAAATTCTTAATAGCTTCTACCCACACTTTAGAACCTCAAATGGCCTCACACCTAGGGGATTTGGATGCACCGCCTTTGTTGATGTTCATAACCACATAGAGACAAACTAGACCCTTGAGCCATCAAATCTGTCTTCCTTGGTTACTCACCTACTCAAAAGGGATACAAGTGTTACAATCCGTCATCTAGGAAATTTTATATCTCTACAGATGTCACCTTTACAGAAAATACACCTTTTTTTCTCCTAGTCCTCTCGTCAAGGGGAGATTTCAATGATGGAACATAGCATTTATGAGTCTTTCGAACCATTTAAAACCCTTGACCTTCCTCCTGCTCCACCTCATATTGTCGAAACAACCGAGCCCTCTGAACCAATTACATCTGAGTTCCCCAATTCTACTACTGAACCTGTGTCATCACATGTCCCAACCAACGTTACTCAGGTGTATTCAAGGAGAAAGGCTATTCCAGAACTAACACAGGTCCAAGAATCTAACTCAGACTCTGAAAATGAAATCATGGGAAGATCTAACTCACCTTTACACACAATTTTTTGAACCTATTGCTGTTAGGAAAGGAACTAGAGAATGCACTAAGCGACCACTTTATCCTCTATCTCACCATGTTTCTCTTAAGCGCCTGTCACCAACCTACCAGTGAGTTTAAATACCATCACTATCCCTAACACCGTTTATGAGGCATTGACAAAAAGGGAATGGAGGGATGCTATGAGCAAGGAGATGAATGCATTGGAAAAGAATAGAAGATGGGAGATTGTTGATAAACCCAAAGGGAAAAACATTGTTGATTGTAAGTGGATTTTCACACCCAAATATAAGGCTGATGGATCTCTTGAGAGATATAAAGCTAGATTGGTGGCCAAAGGGTACACTCAGACCTATGATATTGATTAAGAGAATTTTGCCCCAGTTGCAAAGATGAAAACTGTGAGAATTCTGTTATCATTGGCTGCCCACTTTAATTGGCAGTTCCTACAATATGATGTTAAGAATGCATTTCTCCATGGAGATTTAGATGAAGAAATCTATATGAAAATCCCACCAAGATTTGAGGGAGACACAGGTAACAAAGTTTGCAAGCTAAGGAAGGCCCTTTATAAGTTAAAACAATCTCCTAGAGCTTGGTTTAGGAGATTTGCAAAAGTCATGAACTGCACTTCTAGTATATGTGGATGACATCATAGTGACTGGAAATGATGAGAAAGAGAAGCATGAATTGAAGCAGAGACTAGTGAAAGAGTTTGAGATAAAAGAACTTGGGAAACGAAGGTACTTCCTCAATATTGAGGTGGCAGATTCCACAAGGGATTTTTTTATCTCAACAAAAGTATGTGACTGATTTGTTGGTAGAAACAGGGAAGATTGGGTGTAAGCCAGTCTCTATACCAATGGATCCAAACCACAAATTGGGAGAAGCTAAAGAAGAAACAGTTGTTGACAAAAGGATGTATCAAAGACTGGTTGGCAGACTCATATATCTTGCTCACACTCGGCCAGACAAAGCATATTCGGTAAGCATGATCAGTCAATTCATGCATGATCCAAGAGAACCTCATCTTCAAGCTGCTTATAGGGTGCTACATTACTATAAAGTTCCATAGTGGATAGAAGATCAACTACAAGGTACTATATGCTTCTTGGAGGAAATTTGATAACGTGGAAGAGCAATACGCAGAATGTGGTGGCAAGGTCATCTATAGAATCAGAACTTAGGGCTATTGCTCAAGGATTGTGTGAACTACTCTAGTTGAAGATTATTCCAGATGATTTGAGAGTCAAATGGGACAACCATATGAAACTCTATAGTGACAATAAGTCAGCCATCAATATTGCTCATAATCCTATACAACACGATAAAACAAAGCATATTGAGATTGATAGACATTTCATTAAAGAAAAATTGGAAGAAGGGTTAGTGTGTATGTCCTATGTTCCATCAGAATGTCAAATGGTTGATGTTTTAACAAAGGGGCTGAACAGTTCAAGTTTTCATGATCTTGTATACAAGCTGGGAATGGAAGACATCTATTCCTTAGCTTGAGGGAGAGTGTTGAAATACTAAAAGATGTAAATAGATTATACTTAGATATAGATAGGCTGTAAATAGATAAAATAAGACAAGTTTGAAATCCCTTAAATTAAGGGATTACTTTAGATAGCTTTAGATAACTTTTCAGATTTAAATTCCTACTTGTAATGTCCTATATATGGCTATATACTCCTATTCAATATATGAGAATATAGGAAAATTCTTTCCCACAAAGACTAATAGTTGCATCTAATCGTTGCAAAACCACTTCTTTGGCATTTTTAGAAAAATTATAAGATGGGTAAAAGTGACTGTCCATGAGGGTAATCTCCCTCCTACTTTGCAAAATTAAGCTTTCTAGGTCAGAAGGAAAATAACAAATGTGAATTTAACTAGCTAGGAGTTCCTTTATCCTCTATTCAAGCCTAATCCAATTGTGAATGTTTTTAATGGAATATATAAGGGTATAATGTTTGATCGAAAAAAGTAGAGGAACCTCCGCCAAGCTCTATAGTGTTTGTCTTTTGTTGTTGAATTGTTGCTGCTTGATATTCCAGTGATGGTTGAACAGTCACTTGTGCTGGAACTTGTGCCATAAATGGGCTCTGCAAGGAAGCTACAGAAAGAGAATTAGATGTAAACATTCCAGAATTTTCACTGAATGAGTATCAAGAGTTCAATGCCCACACCAGTTGATGCAGGGGCCCATCCGCCAGCTTTAAAGAAATATAGTTGCTCATAATGGTATAGCAGGGAACCATAATACTTGCGTAAAACAAAAGATGCATTTGTTGCAGTGGATGGGAAGTTAAAAATTGCAGTAACTTCTTTCCATCTTTTCTCTTTTATAACCTGCAAACACAATTGGCAAGCATGCAATGGCCACTGTATTAATTCATGGAAACTTTGCTATCATGTTAAAGAAACAATACTGCAGAGAATCCCATTTTCTATGAGAACAGGAGAACCTGCCCTTTGCAGCAACAGAGCATGCAATTGGTGTGCGGCCATTGCAGTTATCAATGAATTAGTACAACAAAAAACTATAAACAGTTGAGATAAACTGCTAAACTAAATTATCTGGTTTTCTAATGCAAGAACTACAGATTACATTAAATGATTGTTCCAAATGGGGGAAATCTGAAAGCAATAATCTCAACTAGGAACCTAGACCGTGCATCTCTTTATGTTTCAGTTCATAATTGCACAATTAACTACTACAGTCATAGACTTTCCATTATGCCTCCAAGATGTGAGAATGGGGTATTGATCCCATGACCGGGGGTCTTGCATAATTACTGCTTATATCATCAGAAGTTAGAAAACATGAGACCTCTATGCCAAAAGAATCAATAAAGTGTGATTTCATCCCCATAATCTACGGTCAGTCTTCTTTCAAATCCATGAAATTTCAACAAGTAAAATAGCCCATAGGGTATCTAGTAAAAATCAGACTCTAGATTTGAATACACCATTCTATTATCAAATTTGATACTGCAACTTATTAGAAGAAAAAAGAGTACTACTTTCAAATGAAAAAAGTTTACACTCAAGTACATAGACTACACATTACGCATAACTACAATGGTCCCTAGAACTAACGCCCAAATATACCAGGGTACATCAGGAAGTGGAAATGCTGAAGATGAATGTCCAAGAGTCAAAGAAACTATCTATTGTCAGAGAAATCAACTAGAACGGAACAAAGCATGAAAGTTACATATGTGACTTATTTGGACAAGAAATTATATACACCAACTCTTAGGATTAGTTAAGCTCTACAAGATCCATGTCAGAGCTAAGACTCCACCTCATTCTTACTGGATGTATTGACAACATAAATTTGTCTGCACAAGAAAGTTAGTGTATGAATTGAAGAGAATTGCAGGCTTGAAATCATCCAATCCATTTATATGAACATACAATCAAACCATTAAGGAAGATACAAATAAAGAATATATATAAAGGAATGAATTTGAGTACATAGTCCCATTACCTTTTCTATACCACCGCGAGAAGTTACCTCCACAAAAAGACGATGCAAATCCAATTCTCTCCCCCCAATAATGGGAATCCTAGAATTTTAATATGCAATGCATTAGAAAGTAAAGAACAGGTTAAACATCAGATAAAGCAAATCAGTTCAAGTAACAACACTGAAAGAAGGCCTCTGCAGCCCCTGAACAACAGCAAATGTTATCTTTTTATCGTGAGAATTCGATTTCAACTGTGGAAAATGGAAAAAAAAATCCAACCGCAGAAAGTTGATCCATTATGAGAAAACAACAACTTTTCAACTGAATTTGTGCAATCTTTAGATTAGTTAACTAATTTGAACTAATCCAAAGGAAAACCACCCTCAGCCAACACATACTTCTGACTTTTCTAGTCAATTGGAAAAAGATAAGCATCCTCTTTTGTCATCAGGAGTTTCAACAGAGTGATAACCAAGTATAAAAGGTCCAGAAGAAAGAACTATCACAAGCACCGCTATGGTGGAGTTCATTCAGGAAAATGGGCCAGGACACATCAATAATACCTATTCCAATGACAATATGTGTATGACCACTTCATGCCATTATCCTGTCATCTAAAACGAAAAAGAAGATCCATAAATAGAATTACTGACAACCTATATGATAGTAGAGAAATCAGGATCACTGGAGGGGAACAACTGCAAAAGTTCAAACACAAGCAGCAATCTTCATAAGACATGGAGCCTTAATAATTAAAATAGTTCCCCAGAATCACAACAAGGCTTCAGGACGATTATGGCAAACCAATTCCTCCAAAGATTTGATGGTTGATATACAAAAAAAATGTTGAAATTGATATCTCAAATAAGCAATTGTTAATGACTTCAAAGATTGCTACTAGTGAAGGACACATGTATCTTGGTTTAAGCTTTCAAAGGACATATTATGTAAGATCATTAAGGATGTTCTATCCTCACTTTAATTCTCAAAGGACCACGGACACTTCCCAGTAGTATTGAAAACTTCACCAGCTCTCCGTAAAGCATACAAGTCACTGAAGAAAGAAATCTCAATTGGAAACTTCACGGTTTTACATTGAGCCCGGTCAACAAGGCTAAACTTGGGAAAACTTTCATTACTACATTTCACTCGAAGCTTTTCTTATGCAACCCTATAAGAGCCAAAAAAGAGAAATGTTTTCAAATTTTCAATTTCATGATGTTCACAAAACAGTTAGCACTCCAAACCTAAACTACACTAACGTGAAGTATCCAAACTTCGACCGAACTAACATGAAATTTTAACAGCTACATTATCTGTATACCCTCCATTGATAACAAAGCCAGCTGTCCGGCAGATGTAATTTAACTAAGATAATCTAATAGCAACTTAATGGGATAAGACTGGAATTACTTCCAGAGCTAAAGTGCAGTACGAGACAACAGCCCTACTAGAAACTAAAGAGAGGCCTCGACTAAAGCATATACATCTAAAACAATAAACCTTACTGTTTCCTTTTCTTGAAACCAAAACCAGAATATCAGAAACAGTTTTCACTGTGTGGTTTACTATTTATAAAGCACCCCTGATAGCATAAAGCCATAAGCAATTCAATTTACTATTTTCTTTTCTTGAAACCGAAAACAGTTCAACTGTCGAGCTAGTGTTAAAAACCAGAAACGAAGGATATTAAAAAGCTTACATGAACTTGGTTCCCATAGAAGCATGAAGCTTCTCCAAGGTAGATATAAAGAGTTTTGGGCTGGCTACAACATCCTCATATCCCGCCAAAGGTGCGGGATATTGAAGATTTTTCATTCCTAATTCTTTCATCTGCAATGGGTTCTGCTTAGCAGAAGGACTTGATGCCATAGCCAAGTCCTTTTCGTGAAGCCAACAACACTACTCTGTCTTTTCCCGCATTAGCATCAAGTAACTCTGTTCAATCAAATTCTGGGGATAAGAGAACAATATTAAATGAAATCCAGAAGAAGGAGAATTTGGAAACCATGCAGAAGTCAGTAAAAATTGAAGGGAAAAGCCACAAAGTCCAAAACAAAGACAGAAGAGGCAGTGCCAAACCCATCAAAGAAAAGGTTGGGTATGATTTATTAAGAATCCCACCTATTAAAATGAGGATGCAGGTTGCAGTTGTGACAGGATTGAAAAAATAACATGACGAGTAAAAGGTAAAGACTTTGATGTGCATCTACTGGTGTAATAACTCCGATTCGAAGCCCAAGAAAAGAGCGCGTTAAATTATAGCTGTCATGAATCCCTTCTATAGTACAAAGGATGTAACAGTAAACAGAACCCATCAGGGCTTAGTCTCAGACTTTTTCGAAACACACAGAGCACAAAAAGGTGACAACCTTTTACACTCTCTCTTTCTCTCCCCGGTGGCAGCAGGCAGGCCTATAAAGTATCTATTTATATGTTTGATTGCCCAACTTTCTAAACTTACATGCATCGATAAAGAAATGCATGTTTATGCATAGGAAAGGAGGCTAACCTTGTCCTTCTTCTTATCTTATGCAAATCTGAATACCTGACACTGTTGCAGAGCAAAATAGTACATACAAAAGATATGCATAAGATACTAAAATGTTTGTGGGGGCACTGAGTCTCTCAAAAGCAAATACAAGACAAAAGAAGCACTAAATGAGCCCAAAAAGAAGAACCAAATCCTACGTTTACCTAAAAGACCCACTTTAGATGTAAAGAGAACTGGCATACCATTGGTAATCCTCCCTCTCCCTCATTTCATAAACAAACAAACAAAAAAAACATGTGAAATAGAAGCAGTAGCTCCTTATTTCATTACCTTGTCCCTAATGTATCCAAATTATCTCCACCACAAGCTAAGAAAAGTTTTTATTATACACAAAAAGAAACCCAGATGCAGAAATGGAAGAAAGCTGAGTTTATGTGAACTAATCAATATTTTTTTATAAAAAAAAGGGACTTGGGAGAAAATGGGATTAGACCTGCCCACTGAACAAAAATTAAAAAAAAAAGATCAAAATAATCAAATCCAATCCAAGCTTCTTCTTTTCTTTTCTTTTTTGTATTGATTTTAGTATTAAGGGGGTGGTAGACAATTCTATCCTCACGAACTACCACCCCAAATTTCAAGTCCAAGAGGGTTGGATTTGGTATTTTTGTAAATAAAAGATTTATCTTAAAGGATAATTATTGTAACAAGTGGATGAAAAACGTGACGTTTCAATGCACTAAATGGGAAGTTACTGGGGGTTGGAACCATAATCAGAGGTTAGTACATTGAATTGAATGAGTGATGTGTTGTCCGCTTGAAACGCCACATCTCTATCCTCCTTTTCCTTAATGCACTTGATATGTTGTATTTATGTAATACAATAAAGGAGAAGATAAGATCCAAGAAAAAATGAAAGGGTGAGAATTGTGGGAGAGATATGAGCGCCGTAACAGTAGCATTTTCTAACTTATTCTCCTTTTTTAGTATTTTGTTATTTTTCTTTTAAAACTAGTAGTACTATTTATAATTTAAGATACAAGGGCCTTGAAGTAAATATGATCAGCTTTTCTTAAAGATCATTGTGTTTTTGTGGTTCAAAACTTTATCTTTTGACAAAGTTTTCTGAATTTCAGGGATTGCAGATTTTAAAAAACACGCATACAACGTTTTCTGAATTTCAATTATAACACAAGTACACTGGTCCTTAAATTTATTTAATGCTAGGAGGTTTTGAATTTTGATACCAAACATAAATATATATATATATATAATTAAAGTTGAAATGTGAGAATAAAATATATTATTATAAAATTTTAATAAAGAAAATGATATATTTAAACAAAACTTATCTCTACAAACGTAATTTCATGAAACATAGCAAGATCTAAAAATTCATGGAACTCATAATTACTCATTCACGTTCATAATTCTATTCTCATACAAAGATAATGAATATTGACCTTTGTCTATAGCTCCGTAATGCGGAAATGTTTCTCAAGTGTAAACTCGTTACCTTATCCGTCTCTTTTCCAAACTTTATATTTTATGGGTCATTTGTTTTCACTTTTATTGTTCTATTGTTGTTTTTTATTTTTAGTTTATGTTTTCTATTTTTATTTTTGTTTTTTTTAAAACAAAAATCTGTTTGGTTGATATTTGTAAGATAAAAACTGAAAACAAAAATCTGTTTAGTTGAGATTTCTAAAAAAATTGAAAACAAAAACCTGTTTGTTTTTATTATCATGTTTCTATTATTTTGTAATTATATTATTATGTGTAATAATTATAATATAATAAATTATATTTTTAAATTAATTAATTATCATTATAGCT
>JANVCL010000214.1:16770823-16786732 GCA_026546855.1 Erythroxylum incrassatum | reverse complement strand
ACGAAATACATGCATATATGAAAGGAATACCTCATAATATATTATTAACAAATCATAATGTTAATACATAAATCACATATGTCCATTGGCCTAGGGCACACTACTAACAAACTCATACAAACACTCCTCTAAAAATTTCAATAATGTCTCCTTTGTATGTGTGCATGGCACAAATATAAACCTATAAAATAAAATGATAAAAAGTTATTACAACTTAAATATAGAGTACATAATGGTTCTCTAAGTAATTAATATTCAGCATGTATAAAGGAACTAATTAAAAAAATGCAAATTACTATATCTATATATGATAACCAAGATAAAGATTAAACAAAGTATTTGCATACAACATCTTACAAAAACTTGATATTGTCAATAAGGAAGGAAACATGTTAAATCTAAGAAAATTAATTACTTTAGAATTCGATTTCTTAGAACCCAATCTCCATCAATGAAGTGTCCGGTCACAACCATGTATCCTTTCTTTTGGTTGAAAGCTGTCCACATGTCTGTAGTGATAGCAATCCTAGACCCATGATCCTCCAACATTTTTTTTCAAGTTTTATTTTTCAATTAGAAACATTTTTAGGATATCATTTCTTAATGTAGTATGAGATATCATCCTAAATTCATTGTGTAAACTCACTACAAATCTTCTAAAACCAATGTGATCAACCATAGACAAATGATACTCATGCATTACAATCATATTAACTAACTCTCTTCTTGCGAATTCCTGGCTAAATTTGTAAGTTTGCAATATTTTTTCTTATCAGACTTAGTCCCACTCCCAATTAATAATGTTTTCTGGCCTCCAATAGGTCTTAAATGTTTCTTTGTACAATACTTGATCAAATGCTCATGCAGATGTGAAGTCCCGTTTGTACCTTTAGCAGAAAGCTTCCCTTTGCAATGCTCACACTCAGCCTTATCAACACCTTTCACAGTCACCAAACTAAACTCTAGCGACACAGGAGAAGTATGCTTCTCGCTTTTAGTTACACCATGATCACCAAAGTCCATAACCGCAAGCTCCGCTTCGTCATGATGTGTTGTATGATTCTCAACTCCTTTATTAATGACCTGTTGTTGATTCTCAGACATTATCTCTTTTAATTTATAAGTCGCAAAGAAAACAACCTCTTTGATTTGTTATTCCATCTGTGAAAAAGGAAAGTGGTTAGGTCGGCTATGCTAGGCCCAGGCTCAGGTCCACGAGTCCACGACCCATTCGCAGGTGGTAACCTCCCATGCATATGTAAAGACCTAAACCTAGCAGTTATTCCTTATATAAGGTACTACTTTGCCATGATACAGGTACGACATTAGAACCCTGTTTTTTTTCTATTCATAGCTACCAAAACTCACACAAAAAGACTAACTTGAGCGTCGGAGGGGCCTACCGGAAATCAACCCCTGGTGAGCCTTCTATTGTTTTGCAGGTATTCCCTAGCTAAGATCATCGAACTCATGGATCCAAACAATGGCGTCCAGCCCCATCAAGATCAGACATAACCAAAATCTAATTAGACAAAATTTGATAGAGTTAATTCCTTATAAGTTAAATATTATGTTAATGTTGATTTTATATTAATTTTTATTTTTAACCATAAAGCAAACGACACTTTTATATATTTGATGCGGTAAATATTTTTCATTCACGTAATAGTGAAATTCCTTTATGATAAAAATTAAAAAATCATATCAAAAATTTCTTCTTCAACTTAAGTTTGTTCTAAATGTTTAATTTAAAAATTTTAAAGTATTAGGGTTTGTTCTATTAAAAAATTGTACACTTTAACTTTTTGACTATAATAAAATAAGCCTACAATGGATACTCAACCCGACCCGTCTCACGAAACGAGGTTTGTATTGTAGCAGTACCAAATTGCTACATGACAGAGTAACAGTGACTGACTGCTGGGAGAGCAGTGCCGCTGGCCTGGTTGGTCCAAATAAGTAGTTAATATAGAGCTGCGGTGCCGAGCAGGTGATCTTCTTGTTCATTCAGAAATAACTTTTGTTATTCCTTCTCTTTTTATATGGAAAAGAAATCAATGCTTTAGACTGCTTACTGTTTGTTTTTTTAACCAATCGGGCTCTCAGAATAGCTTTTGAACAAACAACTACTGGCTGCAGAGCTGTATTTGGGTTTTGTTTTGATTAGCATTATAGATGTTCTGTATTTGATCTTCTCTTCTTTTGTCTTGCCTTAGATTTGCCCTTGAAATAATAATAATTAATAATACAGCTATCAGATAGTTTTTCCAGGATGAGCAGTTCCAGGGAGGATTCCCCTGATTGGCTTCGGTGTTTCCAGGTCTCTTACTTCCACTGCCAATATTAGGAAATAATAATTTTGTGTTATTTGAAATTACAGACGTTCTCATTACCAAAGACTACTCTTTCATTCATATTTTTTCTTTCAACATACACTATTTTACACACTCGTTAATCTTTGCTTTGGTGCTGTTAATGGTATTTAAGTTTTTTAACAGGCTCCATCCCATTCAACTTTCACTTTGTCCTCCGATTCTGATTCTTCACCTGGTGGTAGTCATAAGCGTGATAAAGTTGATTCTCCTGTTCCCTTAGAAGACAAAGGCCATAACGTGTTCCATGCTAAAAGCAGCGATCAGACTCTACCCAATAACTCGCCCAAACCAAAGATTTCAAGAACGAGAGCAGAAGTAGATCACATCCCATCAAAAAAGAAGAAGAAGAAACGAGATGGTAAAACGGATTTTCTATTTAACAAACTCAATTTTGGTCAACTGCTATGTTTTTATTCTGACCATTGCAGATAGAATTATTTCCATTAGAACCCTCTCTATTAATCAGCCAACATTTACTTTAAATGTTTTATGTGTAACATATTGGCTTTTGAGTTACATGTTCATTTTCTTCTGATAATGGCATAGGTGATGAGCTTGATGAGCAGAATGCTAAGAAACTGACATCCAATGAGCATATCGAAACTCATGTAAGAATCATGTACTAGCTTGGTTTCACATAAGGCGCTAATGTTTGTGCATATTTTTACCTATTCACAGAACCTAACAGTGTTTTAGATATGGTTAGACACATCTTTTCTATGAATGCTACTGATGTAGGCCCTACAACTTCTAATATTGGAGGTTGAATATCATTGGAAAGTGTTGAGATACTAAACAACTGTAAATAGATTATACTAAGATATAGATAGGCTGTAAATAGATAAGATAGAATAAGTTTGAAATCCCTTAAATTAAGGGATTACATTAGATAGCTTTAGATAACTTTTTAGATTTAAATTCCTACTTGTAATGTCCTATATATAGCTGTATACATCTTATTCAATATATGAGAATATATGAAAATTCTTTCCCACATGGTATCAGAGCCATAGGGCTTCTTTTTCTGGGATTTGTCCTTTGAGCAGCCTTCATTGCTGCACTACCGAAACCCTTTTTTTTTTTTGGTTCTTCTCTTGTGTGTTCCAGGCTTCCAGCCTTCATCGCTACATTCCTCCTTACCTCTCTTGTGTGATTCTCATTAAGGTAGCCTTAATTGTTGTAGTATTTTCTTCTTCACTGCAGTATCTTCTTCTTAATGATGTCAACCTCCCAAACCATGTACGGGTCAACCTTATTAGCAAAAACTGATCCTCAGGACAAAGGAAATAGTGATCTATCTAAGCATTCTGGTAGAGAAAACCAGGGGAAAGAGAATAAGGACAACCTTTGGTGCACCCACTGCAAGAAACTGAGGCACACAAAGGAAACATGTTGGAAAATACACGATAAACCACCAAGTCGGGAATGGGAAAACCGTGGGGGACAGCATAGGTCCCAAGCACATATGTTAGATAAGCCCAAAGTTGAGGAAAATTCAGGAACAAGAGAATTAAACAGTGAAGAAATTGAGAAGCTGAGAAGCTTGTTGGGGACTATTGAAAAACCTTCTAAGACTTGTTTTTTGGCTCTTTAAGGTAAATCTTTACTCCCTATTTGCATGAATGCCTCAGAAAATCTTCATACCAATTCTTGGATAATATATTGGGGTGCCATAGACCATATGACACCCACATCTCAACTTTTTCACACTTATACGCCATGCCCAAGTAACAAAAAGATTGTAGTGGCCAATGGCTCTCCAGTTACTATTGCAGGTTTTGGAGATATACACATCACACCTACCCTTATTGTGAAAAGAGTTCTCCATATTCCAAAACTATCGGCTAGCCTACTTTCTATTCAAAAGCTTATCAATGATCTTAAATGTTATGCTACTTTCTTTCCTTCTCACTATGTTTTTCAGGATTAGGTCTTGGGGAGGAAGATTGGACTTGCTAAGGAAAGGGCTGGCCTCTGCCTACTTGAATTTCCTCAAAGAGTTAGGAGCAACCTATCTTTGTCATTTCTCAGTTCCTCAAATAAAGATACCATTTGGCTGTATTATCTATGCCTAGGTCATCCATCTTTTAAAGTTGTAAAGGTCATGTTTCCTCATTTGTTTCAAGGATTAGATATTTCTGAATTTCATTGTGATGTTTGTGAACTTGCAAAACATACTTGAGTATCTTTTCCTATTAGCAATAAAAGAAGCTCTCATCCTTTTCATGTGATTCATAGTGACATATAGGGTCCCTCTACTATACCTAATGATTCTGGGACTCGTTGGTTTGTATCCTTAATTGATGATTGCACTCGGGTAACATGGTTGTTTCTTCTTAAACAAAAATCTGATGTTAGCCTGGTTATACGTAATTTCCACTTTATGATTCAAAACCAATTTGGGGTTAAAATAAAAAGCTTTAGGACAGACAATGCCAGAGACTACTTCGACCAGACTTTGTTACCTTTCTTTCAATCACAGGGCATTATCCATGATTCATCATGTGTTAACACACCTTAACAAAATGGGGTAGCAAAAAGGAAAAATGGGCACTTACACAACACCACTCGAGCCTTACTCTTTCAAAGGAATGTCCCTAAATCCTATTGGCGGGAGGCAGTTCTTACAGCCACATGCATGGTAAATAGACATTCATCACGTGTGTTAGACAAAAAAGTCCCATGGAAATTCTTAATAGCTTCTACCCACACTTCTACAGACGTCACCTTCACAGAAAATACACCTTTTTTCTTCAAGTCCTGTCTTCAGGGGGAGATTTCAATGATGGAAGATAGCACTTATAAGTCCTTCAAACCACTTAAAACCCTTGACCTTCCTCCTGCTCCAACTCGTATTGTTGAAACAACCGAGTCCTCTGAACCAATTACATTTGAGTTCCCCAATTCTACTACTGAACCTGTGTCATCACATGTCCCAACCAGCATTACTCAGGTGTATTCAAGGAGAAAGGCCGTTCCATAACTGACACAGGTCCAAGAATCCAACTCAAACTTTGGAAATGACATCATGGTCAGATCTGACTCACCTTTACACACATAATTTTTTGAACCTATTGCTATTAGGAAAGGAACTAGAGAATACACTAAACGACCACTTTATCCTCCATCTCACTATTTTTCTCTTAAGTGCTTGTCACCAACCTACCAAAACTTCATTGTGAGTTTAAATACCATTACTATCCCTAACACCTTTTCTGAGGCATTGCCAAAAATGGAATGGAGGGATTCTATGAGCGAGGAGATGAATGCATTGGAAAAGAATAGAACATGGGATATTGTTAATAAACCAAAAAGGAAAAACATTGTTGACTGTAAGTGGATTTTCATACCCAAATATAAGGCTGATGGATCTCTTAAGAGATATAAAGCTAGATTGGTGGCCAGAGGGTACACTCAGACCTACGGTATTGATTATGAAGAGACTTTTGCCCCAGTTGTAAAAATGAACACTGTGAGAATTCTGTTGTCATTGGCTACCCACTTTAATTGGCAGCTCCTACAATATGATGTTAAGATTGCGTTTCTTCATGGAGACTTAGATGAAGAAATCTATATGAACATCCCATCAAGGTTTGAGGGAGACATGGGTAACAAAGTTTGCAAGCTGAGGAAGGCCCTTTATAGGTTAAAACAATCTCCTAGAGCTTGGTTTGAGAGATTTGCAAAAGTCATAAGGGAGTTTGGGTATAAACAAAGCCAAGTTGATCACACTTTTTTCATTAAACATTCGGCTGCAGGGGGGGTTACCGCACTTCTAGTCTATGTGGATAACATCATAGTGACTGGAAATGATGAGAAAGAGAAGCATGAATTGAAGCAGAGACTAGTAAAAGAGTTTGAGATAAAAGAACTTGGGAAACTAAGGTGCTTCCTTGGTATTGAGGTGGCATATTCCACACAAGGGATTTCTATATCTCAATAGAAGTATGTGACTGATTTGTTGGTAGAAACAAGGAAGATATCTACACCAATGGATCAAAACTACAAGTTGGGAGAAGCTAAAGAAGAACCGACTGTTGATAAAAGGATGTATCAAAGGCTAGTTGGTAGACTCATATATCTTGCTCACACTTGGCCAAACATAGCATACTCGGTAAGCATGATCAGCCAATTCATGCATGATCCAAGAGAGCCTCATCTTCAAGTTGCTTATAGGGTGCTACATTACTTGAAAGGTAGTCCAGGAAAAGGAATTTTGTTCAAGAAAAACAATGCTCTTGCTCTAGAAGCTTACACCAATGCTGACTATGCAGGTTCCATAGTAGATAGAAGATCAACTATAGGGTACTGTATGTTTCTTGGAGGAAATTTGGTAACGTGGAGTAGCAAGAAGCAGAATGTGGTGGCAAGGTCATCTGCAGAATTAGAATTTAGGGCTATTGCTCAAGGATTGTGTGAACTACTTTGGCTGAAGATTATTCTAGATGATTTGAGAGTCAAATGGGATGACCCTATGAAACTCTATTGTGACAATAAGTCGGCCATCAATATTGCTCATAATCCTATACAAGATGATGGGACAAAGCATATTGAGATTGATAGACATTTCATTAAAGGAAAATTGGAAGAAGGGTTAGTGTGTATGTCCTATGTTCCATCAAAATGTCAAGTAGCTGATGTTTTAACAAAGGGGTTGAACAGTTCAAGTTTTCATGATCTTGTATGGAAGCTGGGAATGGAAGACATCTAGTCCTTAGCTTGAGGGGGAGTGTTGAGATACTAAACAGCTATAAATAGATTATACTAAGATATAGATTGGCTGTAACTAGATAAGATAGAATAAGTTTGGAATCTCTTAATTTAAGGGATTACATTAGATAGCTTTAGATAACTTTCCAGATTTAAATTCCTACTTGTAATGTCCAATAAATGGCTGTATACTTCTTATTCAATATATGATAATATAGGAAAATTCTTTTCCATGTTAACTAATAACTAAAAATCACAAACTTAGGATATATGGTTGATATTAGTTTGCTAGAATATCAAATTTCAAGGTTGAATTTCGGCTAGGAATACTGAAATTTTAGTTTGGTATAGTTGGGTTTTTAGGGTTTGATGTTGGAAATTTGGGCTTAGAATTTTAGGGTTTAATATAGCTGGATTTTAGGTTTAAGATGCTTGAAATTTATTGAGGAACCCAAAGAATGGAGGGTAGAAATCTAGGAATCACTCCTAAGGTCTAAGAATCACTCTTAGAAGAAAAAATCACACTTTCTAATAAACTCAAGTTTGTAGAAAAATTTCATATTGCTTCTTATTGAAATAAGGAATATACACATATTTATAAAGAAGTTCTTAGAACTCTTATCCTAGTAGGAAAGGGTTCCTAATAAATTTAAATCTATTCTTATAAAAATTCTATAAATTTAAATTCTAAACAATTAGGATAACATATCTAAAATAAAATAACATATTTAACTTACTATTATTTCCTATCTAATAAGGAATCCTAACATAATTTGAAATTCAGTTCTTATCTTTAATGTCAGCTCAATTCTCAATCCTTATTCAATCTTAAGTTTTCAAGGTTCGTGGTTGACTAATTTTTTCTCTTTTCGACTTTAAGCTCTTTTGCATCGGTGTGATTGTTGATCTGTATTAAGCCTTGTGGTTTTGTGATTATGTTCTTAACTTGAAAACTTAACTTAGGGTTTTCATTTTCCATTCCTTTATTCAAATGTGAAGCTCCAATATGTTTGGCTTCCTGGGTTCTTTTGATGCAAACAGTTTACTTTCATTAGCTGTTGTGGATATTTGGTTTAGATTCTTGTGCAAGAGTTGTGAAGTGTGTTCATATTGTGTTGAAGGTTTTGTTTGGAGCTAGGAAGTGTGGGAAGAAAAATAATATAAAAAGTTGGAGCTTAAACAACTTATGGTGAAATATGGGCGAAGAAATTAGAAAAAGGTTGTACATGGAAGCAATTATAAGAAAGCATTGTCTGGGTAATAATGATTAGGGAGGAAGAAAGTTCTATCTATGTTTAGTATGAATGTTTCTGGATGAGCCAAATTTACTTCTGCCTTTTGACCTTGTTTGTGGGGTTCCAAGAAAATCTTTTGTTTTAATTATTTGTTTGATTGTTAGGTGGTCTGCAGAGTTTGGATCATATAGATATGGATCACCAGAGCTTCATACTATGCTAGCTGACTACATGTATTCTGAATCTCCCGAGTTGGTAGGTTTGACATTTAAGTCTTTTGTTTGTTATATTGTTACTTCTTTCTTACCATGGACTGGTGATTCATTTAATGCTTTGATCTTGATCCAGTTCCATTCTAGTTGTCCTTATATTTCTTTGATTAAGAGGGTTAACCAAATTGTTGTGAACAAATGATCCTACAAATGTGAATATGTTGTGTTGTCATTCTTTGATTCCCAAGGGCAAGTTACATCAGTTGATGCCGTGTCCTCTACAATCTACCAATTTATTGTCTTCTTGAATTTATTGGAGATTTTGCTGAACTATTTTTTGATTGCTTAAATTGCATATAATATGGATCCGTATTCTGAATGCAGATGTATTAAAGTAAGCCTGTTGCTGCTCTCTTTCATAATATTTTATCGTTGATGGAAAACATAGCTAAGCCTGTTTCATAAACAGACATGCACTTTATTCTA
Source organism: Erythroxylum incrassatum (assembly GCA_026546855.1). NCBI lineage: Eukaryota > Viridiplantae > Streptophyta > Magnoliopsida > Malpighiales > Erythroxylaceae > Erythroxylum > Erythroxylum incrassatum. Next base: position 16,777,714 of record JANVCL010000214.1, on the reverse strand, counting down.
AGTCAGATAGCATACTTCTGAAAAGTCAATAGTGGTGCTGGATAACATTCTGGGTTTCTTAGGTACATACTTTGGATTGTGGTATTCTGTGTCCAGCATTCTGTTTCAGGAAACTTTGACAGTGAACTTGAGTTTCACTGGATTGTGGTGATGGAATTGTTTCTGTTACAATTTTTGTTTCCTTTATCTTTGAATGCTTTTCATTTGCCTTACAAAAGTTCCATCTTTGATCTCTTTGGATAATTGTGATTATCTATTCAGTAAGAATATAATGTGTTAGAACCCATTGACTTTTCAGAAGTATGCTATCTGATTTATAATAAAGTGCATGTGTGACAGTGAACTTAGAGTTTCAATGGATCGTGGTGATGGAATTGCTTGTGTTACAAATTTTGTTTCTTTTTTCTTTGAATGCTTTTGTCAATGCTGTGGAATGCTTTTCATTGTTTTACAAAAGTTCCATCTTTGATCACTTTGGATAATTGTGATTATCTATTCAGTAAGAATATAATGTGTTCGAGACCATTGAGCACTTCTTTGGCTTGTCTGATCTTTAATTTATTTTGTGAGCATGGTCAAGAATATTGACAGTTTCTTTGCAGGATATGACTAGGATATCATATCATTTTGTTAAAGGAAACAATCCAAAGAAGTTTGCTCTTACTTTGGTCAATTTCACTGGAAAGGTTAGTCTTCTTGAGGATTGTGTATAGCTGTTTGAATAATGTATTTTCATGATCTCTCATTTTAACTATTTTTGCTTCTAGTGAATGCCATTGTGAAGGCATATATAAAATAACAAAACTCTTGTTGATCTACCCCATCCATTGCAATGTATTCACTGGGCCTGAGTAACAGTAGTTATAACTTTTCTTTCGATGATATGTTAAGAACTGACGTGTGACTATGCAGTGTTATCCTGGTGAAGATGATCTGGCTATTGCACGGGCAGTTCTACTGTAAGTCTGCTTAATGACTTGGACGTATGCCACTTCTGTGGGCGTACCAATCCAGAGATTCATGCTTATATGTGAAGTTCTAATTACAATGTCTTTCCTCACCTGTTCAGGTATTTGGCTATGGGAAATATGAGAGATGCTAATTATCTGATGGAAGAGATAAAGAAACAGGTGGTATCTCAGAAGCCTGATTTTCTCCAATCGGACTTGACAAAATTCATTTCTTATCTTTTGCAAACGTAAGTTGCACATTTTCCTCTCATGCTATATGGAGATGTATTACCATGGTAAAGCATTGATGGGTCATAAATATAATAAAAGCATGTTAAGGGTCACTACTGGCTTCAGAAGGGGATGTTTTCCCCACTGAGAACTGACCCTAAATTTTGTGTTTTGGGTGGAGGCAACCTGACTGGCCTCCCCATCTTGGCCCTCAGCAGATCAACTCACTTCAGATGGGAAAAAAAGCAGAGTTCTTCTGAAATATACATTTAGCTTCTCTTTTTTACAATAGACAGCCTTCAGTTCTTTATCCTGCATCTACCTTTTTGAGTTCCATGTTGGATTCTTTGCTTAACCTTGAATCTCACTGAAGGCAACTTTCTTATTGCTAGAGATTATTTTTGAAATCTGCAACATTAACAAGCCAATTTTAATCATTTTTTCCTTTTGATTTATTTGAAGAAGTTAGGTTCTCATCTTGAAAATTTAAGATCATCTATGATAAGTCTAATATATTTCTTTTCCAGGTTGCAGCGAGATGCTTTACCTCTTTTTAATATGCTGAGACAGAGTTATAAGTCTAGTATAGACCGGGAACCTGCATTCAATGAGGTGAAGAATTATGCATATTGAATTATGCATATTTCTTACTGATTTTGCAGATAGCTTATAATCTATTGCATCAAAACATTTATTTTCTGTTTCTATTTACAAAAAGATGTTAATTGTCAAAAGACTATTCTGATTGATATTGCTTTAAATTTCTAATGTCTTTATCATTCAGCTGCTAGATGACATTGCCGAAGTGTTCTATGGGGTTCAACGTAGAAATCCCCTGCAAGGGATGTTTGGAGATATTTTAAAGGTGATTTGACTTGAGTTTGATGTTTGTGCATCTTCTAGACAGGAACTTTGAATAGTCCATCTTTCACTCGCCCTTTACAATAATAGCTTATTAGAACATTCAGGAAATGAGAGACGCCATTAGAAGAAAGGAACGATTCTCTGTTAGGCATTTTGCTCCATTTCTGGTTTCCTTCTAGAACAGTTTATAACTGCGATGCTAATAGAGTTCTTGCTGTCTGATATGTCGGAGTATGGGACCTGATAGTGAAGTGTGTCAATTTCTTAGCTTTGTTATATTCGTAATTTGGTTGTTTTGTGAGCTAATGGGAAGAGGTTTGTAGGCAGATCAGAAAGTCTTGTAGTTTCCTAAGGTAAAAATTTCTTAGCTGGAGTGATGGTTTTGCAGATGATGGGCTGACAGAAACATGAAGACAAATCAATATCTTGGCGTTGGTGGATTAACACCACCGTCTTGCTTTTTACATGGAGTGGCCAACTTGACAACAATTTTCAAAATCTTGTAGTAATTAATAGTAACATCTTTTATGTTTACATTTTTTTTAACTGTTGCGCCATCGTATTCTGGTTTTTGTAGTCGAACAAAATCCTTATCTTTGTTTCTAGATGGGAAATACTGTTGATAAACGTAATTTATATGAAATACTTCATTTCCAATGTTTCCTGACCCTTGTGGATTGCCAACTTTGACTAGTTTTGAGATTTGGTATAGCAGCTTACGGAAACCAAACTCTCTACTTTAAGAATTCTTGTGCATGACAATAAAATGAGTGGACAAGCAAAGGGATGCCTTCGAATGCTAATTCTTATTGTAGATTTGATTAAAACGTTAAACAGTAAGATCTGAAAGATTTTCAACTACAGACACAGTTTGCTGAGGCTGAAAACGAGTTGAACTTTGGGCCGCTATGATTGGTCTATTGAAAAGATCACTCCATTGTGCTTCTTGAAGTTGTGTGTTGTATGGTCCACCACCTGAGTAATGCGTTTGGAAAAGGAAAACAGAAGACGAATCAAGTTCTTAAGTGATGTAGAACAAGTGGATGTGAATCTAGGTTAAAGGATGAACTACTGACATTGGTGTTGCTCAATTCAAGGTTGTAAAAGTCCATCGTCTCTGCCCTGAACAAAGGCCCTGCGTGCCATGTTCCACGTTCAAGTTTCACGAACTTTGGGCCGGAGATCCTGAAAACGCGCACCTCCTCAACAGCAGGAGGAACGTAGAAATGTCCGCAACGAGACTTGATAACATCACCTCCACCTCCAGGATTTGCATTCACGATAGATGCTTTGGCTACTCCCAAGTACCAAACATGTCCTCCAATGGATCCAAGGCACTGGGTCACGCTTGCGTGATGAGTAATGTTGAAAAATTCCAGTGCTCGATCTTCAAGTCGCATGATGTAGAATCTACACGACCCAAAAAAAAAAAAGAAAGAAACCAATCTACTGTAATACTATGAACTCAACTGGAATACAAGAATTTAACCATCTACCTGGGAATTCCATGGCTAAGGTTTAGGAGAGCATCTCGCGGACCGAATTCCTCACCATCTTGTGATGGCTCTATCACTTGTCCGAATTCTTTGAAGCTCTCCGGCGTTGCTTCTATGGGTTCCAGCTTCAGTATTTTTGTCTCAGACATTCTATTTCGTCTCATCGTCCCATTCCATTAGTTGATATAATATATGTGGTTGATTAACCCAAAACATTGAAACGACGTCGCTAGCTAGATCCATCCATCCATCAAACGACCTCGTAGAGTAACTTCTAGTTGGTCCAAGTCCAACTCTATTTTCTTTTTTAAAGTTCGGATTCGTCGTCATCATCAGCTTCCAAACATGAAACAACCCCTTCCGCTTCCAGTTCCAGACCCTAAATCTCTATCAGAACCACAACTCCTAAAATCCCTAACCTTTGTACTTACCTCCGAAATCACATCCCAATCTCTGAACCCGTACATCCCAAACTTCAATGCAAACCCCAAGCTACTCATCTCCTTGTTCTCTTCCCACGCTCTGTTTCACAAACCCACTGTTCTCCTCTCTCTCTTCAAATGGGCAAAAACCCATCTCTGTCACTCCGTCGCCCACTCTCCCCTTACTCTCCTCTCTCTGTTACCTTCTCTCATAGCCCACCACAAGTTCGTCGACGCCAAGTCCCTGCTAACCACCTTTATCGCTGGCGACAAACAAAACGTCCTCCACCGTCACATCCTCCACCCTGATCGTTCGGTTCGAATCTCAAAGGCCCTTCTTGATTTGCCCATAGCTGCTTACGTCGCCTCTGGTAAGCCACACCATGCCGCCCAACTGTTTAACAAAATGAAGAAGCTTCATTTCAAGCCCAATTTGCTCACTTGCAATACTCTTCTCAATGCTTTGGTCAGGTACCCTTCTAAACATTCCCTTACAGTGGCTAAAGCGGTGTATAGGGATGCCGATAAACTTGGTGTTCAGGTCAATACCAACACCTTTAATATTTTGATTCGTGGGTGTTGCTTAGAGTCCAATTTTGAGGAGGCTAAAGAGCTTTTCAGGAAGATGGAAGAAAAGGGCTGTGACCCGGATAATGTCTCGTATAATACGATGTTAGATGCTTTTTGCAAGAAGGGAATGCTGAATGAGTCTAGGGAATTGCTGTTGGATATGAAGGAAAAAAAGTTGGTGCCTAATAGGTTAACGTATAATATTTTGATTTCTGGATATTGTAAGTTGGGGTGGTTAAAGGATGCTGCAAAAGTGATTGAATTGATGACGCAAAGTAATGTTTTGCCTGATGTTTGGACCTATAATATGTTGCTTGATGGTTTTTGTAAAGATGGTAGGCTTGAGGAGGCATTTAGGTTGAAAGATGAGATGGAGAATTTGAAGTTGCTGCCGGATGTGGTTAGTTACAATACATTGATTAATGGGTGTTTTGAGTTTGGAAGTAGCTCTGAGTCATTTAGATTGATTGAAGAAATGAAAGAAAAGGGAGTTAAGCTTAATGCGTGCACTTACAATACAATGCTCAAGTGGTTTGTCAAGCAGGGAAACATGGATGAAGCGAGTAGAACCATAACAAAGATGGAAGAAAATGGGTTTTCACCGGATAAAGTTACTTATAACACCTTGATAAATGGGTATTGCAAAGTAGGGAACCTGAGTGATGCGTTCCAAATGATGAATGAAATGGTGGGGAAAAGTTTGAAAATGGATAACGTGACACTTAATGTACTCCTCCGTACTCTTTGTAGGGAAAGGAAACTTGACGAAGCATATCATTTGCTCAATAGCGCCAGTAGACGTGGCTACTTTGTTGATGATGTCAGTTATGGAACTTTGATCAATGGATATTTTGAGGATGATAAATCGAGTCATGCTTTGGATCTTTGGAGCGAGATGAAGGAAAAAAAGATAATTCCAACTGTCGTCAATTATAATATCATTATTCAGGGGCTATGCCAACTAGGGAAAACTGATGAAGCTATCGAGAAACTGAATGAGCTTTTGGGGAATGGTTTGGTCCCAGATGAAATTACATACAATACAATAATTCATGGATACTGTTGGGAGGGGCATGTTGAGAAAGCTTTCCAGTTCCACAATAAAATGGTTGAGAATTTATTCAAGCCAGATGTGTTTACCTGTAATATACTTCTTCGTGGCCTTTGTAAGGAAGGCATGCTCGACAAGGGTATTAAACTCTTTAACAAATGGGTTTTGAAGGGGAAAGCTGATTCAGCTACATACAACACAATGATATCAGGCCTTTGTAGACAAGGGAGATTTAAGGAAGCATTTGACCTTTATGCAGAAATGGAAGAAAAAAAACTTGGGCCTGATGTTTATACATATAAGGCCATTCTTGGAGCCCTTACTGATGCTGGTAGACTGAAGGACGCAGAGGAATTTTTGGCAAAAATTGTGGAAACAGGAAAGTTACATGACCATTCCTTACAGTTTGACAAGGGGCAGGATGTTGAAGCCCCTGGGACTCCTCAGGATTCTGATCCAGGTTCTGTTGCATATTCTCAACAGATCAATGAGCTATGCATTCAGGGGAAATACAAGGATGCCATGGAAATATTTCAAGAATCCGCAAAGAAGGGTATTGCTTTACAGAAGTCTAGCTACATTATATTAATGGATGGTCTTATCAGGAGACGAAAAAGCATATCAAAAACTGTCCAATAGTGCTGAATTTTTTCGGGATTTTATTAATATATAAAATTGGAGAATTTGTTATAATTATTTTTTTGCCTTTGTACCAAGCATAACAAGAACTTGAGCTACTGCTTTAAATGCTATAGAAACAATCTATAGCTGTGTTACGGATACCGTTCCGGCCGGAGACCGGAACCGGAACGGGCTTATAAGTACCGGGTATTGATTCCGGCCGGTACCGTCAATACCGGTATGTTGGGGACCGTTTCGCAAAAAATAAAACCTTCAGGGACTGGATTGCAAATAAAAAAAATTAAAACCTAAACATCTACCCCCCCTCCCGACCTTCTCTTCTTCTTCTTCGGTTTATCTCCTCCCTCTCGTTGCCGCTGGCCCGCTGCTCCGCCGTTGTCGGATCTGGTCTCGCCGTCCTCGGATCTGCTGGTCCTCCCTCCTCCCTCCTCGGATCTGCTCGTCGCGACTCGCTCCTCGGATCTGTTCCTTCCTCGTCGCCGCTTCTTGCCACCTGCTCCTTCGTCCTCCTCGTCGTCGACGCACCACACAACCACCGAAGAAAGACCCGACGACCTACCATCACCGAAGACCCGATTGTTTTGAGTGTATGTTTTTGACTTTGTGTTTGATTTTTAATGAAATTTTGTTGTTGATTGCTGCTATGATCCTAGATTCATAGGTGT
>JANVCL010000214.1:16715583-16727873 GCA_026546855.1 Erythroxylum incrassatum | reverse complement strand
TAATGCATTTTTAACGACCAACGTAATAACTCGTCACTGAGCACTTTTAGTAACAACCCTATAGTGACCACCTGTGATCAACCCGATTTTGGTCGCTATAACTTTTAACGACCATTTTCTTACCTTTAGCAACCATTAATAATTGTTGCTGAAACTAATTTTTCTTGTAGTGTCCCATGCATCCCATGATCATCACCTTGCCAAAGTAAAATAGGTGGGTTTTCTTATCAAGAGGAAAAGATAGCAAGAACTTTGAAGTAGCTAGTGATGGAAGAAAGCAAGGTTAAACTTTGATGCTTAGAGAAGAGAGTGTCGTGAGAAGAAGAGGAAGATGAAGAAAATGAAGAAGATGAAGATGAGAGAAGCTAAGGAAGAGAGGAGTAAATAGCAAGTGAAAGACCAAAATGAGAGTGGGTCTTTCAATTAATAAAAGTCGTGGGTTAAGACAAATGGTGTGGCAAGTGACACTTGTCACTTACCACGTGTCACTTTCTCATGGTCTTCTTTTGGTCTTTTAATTAGTTAGTTTATTTGTGTCCCAATTCTAATCCAATTAATTTCTAATTTTAAATGACATATTTCATTAAATCCTAATGTAATTCATCAAAATTTCTACTACCATTTGACACTTATTTATGCTACTATTCATCAATTGTCTTGTTACTTGGCATTTTCCTAGTTCAAAAATGCCCTTAATTCTAGAAAATTCTCAAATTTCACCAAAAATTCTAAATCACTACTTATACACACCAACTCAAATTTTAAGACACATAATTCATAATTCACATTATAACCACATTAAAACAATCATTTATACCCAAAAAATGTCAAAGGAGTGCATGAATAAATCATTGTAATGTGTGCAAAATTCAATTTCATTGTGTGTATGCTAACATTATGCATAAGTATGAAATGAAATTTTCTAATATCTAATTGTCATTTCTCAATTACAGAAATTTAGGGTTCTAACCCTTAGTATAAAAACAAGATGTTACATAGAAAGAATGATGATGATGGAGGAAATAAATCACGGCTAGCAAATGACCCTTGCGAACTTCAATGAGGCACAATTTGATCTGGGAAGTAGTCATCCATATTTGAACACTTATAATCCAGGGTGGCAGAACCATCTAGATTTCTTTTGGTCAAACAATGCAAGAACTCAGATAGGAATTTAAGACCTGCAAGGATTTCAGAAAGATGAGTCTAGTTCATGGGATTTCAAATTGGACAAGATCATAAGTATGGATGAGGCCCAGAAGCGGCTAGAAGGGAAGTTCGAAGAAGTAATGGAAGATCATGCCTCTTCTATTCACAACCTAAAGGTTCAAATGGGCTATCTTACTAATGAATTCTGTAAGAGAAGTGTGGAAAGCTTTTTGAGCAACATAGAAGTAAATCTAAGAGAACAACTTAAGGCTATCACACTTAGGAGTGAGAAAACGTAAAAGAACCAACAGAAAATTAGGTTGAATCTCACCTTGTAGAAGACCAAAAGAAGAAGAAAGAGGATGAAGAAAATAATGAAGACCATCCATACATTCCTCATCTGCTTTACTCAACAAAAATACCATTCCCACAAAGACTTCAGAAGAATGAATAGGATGCACCATTCATAAAGCTCATGGAAAAGCTAAAGAAATGGAAAACTTACTTATCTTTTGTGGAAGTGTTGAAACAGAAGCCCAAGTATGTGAAGTTCCTTAAAGACATATTATCTACCAAGCGAACTTGGGACAATAATCAAACGGTAGCCATGACGGAAACCTCTAACTCCTTAATTACCAACCATATGCCTCACAGTTGATAAATCCAGAGAGCTTTACAATACCATATGTAGTTGGTAATTTAGAGATTTTAAAATGTTTATGTGACTTAGGTGCATAAACTTTATGCCTTTTTCAATTTTTAGGAAATTGGGCTAAGAGATGTGAAACCAACATCTATGCATATTCAGTTGGTAGATTAGTTGATAAAGAAATCATTTGGCGTGGTGGAGGATGTACCTGTAAAAATGGACAAGTTTATCATTCCTGTGGATTTTGTCGTGCTAGACTTTGAAGAGGATCAAAACTATCTGTTAATTCTTGGTATACCATTTTTGATCACTGGAAAAGCTTCGATAGATGTCTATGAAGACAATATCATCCTTCAAATTGGTGATGAACAAGTGAAATTCAACATGAATAAGGCATTAAAGAATCTAAAGGAGGGTAGCTCATTCATGAGAATTAAGGAAGTCAAATTTTTAAAGGAGCAAGAGGAAGAAGAGCAGGTGACAACGGAGATTGAGGATGAAGAAGATACGAATGTCACTATTCATAAATTGAAAGAAGAAGAGGAGACGGGGGTGACTAAAGAAGAACAAGAATAGCTCACCCTTTTACAAAACAAACTACTAGATTCAATAAAAGATTAAGAGAGTTTTGTTATTCCCTATTTTATTGACAACTTTTTAGTAAAAAGAACATTACTGAGCTTAATTGGTTTTCTTAATTTTATCACTATTGTCCTTTTGAGTATGGTTGATTGCTTCATGAAGGGAAAGTTTCATTTTAGTTATTAAGGTTTTAAGGGAGTTTTATGGATCTTTAATTTCCTTACTTTTGATACACAATATTGAGAACAATATTATTTTAAGTGTAAGGGTTATGTTTTTTAGTTTTTTATTTATAAGGTGTATGTTTAGGAGCTTATTAATTATTTTATGTTGACTATATGAGTTTATGCATGATTCTATATTAAGATTGTTTAGAAGAATTAGATACCTAATATGATTAAGTGAATTTTGTGAAGAATTTGACTTTATGAATGCTAAGAAACTAAATTTATAAAGTGAAATTTGCTTCAATTTGACTTGAGCAATCATATGAGGAATTTGAATTTGCATGCCATATTTTCTTTATTTCTTATGTAGATACCTTCTCTGATTTTGAATTTATAGAACTTCAATGTCTTCTTCTTTTAGATTACAATAAGATTTGTACAAGCATAAAGATGATAAAAATAAACATGATTTGAGCTTAAGACAAATTGCTTACCATTTATAAATTAATCCATTAGCGGGTCCCATTAAGACTACTATACAAATTTAAGCTTTTCTTAGTAAACCTCTTCTAAGAACCTTGAGCTTAAAAAATAAGCATTTACTCTGTAATCATAATTAGTAGAGCTCTTATTTATTGTTTTTGATATTTTTGAGAATGTGATCCAAGAAAATAAGTGTAGGGTAGACGATAAAAGTGTATAAAGTGGACAATGTCAAAGAGGAATCTCGTGTTAATAAAAATTAAAAGGAAATAATTGAAATAATAAAAAGGAAATTAAAGTGTTAAAAAATGATTGTTTTAGATTCTTGTGTTTCATATGTATGAAAGAAAAGGAGTGGTTATAAAAATATAAAAATTAAGGTATCCTGCAGTTGCTTATATATCATTCAGAAGTATAAAGATTCTCTAACCCGTTAAGAAAGACATTGATCGTATTCCGATGAGCAGTTCATATAAAGACAGCAGTAGATTCGCGCTCGTTTTAGCTTCGAAAAGTTCGTTTGAAATTATGAAACCAAAATAAGGTATTACTGCTCCTTCACATTCGATCCAGATAAATAACTAAGGTTCCATTACATATTACACTAACAAATTGACAGTAAGATGAGATCACTCTTTTTATACTTATTTATATCTCTTCTTCCTAGTTTTATTAATTAAAACCTAGTCCGAAACACAAGAATCTAAACCTAGAGCCGAATAATTTAGGTCCATTAAAATTACACTGTATCAGGACACATTTCCTAAGGGGGAGCAGCTTTTCGCGAATGATATCCTGGATTTAAGCAGTACATTTTGTATTCTCCAAGGACTAAAAATGTTTAGGTAAATAAGTTAGACTGAAATAATTGCATTCTATTAGTAACCTTTATTATGTCATAACCTTGGTAAGTTAAGAAGATGATACTAATAACTTGATCGATGGTCTCATTTATGTTGTAAACAGGTAAGTACAGTTGTCTATAACTTTGTTTTCTTAAAATATAACTCGATTATAAGATCATTTTTTAATTTGAATTTTTTACATTTCTTGTTGTATCTAAAAGGTTTTAAGATTTCTCAAATTGCATTAATATTAAATATAATAATTAAGTACGTAAATTTGGTAATTTATATTCAATAGATTAGATTGATAAAATACAATTGATTGTTATTTATTTAAATGGTTATTTATTGAGTTGTAAATACACTATAAGTTTATAAATCATTAATATATTGATTATTAATATCTTTTTAAATTAATAGATTTTCGTAGTCCCAATATTACCAATTGAAAGGATTTACTGAAATTGAATTCTTAAAGTAATATATCCGCCATGATTTTATTATTTTATCTGAAAACCTTCTGGTGTTTGCGGAACCATTTTCAAAAGAAAGAAGCTGATGGGAGTTTTGTGCCTAGGAAATTGGTATATGGCATGTACTTTAGGTTTGAGATTTTCACATTATGGTCAAAGCATAATGAACCTGTCTGGACTTTGTCAAAGACAATACAACTGCTTTGTTTGTTTTCATGTAAGAAAGTCACCACAAGAAACAAACTCTTCCCCGAATAAAATCCATAAAATTGCAGATGACCTTTTTCCCCTTAATCTTCCTATTTCTAGATTTCTCTCTGTTCAATACAATTAAAATAGCTGGGAAGTCATACAATTGATTTGGCTAATTTATATTTATTTTTTGAATTGAAAAGTCCCTGTGTATGACTTGAAGAGTGCACAAAAGCTGCAACTACTTTCTAGTTCACACTGACTATTGTATGTATTATTATCCATGCATAGATTTATTTCAAAAGCTGTATTTGAGAAAGCCCTTAACCTCTAATGACAATATGAAACCATCTTAGTTTAATAACATATTAAATGCTTCGGCATCTCATCACAATTGGGTCTTGACCTTATTTTCTCATAAACGAAAAAAAGGGGGTCTTGACCATTGTAAGTTGGGTTAGAAGTGGCATCCAACCTTGGCGACGTGCAGCAGTGCATTCACGTTTTACTTAGAATTTAACAAACTTAAATGTTTATTTGTCTCGTCGAGAAATTATAGGTGTAATTGGCCTAAGCTGTCAACTGAACCAACGACCTAAACAACACTTTGGACTCATTTGGTAAATGGTTTACCAGTCAAAAATTAGCCGGTTGATCATTTTAGCTTATTGACTATGTTAAACAGCTAATTATTGTATTTGGTGATTCAGTTGATTGGGTTAGCTGATTGGACTCAATCAGCTGATTTTCCAAAAGCTCAAGAGGACCAATGTTTGCCTTCAGCTGATCAAAAATGACGAAATACCCACAGACACCACAATTCATTCAGAAAGTTTTGGGTAGATTTTTCTCTTTTTTTTCTTTAAACATCTTCTCTTTTCACGAACCTTCGTTCTGATCACGATCTTCTACTAACGTTTGATCTTCTACTCCTTCGTTCTGATCATGATTGTGTCGTCAAAAAAGAATACCCACAAACCTAAGAGGGTGTTGGTTCCTAAGATGATGGGCGATTAACACCCATTATCAAACGCTTTAGATGATGAAGCTTACAGAAACATGTGGTATGAGATGCCATTGAAGGCCCCACCATGTTGAGCTTCATGAGATAGAGCTAATTGTTGCGGTTTCGGCTGGAGCGCGACGACTGAAAGAACACGAGGCAGCAGTAGTCTAGAGGTTATACAGAGAAGAGGAAACATGGGAAGCAGTTGTGAGAGATGTGAATACTAACTTAGGACCAAAAACTTCCAACCTTATTTGTTAAATCAAGCTACAGTACGTTGATGGTGTAGGCAAATTGTTTTGTTAGGCTTTTGATTTTTTTAAGACTTAATTCTAATTAAATAAGTTTAATTGAAGTTAAATAATTTTAAATTCCTAATAAATTTAAAAAGGTGTTTTTAATTATTTGAAAATTATTTTCCAGGTTAATTTTATTAGGAATGTTTTAGAAACCAATTTAATTTTTTTAATTTAATCATACTCTTAAACTTTTTTTAATTATGTCCTTTTAAGTCATTATATACATAAACAACTAATATTAAAATAGCCAATTTTACCAAACATCAAATAAAAAACAGTTATTGCAATCTGCTGGTCAAATTAGCTGGTATAATCAGCTATCGTTAGCTGGTAGAATCAGCTAACAGCTAATACAATCAGCTAATTATCAAACAGAGCCTTTCTCTGATTATTCTACACAATGCTTGTATCAACTAATTGGGAAGTCTATGTCCATTATCTTCATGGGTTCAGATCTCTATGTTCCAATTACGGTGTTCCTATCATATTCTATTAAATCTCAATCATATATTTATGTGAGATAGAACAGAGTAACTGGAGCAAAAGATTTGATGAGTTTTTCATGTTTCTGTCATCGTGCCCTCCAATAATTCCTAAGAAGAAACTGATTTCATCTTATTAAATCTAGCAACATTGTCGAATCTCTTGTACATTTTTATAAATTTAAAAGGTATTCAATTTCACTGTTCAAAATCCCAATAATTACTTTTCCCAACCAGCATGTGTTTCTAACTGTAGAATCAACGGTTGAATTTGATTAGTTTACATCTCTTTTGCCTAAAGTTAATTTGACATATACAACAGTAAAAGGGGAAAAAAGAAAAGTAAGAGAGGGCCGTGTGATACAGCTCCACAGAAGCAGTCCAGCTAAGCAACTGACGCGTGGACCAAAAGTTCAGTTATTGAGTTCATAATCATAAATAATGGGAACCAATTAGCAGATATGTTATATCCAACCAAGATTCTTATTTCCTGTCAATCCAAGTTTGATTAGGAAGTTGTCAAATGACCACTGCCATCTAGCTAAAGCGTCCTTTTCTTGATCTTGCTTTGCTTAAGGCTTAATGATGTGACTTTCAACAAGCTTCGCCAACTTTGATTGATTACTGAGATAAAATTGGATTATTTTGGCTTTCGAAAATGAATTCCACGTAAAATGTGGTTAGTCAAACAGGTAATAAATGGGATGAGTGTTAGTAAAAGCATGCTTAATGGTTAGAGAGATCACCTTAAGATTTGTTTGAAGTAAAAGAAAGCCTTTATTATTATTATTATTATTATTATTATTATTATTATTATTATTATTATTATATGAAGTTGCTGATACTATTACTAAGTTTTGTATAAATTAACTACTTTGTTTTGCGAACTAACGTTAAAGTCACATATAAATCTGCAAATACTTATCTATTTGAATTTTATATGAATTTTAAAATGAATTTGTATCTTTTAACCTAAGGAGATACATTACAGTTCATTTGTGCAAAATGTTTGAAGAGAACCCCATTAGTAGATATAGCATGAGTACAACTATAGAGTATGTTGGAAAACAACCTATATTTAAGCTCATGTTAAAACTGAAGATTGCGGTGTTACTCTCATCAAAGGATTTATTTCTTTAACCAAGGTGAGATAAGTTTATTATGCTTTATGATAATTTTTATGTATCACAAAATCTCTAGAAATTTTCAAAATTTTTGTTTTATTTCCTCATCAACTAGGACCAATTATATAAGCTAATTTACTAATTTCAGTGGTCAAATTATCATTCTATATATGTTTCTTCTTTATAATTGTGAGCTTCCTTCATTTCAATTCAATTATTCAACAAGTAGATGTTAACAACTTAAAAGTAACTTTACATATAGGAGCCCGCTCGACAAGATTAACTAAACACGTACAAGAATAAATGAATGGTAGAATGTTCCAATTTGACCGTAGTGAGTGGAAATTTTGAGTTCTAGACATTCTAAAGGACCGACAACAATTCGTCATTAGAAGAGTAGAATAATGAAGTATCATAGAAAAATACAAGGGCTATAAAACAAATGTTTTAGTCTAAAATTGTGCAATGTACTTTTGTTGACTTCAGATTCAAGGAAGAATTGACTTCAGCACCAAGTTACACTGCAAAGAAAGTAGAGAAAGTTAATCACTGTAATATTGTCACTTTATCGCGATTAATTTATGTCAATCAAGATTAACAGTGAACAACAGAATCTAACTTCTTCTTCTACTTTTTTCTTTTTTAACTTATTCTTAAACCTTTTCCTAACATGCTCGGAGTTCAGGTCCACACCCAAAAGACAAGATTCTCTCTGTCTCTTAAGCTTGCAAAGATAATTCGTCCTGTTACTTGAACTTGCAACGATCATTTGTCCTTTACTTGGCAGGGTTCTAGGTTTCTAGCTTGGAAGACAGAGATAAAGAGTTTTTAACTAATGTACTAATTATAATTTACTTGAATGCAGTGTGGGGCCATTATTATATGTGTAAAGAAAGACATTTTGCTCACGGCTCACCTGCAAAAGCTAAAAGGAAAAGAAAAGCAACCCTTCCTTGGATTTGACGACACTCAGATACATGTCTAGAAGACAGATAAATGCATTCCATCTTCATAAATCGCCCAACCCAAAAAAAAAAACAAAATCATCACATAATGCACAGGACAGGGTATTCATAGATAAGAATTGGAAGTAAAGAATGTCCAAACAAGATATCCAACTGCCTCCCGATACAAACCATGTTAAGGAAACAAGAGGAAAGAGTGGCGTTTGAGCGTAGACTTGAACATTACAAAAAAGCAAAAGAGTCTCTTTTAGAAAGGCCACATTTTGTTGCGGACTTTTCAGCTTTGCAAGCAATTGGCAACTGTACGTGATGAGTCATGAGCTTTCTGATCTTTCGTTTTCTTTGCTCCCCCACGAGGCTCATCCGTTCTTCACCGAACTAGTGTCCCACCACCGTGGACCCACCAGAGAGGACTCTATTTTCATGCTGTGCATCTCTGAAATTTCCATTCATTTTCAATTATTCGTCGCTTCAATCGTGTAAGCACCTAGTTTTAATTAACATGGTTTAATGTAGTTGTATGCAGCTACTGAGCCAGCATCATACTTAAGAATCGTCCATGTAATAATTCCTGGGCTCAGAAGTCGGCAAACGTTAGGTTGTTTTGGATAGTTTTCATTCACTCGGTTGAAATTCTGCCACATTTCCGCAATTAGGTTGTTGATCAGAGAAAATATCTTTCAGAACAGCAAAATTGACAAGTCCTACAATACTTATACATATACATAAATATTCTCTTCATGACTTGAGAAAGTTTACAAGTTATATAAGAGACAAATTAAGGTGGCAGACATTGTGAGGTTCAACGAGTAAGAAGGAAAGAAACACTTACACGTATACTTGTATGGCAGGCAAGTACTGGATATATACGCCATTGAAAATGGGGATGGAGAACCAAGAATAGTGTCGGATTGAGAATGACGGGGTTTCTTGGGAAATGTTTCAACATGTTGTTGAGAAGTCAGCAGCTACCTAAACCTTCTTACAATCGATTGATCTTAACCGTGATCATAACAGACAAGGAATGTAACATATGAAGAACTTATTCCAGTCCTTCTAACTGTTACAAAATCGAAACGGCTATGATAATTCCTATTAGAGCCGAGAAAAATGGAGTATAGAGAAAGCATGAATCAATGATAGAAGTTGAATTGCATTCACCGTCTGATTACAGAGTGGTAATTTATATAGACTAATAAGACTAGTAGTTGCTTGATTTTAGAAAGATATGCATCAATTGTATCAGGATTAGGATTTGATCCTGAGTTTTAAGGATAAATCTTTCCTAGTTTATTACAACTTCTATTTCTAACACTCCCCCTCAAGTTGGGCTGTGGAGTCTCCCACACCTAACTTGCGTAGTGCTTCATGAAAGGTCCGTCCCACAACAGCCTTTGTCAAGATGTCCGCCAGCTGGTCTTCTGATCGAACTTATGGTAGGTTGGCAATTCCGCCTTCCAATTTTTCTTTGATAAAATGCCGATCAACCTCCACATGTTTAGTTCAGTCATGTTGCACAGGATTCTCCGAAATACTAATGGCTGCCTTATTGTCGTACGGCAGATCACACGCACCTTCAGGTGGAAAGCCCAATTCCGTCAACAGCTTTAAAAGCTACAGTAACTCTATCAGTCCTTTAGCTATGCCCCTGAACTCCGCTTCTGCACTAGAAAGTGCCACCACTTTCTGTTTCTTGCTTTTCTAAGTTACCAAGTTTCCTCCGACAAGAGAAAAATATCCTGAGATTGATCTTCTGTCTACTAGATTACCAGCACAGTCTGCATCCGTGTAAACTTTCAGTTCTAAGTTCCTGTTCTTCTGAAACAGGATTCCGTTCCCAGATGTTCCTTTTAGGTATTGAAGAATTCTGACAACGGCATCCATGTGTTGTACCTATGGCTCATGCATAAACTGGCTCACAACTCCAACTGCATATGCTATGTCGAGTTTGGTATGAGCAAGATATATTAATCGCCCTACTAATCTATGATATCTTCCACGATCAGCATTTTCTGCTCTTTCTTCTAACTTCAAACCATGATTCATCATAATCGGTGTCTCAGCTGGTTTGCAGTCCACAAGCCCGACCTCAGCGAGAAGATCTAACACATACTTCTGCTGAGAGATAAATATCCCCTATCCACCTTAGTACCTCTATACCAAGAAAATACTTGAGTCTTCCCAAGTCTTTCATTTCGAACTCCTGAAATAGATGTTTCCGGTGCTGATTCATTTCTTCCAAATCATCCCCAGTGAAAATCATATCGTCTACATAGATGATCAAACAAAGGCGCTTCATTGCCACCGTGAATCTTCCAAACCACGCTCGCGGTGACTGTTTAAGACCATAGAGTGCTTTCTTCAATCGACACACTTCATTTTCCCGAAACTCGTGGGAAAAACCAGGTGGAGCTTCCATATAAACTTCTTCTTTTAGCTTACCATGCAGGAATGCATTGTTCACATCAAACTGATGTAACGACCAACTTAGGTTTGCTGCCAACGAAAACAACACCCTAATAGTATCACTTTTAGCAACTGGGCTAAAGGTCTCAGAGTAGTCTACTCCATATGTCTGGGTATAGCCTTTTGCTACCAACCGAGCCTTGTATCTTTCCACTATTCCATCTGCCTTATGTTTTATAGTAAACACCCATTTGCACCCAACTGTCCTTTTTCCAACTGGCAGAAGACACTTCTCCCAAGTTCCATTTTTTTCTTGGGCATCCATTTCCACTTCCATTGCTAGGCACCATTCTTTCTTCATCTGAGCTTCTTCAATTGTTCGAGGAATTGCTCCAGCATACAATATCGAAGTAAATGCCCTGGATTCTTCCGACAAGCTCCCCCTCATTATTTTCGCTATAGGGTATCTAGATGTTCTGGAGTCATGTTCTGGTGAATATCTCTGGGGCGGGACTCCCCGAGTTGTAACATCCCACCCCCAACGGGAATGGTAGAATAGTAATTTGGCATAGGATGAGAGTGATTGGGTTTAATTAGGATTGTTCATGCAGACAAGTAGTGGTAAACAGTAAAATTTGTGCACATGAAAATAACTGTTCATGCATTCATGACATTCCCAGTATTTGTGCCTAATGACATTGTATTGTGATTAATGTAGAAATTGTGTTTTAAAAATTTATTGGAGTGAGTTTTTGCGTGTTTTATATTTTAAGAGATTTTTAGGAATTTTTCTGGAATTTTTTGGAGAAAATTCCCAGACCGAAAAAATCGCCAAGTAGCGAACCGGTTGATTTTTGATATCGAAAATTGCTATCCAATGGCACTGTAATATTGGGTATATTATTTTGGATTTAAAATTAGGGCTATTAGAATTAAATTGGGTTAACTTTCGTTAGGGTTTCTTAATAAAACATATGACATGTTTTTGTCTTTTCTTGTTTTTGTCTTTTTCTTACCTATGACATTTGTCCTACAACATTTAATGCAATTGTTTGTTTTTATCCTCTTGAATTCGGCAACTTCTCATAAAAGGGATGAAAAAGATGAGTTTATTGCTTTGTGGAACCAAAGCATCCGAAACCTTCTTCCTTTGTTTTATTTCTCCATCGATTTTCTCCTTCTTAAAGTGTTACTTCCTCCAACCTTAAGAGCCTTCCTTCATGCATCCAAGCTACCTTCTTATCATGGTAATTGTGTATGTGGAGTGAAGTAAGAAAGTGAGGTGGAGAAGTTGTTGGTAGTTGAAGCCTTTAAGAGGAAGCTTTAATTAGGTAAGTTTTATTTTAAGCTTTAATTATGCATGTCATGGTTGTTAGATGCATTCAATGGGGGTTATGGTGCCTTTATTGTGATTATTTATGCATTAATTTCATAAAGATAGGGGTAGGATTGTTTGGGTATAAGAGTA
>JANVCL010000214.1:16622757-16633019 GCA_026546855.1 Erythroxylum incrassatum | reverse complement strand
GAAATCACAGGGAACCTCAACATGGCTATGATAAGTGACTAACCATCTGATACGTCTAAATCCAGTTAAAAAGTCGAAGAAGATTTACATGTGCAGTATAAAGATGACTTAATCTATAAACTTATTAATTTGTTTTTCGTTAAATTTAACTCTTCTGATTAAACCAAAATGGGACGATGAAAAGTCAGACGCAAGGGTTTCCTTCGACACAGATATTATAGGTCGACTTCTTTAAATATAACATGACAGTTAAACAATTGTGGTGCTCCCGAGAAATCGATAGTATATTTTGTTTGGAAAGCTATAACATATTTTGTATTCCTTTTTTGAAAAAAATAAACATATGTGAGTGGCAAGTTGCAGCTCAGAGACGTTGGAGATCAGGTATCAGTTACAAGCAACAGGAAGATTGTCTTGGAAGGAAAGTCAAGAAGTCGAAACTAACACGAAGCGGGGAGCACAAAAAAGCAGACGATAGACGGAAGCTTGGAAACAAAAAGCAGATGGAAGCAGATGAAAGTGGGAGGTTACAAAAGACAAACGGAAGGAGAAACCGACAACTTAGAAAAGGAGAAAGGAAAAATTATCAAAAAGCCGACAACTTAACAACAAAAAGAAAAGACGAAAACTTACCAAAGTAGAAACAGAAACACATGGGAGAGAACAGAAGACAACAGAAGACATCGACGGCAGAGCACTGTGCGAAAGAGCGAGACACCTGACGGAGAGAACCTGCAGAGAAACAAACAAAAAGAAGAAAAGGAAAAAGGAGCAACCCGACAACTTATATCAAAAAGCCGACAACTTAACAACAAAAAGAAAAGACGAAAATTTACCAAAGTAGAAACAGAAACACATGGGAGAGAACAGAAGACATCGACGGCGGAGCAAAACAGAAACACATGGGAGAGAACAGAAGAGATCGACGGTGGAGCACTGTGTCAAAGAGCAACAAAAACAAAAAGAAGAAAAGGAAAAAGGAACAAACTGACAACTTAGAAAAGGAAAAAGGAAAACTTATGAAAAAGCCGACAACTTAACAACAAAAAGAAAAGACCAAAACTTACCAAAGAAACACATGGGAGAGAACAGAAGAGATCGACGGCGAAGCATTGTGTCAGAGAGCGACACACCTGCCGGCGAGAAACTACAACACCTGTACAAAAACAAAAGAAAAACCGAAGACTTAATAACAACACAAAAAGAAGGAAAAAACCAAGAAGGAAAACTTATGAGTAACACACCTGCCAGAGAGAAACTACAACATCTGCAGAAAGAAGAGGAAAGTCGAAGGAAAAAAACGCAAAACCAAAAAGGATAACAAAAGAACAGAAACTCACCAGAGACAGAAGACGTCGACGGGAGAGCGCCGCACAGGAAGGCAAGTGCGGAGAGGTAAGGGAAGAGAGAGAAATGATAGAAGAGGGAAAGTAACAATAAAGATAAAAGACAGATATAACTGGGTAGGCACAACATTCAATGAACAGATAGCTGCAGAACTTTTCAACCGTCGGATTAGGCACAACATTCAATGAACAGATAGCTGCAGAACTTTTCAATCGTCGAATTAAAAAATGAAGGAGTGGGATAGCTGTAAAACTTTCACAGAGGGGGGGGGAAGAATATCACCGTTGGATTAAATGGGCGGTTGGGATGGATTGCGTGGTCATCCATCCAAACTCGTTCTTAGTATATATACTTAATGAGAAATTGATGTTATCGATCTAATTAATCCACTTATTTCAAATGGTCATATTTCATTTTAGCTACTATAGGTTATTTTACCAAGTGTATTAAGGTAGCTTTATACTCCTAAGTCGTGCAAAGAGTTTTCTAGTAAGATTGTTACTAATAATGCTTGCAACTTAAATGTTGCATTAATTTAGAAGCTGTGTGAAAAGTTCGATGTCAAAATTTGAATCTTCACCATACTATTCTTAAATAAATAGAGTAGTGGAAGTCATATATAAGAATATAAGTATAATTATTTATAAAATAGTGATAACATATCAAAATTAGCATAACATGTTACCCATAATCTATCAGACAAAACGGATTCTTCTTATAGAAGTTGAAATTCTGTATTTCCTAGTAGAGATTAAACTTTAAGAGCTTAATAGGCTATGATCAAATATGAGCTATTAAATTTGATTAAAGAAAGTTGTTGTCATCAATTTGTCATAGAAAATTATATTAAATAAGGATGGTTTGAGCTTTAAAAAAATAAAGGTACACATATTCTTTCCTAGAGATTTGATGCTAAAGAAAATACTTCTTATCAAAGAAGATAAAAGAGGAAAATGAACCCCTAACTATAAAGGATCTTATATTGTAAGAAAGGTTTTGCTATTCTATGCATTGATTCTAGCATCCATAGATAGGGAAGAGTTTCCTAAACAAATTAATTCATATTCTATTAAACAATATTTTTGCTAAAAACAGCAAAGCTTAAAGGGAAATCTGATAAAGAAAAACCTATGTAAAACTAAGAACAATAAGAATCATTAATCAAAAACTAAAATTTTGCTAGGAAAAGTTAGTAAATAACAACCTAAAAAATTTTGATTTAAAAAGTCATAATTGAAAATTAAAAGAATGACAACTTAGGGAAAAGATTATATTGTAAAGGGCATATGTTCTTCATCAGTTATATCGAAAAGGGGTATTCCTCAAGAAGATTTATCATTATATTTGTATTTATTTTCTTTTCCTTGATCTTCCTCACAAGATAGTCTTCTTTTTTTATACTCATACTTTTATGAAGACAATTTAATACAATATAAAGTTACCTCTTTTATAGCATATTGGTTTTGTCTTGCTTTTAGTAATATTTAATTTTCTTACTATAATTTTGAATTTATTAAATGGAATATTGTTTCTAGATAAAATGATGTATGTTAGTCAAAAAAATATAGGTAATTAATGAATGTACCATTATAAAAAATAAAATATGAAAGGATTTTTTAATAATAAGATTTAGATATATAATTATTTGAGATTAGAAAATTGGCATCCAAATGCTAGATTTTTTAGATGAACAAAATCAAAATTTTCTTCCCTTTTATAGAAATAAGTTAGAGGTCGATCTCTAAGAGAACAACAACATGGAAATTCTTGATGGACATTCAATTTGTAAACAAGAGTCTTATAATTAATGCACATTTACATCGGTTAACAACAATAATTATGATCTATATAATATAATTATTATTTATATATTTTTGCAATATACATTTCCAAGGGAGTGGCTTTACTCAAAATATAATATTTCAAAAGTGAATGGATAAACTAACTTAATCAAGGTGATATCCACCAATCTATTCATTTTGTTAAAAATAATAATATTTATAATGTTATGAGCACCATTTAGTTCATTCATTCAATTTATCAATCATATATCTACTATCAACCAATTTCATTTTATTTTTGAAAAATTTTCATTTTTAAATTATTGCTAAGTATACTATTGTTTAACATTTTTTATTTTTGAATCTTGTTATGAAAATTGAGAAAACTAGATTATTAAATTCATAAGGATCTAATGGTTGAGGAGATTCCCACGTGGTTTGACTCAAATTTGTCTCCACTACTAATCAATAATTAGAGTTATAAATTACCTCATAACATGAAAAAAATCTTGAGTGTCTATTTAATATAATTATTTAAATATTGCAAATTATGAAATGTAGATCTCATACACTTTTAATTGTGACTGCTTGTTTTGTCATATAAAAGTGTTTTTATCCTTTCTAAAAATAAAGAGAATCATTATTTGTCATTAAACCTTCTCTCTAAATCAAGCTCTACAACCCTCTCTTTTACTATTTCCTTAACCTAAATGATAATCTTTGAGTTTATAACAAGTTATCTTGCATCTTACAAAAGAAAAGCCTTCATTAACTCCTAAAAATCATTTAGGTAAAGCATTGTTAACAATGTTTCTTTCTTGTTCTATGCTTCTTCCTTTTTTTCAAAGATCTTATGTTTTTCTCATTTGACTATTCATTCTATTCTTTTATCTTGAGGTCGCTTATTGACGGTTGATTTTAAAGAGTATTAATCATTAAGAGATTGTAAAATTGGTTTTCAATGAATGTTTAAGGTAAGGTTTCATGAATAGTTTATTCCTTTTCCTCTTTGATTTTTTCATGTGCCTTTAGATTTGTTGATTTAATTGTATTCAATCACTCTGTTTTGATTTTTATCTTTAAAAGAATCTTAGATAGCTTAAGAAGTTGAAAATAAATAGAACAATCAATAAACTTGAAAGCTTTTCTTTATAGCTATAATATTTTTATTATTCATTGTTCCTTTTGTTTTCACTAATATTATAAATATATTGTTTTAAGAGTTGTTAATTGTTGTTTTGACTCAATAGTAAATGATGTGAGCATAACTAACCAAAGAAAAGGATCCACTGCATATACCTAGTGGACTAATTGTAAGAGTTAGGAGTATAAAGTTTAAAAAGACTTTGGGTGCAAGACATATACACAAATCAAGCTTCAAAGAGTATGTGAAAAAGCATTTTAGGAAGCCTAGTGGACACAAAAGAAGAATAAACACTAGTTAATATGATCCAAGATAAGATTAGAGAAGATTTAGATGCATAAGCTCATAAAATTATGGCTAATTTTACAGACCATTGTTTATTTAGTGTTCTATTCTATTTTATTAGAAACATGCTTAATATGATCTTTTAGTTATTAACTATCTTCCTACTTGGATTGTGACTTATTATAAGAATAAATTCTATTTAGGAAACTCTATAAAGATTGTACATTATTTGTCAAATTTGGAATCTAATTGAAATAGAAATCCTGGAGTATTAGCTAAAGCATTCTACTGATTCCTAGCCAAAGTAGAACTAGTAGTTAGTTTCCTAGTTAAATAAGAACTATTAAGATTTCAAATTTAATTAGTGTTTAATGTTTAATTTAAGTAGGTATCCTTAGTGCACTTATAATCTAATAACATTTTCTATATTCACCCAATATAGAAAGGATGTTTCTAATCAATATGAGAAATTTGAGTTGCAAAATATTAAAAGCTATGAGTTCTTTACCCCTTGTTCTTCATTTAACTTCAAAACTTATCAAAGAATTCCTTCTTTATGGTGTACAAAATATTGTTTGAACTTGTTTCTTGATTCCTCATAATCAATAGTTCAATTACTAAAAAATTTTGATTTAAATTTACTAATAAGATTTTAACCATTTACCAAAAAAAAATTCAATCTTCTTCTTAGGTTCTTTAGGTTTTATTATTAGGTGGGTTCATAACAGTTACTATTAGAATCTAGCCTAGATCAAGTTTTATTATCTTTTTGGTCATTTTTTGCTTTATATTTTTTTAAAAGTTTTAATCAAGTAAGTTTATGTCATCTTATTTAGAGTTTTTTAATCTCTTCTGCTTATATTAGGGTTTCTTCTTTATTAATTCATTTCTTAGTGCCTTTTTCAAACTATATTATTGCCTGATAGAATCTTATTTGATCAATTTTTCATTTTTTGGTGATAAAAATGTTGATTTTGGTTCACACATTCATTTTGGTACATTATTAATGTTTCTCAAATTTGATATCTACTTCAATATTTTTTAATTTTTTCATTTATTAAATGAAAATAAAATATAAAAAAAGAAAAGAAACAAATTAATATAGATTCAATATTATTAAAAATGGGATTTAAATCTAGTTGTTGCATTTAATTCCCTTGCTTCTTATTTAACATATGACTTGTTTCTTCCATTGACCATTAGATCTCTTAATTTTAAATATTCATGAAGTTGAATTCTTTGATTATTTTTATTTATTTCTTTAAATAAATTGAAAAGGAAGCAAATGGTGGTAAAAGGTAAGAGTGTGTGAGATCGACATCGAGAAAATCTAAGCAAAAAGTGAAATGTGAGTTATTTGACATCTTTTAGGAGTCTACAGGTAAGTGAGTTTGTGAATATTTTTCGTAATAACTTCTTCTTACGGCCTTTAAATATGTATTATAGAGGTGGCTTAACATGAAAGGAGCATGAAGTTGTTTACTTCTTTAAAGTTAGAAAAAAAATCCTATATGCTTACTTAGGGTAGGAGAAAATCATATAATTGTTCTTTAATTATCATAATTACTCTAAATAGAAGAAAATGAAGCTATTTTGGTAAAGTTTACTAATTATACCATTATTTAGTGGGATCAATTAGGAATCATAAACGACATATATATATTTGAATGAGTTGAATGCTCTTACAATGAGGAGTTTGTGCCTAGTAATTAATATAAGGATTTGTATTATAATTTGTATATCATTTCATAAAGAGATGGAAGTAGTCTCAATTCAAGTCAACATACAGGGGGATAGAGAAGCTAATTCCTAAATTGTTTGGATATAGATATGTTTGAAGTGGTATAGTTATAAAATTAGAAGGAGCTAGAAGAGATGTATATGGATATGAAAATGGAGAGGCAATTAAATGTAAAGAAGTATCAAAGTATCCTGCTAGTCCTAGTAATTCGTAAAATTGTAATTGGAAAAGGGATAACAAGAGTTCTTTTGCAACCAAAGATACAAAATATATAGCTAATAGGACATCTATAATAAGAATAAAGGAAAAGCTAATTCTCAACCCTTTTAAAATATAGATATTAAATATTTTTTATTTAAAAACATGGTATATTGCATCTTAATATCAAATAAATAGGTTATAATCAAAAGGGATGATTGAGAAGTAGATAGTGGGAGTGAGCTAGATAAAAAGGAATCCATGCCACTACTTGATAATGTTAGTGATGATAACATTGAGTACACTATCAAAGTTAAGCTGCTCGTTTCTAGGAGAGCATTAAGTATTCAAATAAAAAAAGATGAGTTAAATCAATAAAGGGAGAACATTTTACATATTAGATGCCATATTTATGAAAAAAGGTATATAGTAATGGAGGAAGTTACAATAACATACCTAGCACTACTCCTATATAATATTTAAGTTTTCCTAATGCAAAGCATCGAAAGCCATGTAAACTTTAATGGCTTAATCAATGTGGGAAGAAAATGGTGAAAAAAATATGTGCTAGTTTCTTTTTATAATGGTAGATTTAAAGATGAGATACTATGTGACGTAGTAGCTATACAAATTAGACATATCCTATTAGAAAGGTCATAGGAATATGATAAAAAAAATTGATGTATAATGGCTTTAGGAATAGGTATTCCTTTTTGAAAGAAAACAAGCCAATTACTCTTATACCTTTAATATTGATTGATGGTTAATTAACTATATTTTTACCCCATATTTAATGTATTCTTACTTGATACTTTTGTTTTATATTTAGTACTTAATGAGCTTCAAGTGTTTTTACAGGTGATAATTGCCTTCACAGAATTAAAGAAGAAGAATTTTGACAAAATTGCGGTGAAAAACAAAAAATCAATAATTTTGTAATACTCGACAAATTCTGATTATGCACATTCCGATACATGACTGTACATAACCTAAAAATCTAGGTTTTCATATAAATTTAACATTTCGGAGGTATATCAGGGGAGGAAGCAGCTGAAAATGTTCTGTGAAGTTCAGAGATGATTCCAAAGGTGACTTGGAGCTTAAGGAGAGGAAGACGGTAGATTTTTATCGACAAATCCATCAGAACATAAGATCAAACACCTACATTGTCAAAATGCACAATAAAGAACAATCAGGGAGATTTAGAATTATGATTATGATGTTTTCTATTCTGTTTTCTGTTTATATGGATATGATTTAGTGTTCTCCGATGTATAACTAAATTCTTTATTAGTATCTAGGTCAAATGAACCCTAGTTGAATACTTTGACATGTTTTGATTCTTTTATGAATGCAAATTATGTTTGTTGATTATTGAGATCCAATTATTCGTTTTATGGATTCTCTATTAATATGATTTTTGGACTTCAATTTGATTTCACACTTATTGATTGAGAAATCCAAGGTTTGATTAGATCTACGATAATTGGAAAGAGTTGATTGCAATCATAGAGATAGAATGTCATAAATCTTCTTGATTAGGGTTAAACATAATGGAGGGATTCATAATACGATAATGTAATCCTATAATTTTAACCTAATTAATTCAGTTAGAGACCTTAGGATTAGTTGTTAGTATACTCAAGGTTAGCTACTAGCATACTTTAGGAATCTTCACGGTCTGATTAATCAACAACATAATTGCATGACAAATGATCAATTGGTTAAGGGTTTAGGGAAATTCGAAGCCTAGGTACTAATTATCTAATATGGGTAATTAATTTAGTGTTGTTAATTCTTTGCTTTAAATCATGTTTCTTGTTTATTTTAATTATTTTATTTTAGTTTCATTAATTCAACCACTATCAATCTGAAGACCAGATAATAGAATAATAGTAATTACTAATACTTATCGTCTTTGTGGGATTAACCCGTACTTACCAGTACTAGTTATAACACACTGTGCACTTGCGGTATTAAATTTTGGCTACTTATGAAATAGTCCAATCCAGTTTTTGGCATCGCTGCCAGGGACGGTGATAATAGGAACATTTGAGTTTTATTAATCTAGTCATTTCTTTTTTATTTGCT
Organism: Erythroxylum incrassatum; assembly: GCA_026546855.1. NCBI lineage: Eukaryota > Viridiplantae > Streptophyta > Magnoliopsida > Malpighiales > Erythroxylaceae > Erythroxylum > Erythroxylum incrassatum. The sequence goes on along the minus strand of JANVCL010000214.1, from coordinate 16,624,432 downwards.
TTAATTATTTTTATTTAATTTGTTTTTCTTTAATTGCTTGTTTTTTACTTTACGTTATTTAATTTATTTTTTTAATTAGGTTATTTCCTTAGTTGAGGCTAGACTACAGGTCAGTTTATAACCTAGAGTAACAATGAAACTTATTTTACATAGATCCTAAGATAGAAAAAAACTGTGTAGGAATTGTTGTAGAACAAGCTTTAGGGAGTTTGAATTAGATCGTCGAATAAAGGACATTGAAGTTCACGCAGACACTGAAGGATTGTGCAATATGATTGAACAACTACGAACAATATTAGATTATGTTAGACTTGACTTAAATGGCATGGAATCCAGCATCGTGAGACCAATTGTAAAACCAAACAATTTTAAGATTAAGTTGAGCATCACTCAAAGGATGCAATAGTCAGTCCAATTTGACGGACTTCAAGATGCAGACCCTATTGTGCACTTCTCTAACTTCTTAGAGATCTGTGATAATTTTAAAATAAATGGAACAAATGATGACACCATTAGATTTTGTATATTTCCTTTCTCTTTAAGAGGAAAAGCAAAGTAGTGGCTCAATTATATGCCACGTTCGTCACTAACCATATGGGATGAAGTAGCGTAAAATTTTTTATTGAAATACTTTCCTCTTGTGAAGACTATGAAACTGAGGAACGTCATCTCGTCTTACTCTCAAATTGAAGGAGAATCATTGTACCAAACTTGGGAAGATTTAAGGAGACTCTTTGATGATGCCCACATTATAGAATACCTTTGTGGATGTAAATCCAAACATTTTATAATGGAATAAGTTAGAATACAAGGAACTTAATTATTGCAGTAGTTAGAGGGACGCTAAATAACAAGACACCTGAAGCGGCCTAAGACTTAATGGAAGATATGGCCATAAATAATTATCAATGGTACTCAACTAGAGCACGAACCGCTAAAAGGCCATATAGAGTATAAGAAGTAGCTGCAATAATGAGATTGACAAGTCAAATGGAAGCCCTGAGTAAGAAGATAGACAACATTACTATGGCTCTATAGGGAAGAGTGATGCAATGTGAATCGTGTGGGATAGATGACCCATGACAAGATTGTCATTCAGATCAACCCAGACATATAGGCTATTTGGGGAATGCTCCAAGATCTTAAAATAATCTCTATAGTAACACATACAATCCAGGATTGAGGAAACACCGAAAATAAGGGACAACAAAGGAACAACCCTCCACCTAGATTTCAAGCACAAACATCACAACCAAGGAAACTAAGTGTGGATGAGATGATATTAGAACTTATTCAGGATTTAAAGGCAAAGCATCAACAAACAGAAGCATCAATATGAAACTTGGAAATAAAATTTAACAAATTGGCCAAATCAATGGCAGAGAGACATAAAGGGAGTGAAGTGAATCACACGTTAATACAATACTTAGTAATGATAGATAGATGCACAAGAAGGGGGTTTGAATTGTGGTAAACTTTTCGTTAAAACCCCTTTTTGACAAATTCTTTCGCTTAGAACTTGTTCGTTTCAAAGAACTACTATAAATCATGTTTGTAAAAGATTTTCTGAAACTTGCGTAAAAACAGTAATATCAAAAATCATGTTTAAGAGAGAGAGAGAGAGTTGAGAGATTTCAAGACGGTAATTTTATATTGGTTCACCCTAAGCCGTGGG
>JANVCL010000214.1:16565961-16577324 GCA_026546855.1 Erythroxylum incrassatum | reverse complement strand
ACCAAACAACATTATTGGTATTAATACAGAAACTCAAGTTACAAACCAAACATCATTTTTTATTTTTCATACCCATTTCCATTCCCTTCTACCATATCCATACCCAATCCCATGCTCAAACCAAACGCCCCCTGAATATAGTAAGGAATGGGAATGGATATTATCATTATAATTATGATGGTTGGTTAAGAGGAAAGAATGATTACCATTACCATTGATAGTGGTTGGTTTGTAAAAATACTAAGAAATAAAAATTTATTATAATTAATTTATTATATTATATTATATGTTAATTAATTATATTGTAATTCATTAATAATATTTTAATTACAATATTTTAATTAATGAATAATTATATTTTAATTACTTATGTTGTAACTAATTAATAATATTTTAATTAATGAATAATTATATTTTAATTTCTTATATTGTAATTAATTAGTTATATTTTAATTAATTATATTGTAATTAATTAATTACAATATTTTAATTAATGAATTAATTATATTTTAATTAATTATATTGTAGTTAATTAATTAAAATATTTTAATTAATTATATTATATTTTAATTAGTTATAACAAGCACATCCTGATATAACAATGATACCTATTCTTCTAAATTAGGAGAGGAATGGGGTATTACCTAAAAATAGGTAATTAAAATAATGACTCTATAATCATAATTCCTTACCAAACTCAATCTTTCATTTCATATTCATTCTTTTTTTTCATACCCACCAAACAAGCACACCCCGAATGATAAAGACAAAAGTATGAACTTTCATAATTGCATAAATTCAGTTGATCTTATTGACCACAAATACAGTGGACCTTATTTCACCTGGAGTAACAAACAAGAATGTTGTCAGTTAATAAGGAAAAAGCTTGATCATGTAATTAGTTGATATCTAATGGCTATCAAGTTTAATAAAATCATGGCACATTTATGTAATCCCCTTTACTCAGACCATTCCTCTACAGAGGTTAGGTAACGTTGGACATCGAAAATGAAAAGATCAAGATTCCCTTTAGATGAAAATTTCATTTTAACTATATATGTAGTATTTTTATTAGCTTATTATATTATTATATATCATGTGAAAATATTAATCTATTAATAATATAGAATATAATCATTCGCAATATCTGTACATATGTCGTCTCAGATTATCCATATGACGTCACTCGTTTTTGACGTCCGGATCGGGTCGAAGGAAATGATTCGGGCTCCGGACGAGGAGCAAAATTCCCTATGGAAAAATAATTTGATATGTTTCGGTCCCAGACATAAAATAGAAGGAGCTCATTCATACCTCCTTTTGTGATTAGTGTTTCCAAGGAGGATTTTGAGCTTTTTAGGTTTTCGTTAACGAATTCGAATGTCTGGTCTCCATCGATCAGCCAGTGCTCCGTTGAAGAACGGCGGTCTCCCTCCCCAAGAACTCCTCGACGATCTCTGCAGGTCCCCAATCCTAGTTCTGTACCTGTTCATTTTACTTGACTCTTAGTCTATCATCGTTTTAGGGTTTTCAGTATTAATTGTCATCGGTTGTTAGATATAACAATCATAGGATTGAAAAACATAATGATATTTGTTTGTCGTTAAAAACTCTACTGTTGAAACTTATTATTTATCAATATCATCCTGCTGCAGTCGATTTGTTTTAAATGTTCCAAAAGAAGATCAGCAGTCTTTTGAGAGAATTCTGTTCCTGGTGGAGTATGCGCATTGGTTCTACGAGGACAATTCAGTGGAAAAAAATCCATCCTTGAAGTCTTTTACTTTGAAGGAGTTCACATCTTTGTGTATCCTTTTCAATTTGTCTTGAAATCTCTTTGAAGGGGACCCATATTTGTTTCTTTTCTGTTCACTTGTTAACTAAGGACCCTTGATTTGTTTCTTTTCTTCACTTGTGAACTAAATGCACCATTCTCTTTTGCTCTTTTGGTCCACATAGTTTGATTAATGCAGAGCTAACCGCCAGCGTTAGTTACTTTCTGGGATTGTTGACTGTGTGATTGCATGATGGATCATTCTCCCTTCAAGCCTTTTTCTCATGAATCAGTATTTAAGTGAAGAAAACAATTAAACCACTATCGTGATTAAATCACATTGTTACTGCCCTCTTTTCTTTTTGTTTTATTTTCCCCTAGAGTGGAGATGTTGGAGAGTATGAATGTCATGGGCTTTGATTTCAGTTTCAGATGCATTTGACAGTTGCTTGGGATTGCATGAGTTTTCTCCTGCAGTGTTATCATCTTAATTGAATATTTATTGGTTCTAATTTTATATGTTTATGAAAATAACCCTTAACTGCATTTATTTGTTAACTGCATTTATGTGTGACATGAGACATCATGTGGATCTTGGGAGACTTATGTAACAAAAATGTACAGGCCTGCATGAATATGGACTCTCTGGTCGCAGATTTCCTCCCTATATCAGTTATGTGGTTATGTACCTTTATAAGAAGTTTAAGATCCTTGTTGCAGATAAACGAGTAATCCTTGGTGTATTCAGTGTTGTGACTTAATTGGGAGTCCTTTTTGGTTCATAATTTTTTACATTATTTTTACATCTTGCTTCGTTGTATATGATTTTTTTTATTGTTCTCGGCTCCATTGATGTCCTTAACATATTTCAGTATTCAACAGTTGTGATGTTTTAAGACCCTATGTTGCTCATATAGATGACATTTTTAAGGACTTCACTTCTTACAAGGTTCGAGTTCCTGTGACAGGGGCAATAATATTGGATGAAACCTATGAAAGGGTGAGGCCTATTATAAATGAATGCTGGAAACAATATTATGATCCTTTTGGTGCTGAGTGTATCATATTTGAGATTTTGTGTTAATTTGCAGCCAATTCCTTTATCTGAATATTGCATTTGAACCTCAACTTTAATCCATACTGTTTTTTGACTTGGCTGCCTTGATCTTTTCTTTCCAAACTGCAACAGCTTTTGTCATCTAGCAAATTTAATGAACAATTGTTGAAGATAGCTAGTAGTAAAATTAGTATTGTTTGATTTATCTGTCACGTGTGGTAGTGCTTACTAGTGAAAGGATGGAAAGGGACAAGCTGGAGTTTTCCACGTGGGAAAAAGAACAAAGATGAGGAAGACCATGCATGTGCTATACGAGAAGTAAGTTGATTTTATGTAATATGCATGCCACTTGTGCTCCCTCTATGGCTGAGAAGTTACAGCTTCATAGCTATTTTGGTCGCCCTAAGTTGGAGTTTAGTTTTTCTTGCTTAGTTATTGATATTAATTTGGGGAAACTAGCTGCCCTTTTAATACGATGATATTCAATTCTCTCTTTATCTCTTTCTCAAACTCTCTCTCTGTCCTGTGGACCCAGTCCATCAGGGACTCATTCACTTTCATTCTGGCATTCAGGTCTTGGAGGAAACAGGTTTTGATGTCTCAAAGCTTCTTAATAAAGATGAATATATTGAAGAATTTTTTGGACAGCAGAGGGTTCGACTCTACATAATTGCTGGTGTGAGGGATGATACGGCCTTTGCTCCTCTTACAAAGAAGGAGATCAGTGTATGTGGTCAAGAGAACTTAAAACATTTGCAACACTTAGTAATCTAATACCATCTTTCTGAAAAATCTGAGATATGTGGGGGACTAGAATTTAGCATCACATCACATAATATTGGGAACTGTAAATGGTTTAATAATTTGAAATGAGCTTCTGCCAAACTTTCTAAATCCAATTTTGATGTCAGGACTACCCATGAATGACTGTTTGAGTCCTATGTCTGCCTTGCTATTGAATTACAACCTCTTTAGATTTCAGAATCTTGTGCTCTTAATCTCTAAAGGTACTGTTTGTTGAAAAGCACTTAGAGCATACCTTTTATTGTCTGTTTGCAGGAAATTGCATGGCAGAGACTAGATGAACTTCAACCAACAACTGATGATGTTATTTCACGCAGCATCACTGGCCTTAAGCTTTACATGGTTGCCCCATTTTTATCGTGAGTTTTCAGTGTGCTATATGGGTAATCATGTCTGCTATTCAGAGTACTTTCTGTTGAATTAACTGATTTTATCATTATATGCAGGTCTTTGAAGTCATGGATTTTAACTCGTCAACCCCTAGTAGCTCCAAGAACTGATGCACCCGCCAAAGGTTTAAACTTCATTTTCTCTTGGAACTTCATTATTGTTTTTAGTGTTAAGTGATCGCAAATCTCAAAGGGTTGGTAAAGAAGGCAATAAAAACCTGGCTGCGGTCTGTGTTATTAAGCAGATGACCTAGTGGGAAAGTCAGCTAATTGTGGTATACTACTGTAGTTTTTCCCCCCACCCCCCTTATGAGTTCTTATTTGAGCTGTCCAGGTATGTGCGTGTGGAAAGCAAAAAACACTTCCATAGGAAGTAGCTCTGCAATACAAGAGCCCCAACCAGCTAAGCCTGTATCTGACAAACCTTATCCTGACGTGGGTCCTGGGAAGAGCTTCAGAAATTTCAAGTTTGATACTGGTGCGATCCTGCAAGCACTGGAAGCCGGGTTTTCTACTTGATGCTAAAACTGCAAAATATTTTGTATATGCTTTGGGCTTCGGTAGCTTAGTTCCTGACCTTTATAACCAAATGACATGAATCGCATACTTAATCATCTTGTTTGGTTATATCCAATGTAATTCAGGGCTTTTGTGTGTATATATCCCTGTACAGAAGGCCCTTTTGCGATTGTCATAGCTTTGGAGAGTATTCTCACTAGGTTGCGTACTAAAGCCTCAATTGCCTGTGTATTGTATTTACCATGATTAGTGTTTTACATTTTGAATTCTACAGTTGAAATTGATATCAGCTTTCTTCGCTTCAGTTTTTTCCTTAGTTACAGGAGAGAACACAACACAACACTAGCGGCAATTAATAGTCAAAGCGCATTCTTTATTCTTCAGTTTAATCAACTCAACAGCATCGAAGGTTATTATACTGCTTATATCAATTACATTGCTATGAATCTATCAAGTATATCCAGTAGCTTCGCTATGGGAGGGTGGGCATTTAATTTTTTTTTAATTAAAGAAGATATATATATATATAGAGGTTGTCCACTTAAAAGAATGTCGTTGCCTATGGTGGATTGGATAAAAAAAATTTTTGCCTCCCCTAAAACAAATTTCTACTTCGCCACTGAGTATATCTGATATAATTGAAGGTTCGATATGTTAGCTCACCATGAAGCTATTGATATTAACCTTACCTGTATTCTTTCCAACTATTCTGGACTAAATAAATTCGGGATCGAGTTGGTTAGTCATGTTTCTTCAAATCAATGATACTTCGTTGTTATTCACCAAAACACCAATACAGACGATGCAACCTCTATTTCACTGCTACTGTCGTTTCAAGGAATCCGAACGATCCGCATATGCTCGGTCACTTTAATATGACGCAAGAATTATGCAATTTATTTGCTTTTTGCACAATGTATTTCTTTATTTTCTTTCTTAAATTTAGAAATATTAGAATTTTTAATATAGCTAGAGTGTAGAGCCTATTAATAAGAATTAGGCTTGGGTTAATTATTGTCAAAATAAATAAAACTAGTCATTTGAATAGTTGATTCTTATTACTTATAAACTAGATCCTTTAACATTTTCATGTGTAGTCAATATAGAATACTCTAACACTTCACTTTAAGTGTAAATGAGACTAAACATTTAGTTGTTATTTTGAAATAAACACAGTAGTAATCAGACCGGATTGCTGGGACTGGGCATTCAGAAGGACAACCAAAAAATTAATAATTCAGACTAAACCTACTCTAATATCATATTAGAATTTTTAATATGAGTAGAATATAAATTTCATTAACAAGAATTAGGTTTGGGTCAATCATTGTCAAAATAACTAAAACTAGTCAGTTAGATAGTTAGCTTTTACTACTTATAAACCCTTTAGTATTTTATATTTAGTCAATACGAGATAGTCTAACAGAATACCGGGAAGTTATATTTTTGTCGATATCATCATCGATGAAGGTACAACCACTCTTAAAAGAATAAGCTATGCAAGATTGTGTGTATTGGTGTAGTTCAGTCAATTCCTCTCTGTGTTCATTCCGCTTATGAGATTAAATGAAAATGGTGAATTGTACGAGGACCCCATATTAGTCTCACTAATGGAGGCCTTAATCTTCCAACCAAGGGCAAACATGAAAATCTACGGGCAAAAGTTTTCGGACTTACGAGTATAATGAGCTGATGGGTAAAAATAACGAGGTTGGTCAAGGCATTAACTTTGCAAATTCTCAAATAAGAATAGTAGTTGAAACCATCATGCAGGAAGTTCCGAGTAGGAGAAGGTTCATGTTACTCATGCTTCAAACATTAGATCAGGGACTGAGGAATTGCCAATGTAGTAAGACATGAATATGCAAGGAAACTTGTGCTAGTTAGGAGTAGCATGTTAGTGTTATGTGCAAACCGCAACTCTGAAAATGTCTGCAAAAGGTTGTGATAGTTGTGCAAGCCTCTGTTACTGAAGTACTTGCTATAGAGGTTGATCAAGAATTTAATAATTAGGAGGAAATCAGGTAAAAAGGCTAGGGGCTCCTGCTCCAAACCTATAAAGAAATGAATTTCCTATACTGGAATGTAAGAGGGCTTAATAGGTGTTCCGGAAACCAAACTTAGAAAAGTTGGATCAGTTGTTTTTTATGAAAAAAAATAATTAGTGTATCCTTTCTAATCACATAACTCATCAGTATTGAAGGATTATGGTAGCCTATAATCCTTAAAAAATGAAAACGATGAGTTCAGTACTCATAGCCCAATTAATTCATATTGAGCTAAATTTGCCAAAGTCTAGACTAATTATTTTTATTTCCTTTCTCTGTTCTTGAAACCATCCCTTTCAAAGAATAATATTATGGAATCTCTTCTCTACAGATGAAGGATGGATCAGTAGTTACTTCTCAAGAGGATCACTTATAAGGATGATTCAGTTTCTTCATTCTCTCTGCTTAATTCCTTCATTCTAAATGGAATATTTGAAGACAATGCTGGTTTTCTAGTTCTTCCCTTCATTAGGGATGAGGTTGGAAAAGTTGTTTGACTATTAAGCCTAATAAATCTCCTGGTCCAACAGGGATTAATGGGATTTTCTTTTAAAAATCATCACATTTGATCAAAGATGTGCTTACGGATGTTGTCCTAAGCCTCTTTACTTATTAAAGGAGCTTAAGAAGACATTCATTGGTTTCATTGCACAAATCCCTAACACCTTATCTTTGGGAAACTTTTAGCTGTTGTAACTTATTTCTAAAATCCTTTCACTCAGATTAAAGAAAGCTATAAAAAACCCTTACTAATGATTCTCGGGTTACTTATATTAAAGGCAAACATATTGGTGATAATATACTTCTTTATATGAGCTTTTTAAGAATTATAAAAGCAAGAATTCTCCTAAATCATGTATAATCAAAGTTGACTTCAAGAAAGCCTTTGATTCTTTGAACTGGAGCTTTATATAAATGCAATGTAGGCTTTTAGTTTTCCATCCAGATTCTTGGGATGGATATAATAATTCTTTACTACTCTAACCTATAGTATTTTGGTAAACGGGATACCAACTCCTCTAATTAAAGGGGTAAAGGGTATAAGGTATGTTTAACTTCTTTTCCCTATCTTTTTGCTCTAACGATGGAAGTCCTTTCTAGACTAATCAAGCACTGTATATTCCTTGTGAATGCTTTATAGTATAATAAAAAATGCAAAAGATTAGGAATTTATAGCCCTATATTTGCATGTGACTTGATCCTCTTCTTAGGGTTGATGCTCATTCACTAAAAATTATTGTTAATGCTATGGAGATGTTTAGGAAGATATATGTCCAAACTATGAATAAGCCAAAAAATGTTTATTTATTTCAGCTTCTACATTAAGTATAGGATTAGTTCTCTTCAATCTTTGGTTTGCAAGAGAAACAATTACCTTTTACTTTCTTGAGAATTCCTATCTCCTACAAAAGTCCTACATTGAGTAATTATTTTGTCTTTGATCACTAAGGTCAAAAGAAGGGATGATAATTGGTATAATTAGACTATTGACAAATTTATTAGAAGTTTCCTTTGGGCTGGAGCTTGTAATTCGTCATATGTAACTAAGGCGTCTTAGAAAGTGGCTTGTCTTCCAAAGAGAGAAGAGGGCTTGGAATCACTCCATTGAAACTCACTAACAAAATATTATTGGTAAAACTTATTTGGAGATTTCTTTCAGATAAGGAGTCTTTATGGGTGAGATGGATACACTTACATTACTTAAGACAAGCTGACTTTTGGTCTTGTCAAGTAAAATAAAATTAGACAATACAAAATATATTTAAGCTAAGGGATTAAGCCAAGCTTCATTTTAAAACTAAACTATATGATGGCTATACTTCCTATGACCATTGAGCATAAATACTTATAGCCTCAATTTACTAGTTTCTTATGAAATTGAGTACTTTCATTATTCTAAATATCTTCTCAAGCTTCCTCTTAGGGTGGAATTTTAGATTGGATTATAAAGAGGCAATTAAAGAATATATAAGAGTTAATTTCCTATAAGTTATACTTTGGGAGTTTAGTGTATATAATATGGATGGAGAGGAGCAATATCATGTCTATGAATAGAAAAAGACCCATTGAGCTTATTTTTCATTGAGTCCCAAGGGTATAAATGAATACTACTCTATCTTTACTAGGAGTTGAGGATAAGAGAGCAATTATAAAGGAATGAAATCTCTCTAATGGTGGCTAAAGGATGGAAAGAAAGAAGTTAATCTAAAATTTATCTAGTAGAAACAAATCTGCAAGTGAATTTCTCTATATCGATGATCCATATTCTGACTTCCTAATCTACATATTCCCAAGTTACATGTACAAGAGTATAGCTCATTTCAAATTCAATTGTCTATAGGAAGCATGCCTCAGAAATAAAATCAAAGAACACTTATTAGTTTGGAAGGAGCTTCCTTAAAAAAATCTTCTAATCTAACCCTTTATCTCCCACCTTGAGCTCCTCCTAAATATAATGTAGAAGGTTAGACAAGATCCTGTAGAGGAACATACAAAGCTAGAAGCAAGAAGAAAAGACTGAAATGATCATGCTAGTAGGTAGTAGCAAGTTTCCGTAACATGCAATTAATGAAACATTGGTGAGAACAATTAGCTTTTGGCTTGTCAATGGCAAAAAGTTCCCACTGCTTATATCTGATATATGTCCTGTGTTAAGGTAAATAGATGTTTTATCATAATATAATGCCTTGGTCCAATGCCTTTGTATAATTTTAAGCCTTGGTGATATGTATGCAGAACCCACTTTGTAGGCCTTTATCCTATGATTATATTAATATATTCATTTATCTTTTTAAAAAATAGAAAACAGTATTTATTTTTTTGTTTTTTCTCTTTAACTTAAAAAACATAGTCATTTTTTAACTCAAATATTTGTTGTTCTTCATATTTCAAATTTAAAGTAAATTGCCTTTCCACATTTAAAAATAAGCAATTAACTTTTTAAGAATTAAAATTCTATTTCTATTATTTCTTAAACTTTTTAAAGTATTAAAAAAAGAAAACTAGATCCAAAATTAAATTAATCTTAGAAAGGAAGTTTCAAGATTACTTCATAAAATTAATGAATTTCCAAAAAAGTTTTATTTATAATAATTTTATAGAAAGAAACTTAGAAATTAAGATAAGAGCCAAACTTAATGTTTATTTTTTAAAAAATTAAAAATAACTTTATTAAATAATTAATGATATTGTCTTGAACTTAAAATGAAAAAGGAAAATAATGATAACAAATTTAAAGGATTTGATAATTTGATAATTAAAGTGAACATTGAAATATTAAAAGATTCATGACTCATTTTTTAGAACAAGTAGTTATGTTGTTTTAAACGTGAATTACAAAATAGTTAGTTCATATGCAACCCAATTTTCTTTAAGAATATTTAGGTAAAACAACATAGTTCTTTCATATGTAACCCAATTTTCTTTAAAAATATTTAGGTTAAGTTTTTTATTACTATTGTCAGCGATGAATCTTTAGGAAGGATTCCAGCTGTACAAGGTACTCATCAATCATTATGTTGTGCAAGTTGCACACTCCAAATTTCTAAAAGAGTCTAGAACTTTTGATTCTTCTAATCTTATGATCTAATTCACTTTAGCATATTTTATTTAACAAATCAAATCTACTTTTTATTAACAACCAAATAGTTTATTATTAAAAATAGAATTATTTTTATCTTCTTCGATATATCAACCGTTAGTTTATAACGGTATGTCAAATTATCACACAACCATAGAAGCTAATTCGAAAAGTTTATCTCACGTGTAATTAGTCATTCAAGCATCTAAAATTTGGGACCATCACTAGGCCAAAGCTCTTTGAATTGTTTAATCAAGGTAAAAAATTGTACCTTAACATTTTTTTCCTAAAATCATTAACGTTAATAATAATTTTATGCACAATACAAAAGTCCACACATATTCACACAAAACTTTTGATCAAATACATGAAGCTAGTAGCTAACATAAGCCTACATTACCATCTACTCTAACATCCATCTTTCTTTCATGTTTTGAGATAGTTTATGTTATAGTCCCAGTCCCCTAGTGTTGTGACCTGATCTCGAAACGGACTCCAACAGGAAAAACGAAAAGCGAACCAAACGAACGGAGCGGAAATCATTTAGCGGAAGCAAAATCATAAGCGACATCAAACAATCGGATTTACAAAACAAAAGCACATCGCTTAAGAACCAATCCTTAATTCTGACATCCGGGTAACGAATATTTTAGCAAAACGTCGCGTTGGAATCCCTAAGACTACACCAATCCAAAACCGGTATAAATTCTTTTTTCTCATTCATTCTTTTTCTCTTTATTCAATCTTATTCAAAACAAACAAATATATCCCATAAATCATCAATTAACCAAAATCTTATTTGCCCGGTAACAAAAATTGAGCAACATAACGGCTGTATTTTAAGAATCCCAAAAATCTGCAAATTAAATTAAACACACTTCTAAAATCAAACCAATATCCACACAATTCATCGGACCTCCCGTCCGGAAACCCAGCATAAACAAACACAATCCTATCATCATCATCTACATAGCACTTCAAATAATTTTTAATCATCAACATCATCGGACCTTCCGTCCGGACTCCAAAACACAATTGATATACAATTTATATCCAAAACCATAATTCACTATTCTATTCCAATTACAAATCCATAATTCAATTTCATACTCCAGTAGCAAACAAAAGTGGCATTTTCAAGCCACGGTACAAAACCAAATACCAAAATCCAAATTATACATATTACAAAAAC
>JANVCL010000214.1:16532336-16565517 GCA_026546855.1 Erythroxylum incrassatum | reverse complement strand
TTTCTCCAATTAACATTACCCAAATAAAACATTAAACACCACTAATTCCTCATTTAATTTCATTTAATAAATCAAATTTTCAAGAGAGTTCGGGATCCAACACCAACACCAAAAGCACTAATACTAATGGTAAATTATTATTTTAAATTTATAATAGAGGCCATGTGGTTTAACCAACATTCATAAGCTAACAAAATAAGAAGAGCAAAAAGGTTTTTCAATCTCTCTGAAGATGGCATTGCAGGAAAAGACATCTCTACAAGATTATAGCTTCAAGCAATTACCATATTTGTAAAGCCTACAAAAAAAACTTTAGCAAAACTTAACCCATTCAGTAGAAATTAGAAGGAATATATATATATATATATATATATAGAGAGAGAGAGAGAGAGAGAGAGAGAGGACAACGGGCTTCTTCACATTTTCAACTGGTAAATGTACTCAAAAACCATCTTTTTCCTACATCTGAAGTTTTTCTCCCTCACTTTGTTTGTTTTGTGGAAAAATAGAGAGAAAATTGTGGAGATTAAAAACTAAAAACTCTCTTGGAAAGGCATAAAACTTCTCATAGGTAAGATTTTTAGAAAAAATGTGCTCCCCTTTACTAGTGATTTTCAATCATCATAAGATAGTTTCTAGTTGGAATTATGTTGTGATAACAATTTTGATGAAATTCAAAAAGACAAATTTGAGACGAGGTGGCTGGAAAATGAGAAAAAGAGGAGTTAGGAGCAAAGGTGAGGGAAATTTTTAGGGGAAAAATAGGAAAAGTAAAATTTAGAGGTAAATTTGGAATTTCATTCCTAGAAGGGTTTTTTTTAATAATGAAAGAATGTGAGGGTAAAACAGGACGTCTGAATAGTTAAAGAATATTTTAGTAATTATGGTGGTTAGATAAAGTAGGATATTTTAATAATAAAGAATAAAGTGGTAAAAGGGAGGTAATTTTGGATTATTAAACGTAACTGAGTTGAAAATTTTTCTTAAATAAAATCTAAAAGAATTTTGTAATATCTAAGTCCGGAGCATGAATTAGAGAGTAGATCGGACCCACCAATTAATTGAGTTCAAAAATCAGGTAAAGATAACCTTAAAATGTACCCTTATAATAGTATACGATTTACAAAATTTTAAAATTTTTTATTAATAAATTATTTTATGGCAAATCATATTTTGAATTAGTAATAAATTAAATTAATGATTAATAATTACATAAGTGTAGTTCTAAAATATATGAATTTTTTATTAAATAAATAATTAAAAATAGTGTTTATATTTTATTACTTATTATGATGTGTATCGCCTAATAATTCAACAAAAAACATAATAATTAAAATTTCCAGTTGTGCTTGGGTATAACTAAGAATATTATGGTAACATAAATCATATTCATAAAATCTAATAGAGACTAGTTTATAATAGGTTGAGAATAGATTTTGAAAATTGTGAATTTGTAGCTTACCGAGGATAAGCTATATTAAATGGTCATAGATTGATAGGTAAGCTATATTAGATGGTTCATAGATTGACAGGTTATTTATATATGAGTGAACGATGACTAGCTACATGTTTGTGGAGCAAGTATCAAGGCATCCTAACTCCTGATAATGCCATATACCTATGACTAGGTACCGTAGTGATATCAGGATATCCTAAGTTTTGGAGATATCTTGTGTCAATAGTTAGGTACTAGAATGGTACCAAGGTACCAGATTAGATTGAGCGATTAAGGTATCCTGTATCGATATTTATACATCCAAATACATTTCCACTTAGAAACTAATCATAATGAATAGAGATAAAAGTACAGACCATTGGATGTAAGCCTACTAGGTTAATAAGGCCTAGTCAATTCAATTAATAATGTCGTAAAACATAAATGGAAATAATAAAATGATATTAGTATTAATCATTACTAATAAAAAAATTTAGATGTTTGTTGAGTATTTGGACATGCTAAGTATTGCTTGTATATTTTAGTATTATATGTATATTTTAACATTTGACTCATTTCAACATATTTTGAGTCACTTAATTTTAATGATACCGTTAGCTTACCCTTACTAAGTAGATAGCTTACCTCTTACCACTAAATTTTTTTAGGAGCTATAGAGATTATCAATAATCCTAATACATGTCATTAATAGTGTAGAGTCTAGGTGGGGCTAGCAAATCAAATTGAGTAAAGTTGTTTTATTGTATATACTTTAGAAGGTGACAATTCAGATGGTTATATAATTTTTGTGACTGATGAACAACAATTTTTAAACTAATAAGAATTTTAGTAATTAATGATAAATTTTTGGAACAATTTGGATCAATTATGGTTGAAGAATTTTTGGAGCATCACATTTAGGTGATATCAGATTCGGTTTACGTTTCCATGAACAATTTTAATAAATAAAAAAACTAATGATATATTCTTGTCTAATTTAGGATGGTTTTTAAAGATGATACTCTTGGCTTAGAGTGGATTGGGGAATCAGGTAATTCGATTTGTGCTTAAAATGTGCCTGATTCGGGGGATGTAGGAGCAGATCAAGCAGGAGGAGAGATGTCATGATGCAATTCTTTAGATGATGTAGCAGGTTGTTACAGCGAATTCGGTCTTAGGTGATTCTAAGGAGGACGGCAACTATAAATGGATTCGTAATATGGGCGCAATGGAGTTCCGAGAAAATATTGATCTTGAGGAGGTTAAGGGATGGTAGGAGCAGACAAAGTTAGTTTTAGACCATTTGGAGTGTACCTTGGAAAGAAGGTTGTAGTATATTGTTTTATTATTCCAAAGCAATGCACTGACTTGGTGGAAGTCAGTAAAAAAATCTTATAAATCATGAGAGATGATTTGATAGGAGTTCCAAAGAGAGTTTAAATACAAATACACTATGTAGATATATCATAATCGAAAGAAGATGGAGCTTATGAGTTTAGTTTAGACAGAGGAGATGTTGGTACCAGGGTATAAGGCTCCCTTTACGGCTTTTTCTAAGTATTCATTGAAGGCTATGGCAAATTCGAAGGATAGATGTTACCAATTTGAGCATGTTTTAAGGATGGAGATTCATTTGGGTTTGGAAGTTGCTACTTCTAATTTCAAAAAGTTATTGGAGACTATAATTAGAGTAAAGGATGTGATAGAACAAGGTAGAAGGAGAGGAGAGTTGAAGAGGCAACTAGAGAGTCATTATGGAGAGGAGAGACATTCTATTAAGAGGGCAGCTAGTCATTCGTGATCTACTAGTGTAAAGGTATCTAGGATAGCTGATGTTTCATCAAGCAAGAGTGCTAGTTTTCACAAGTTTGGTAGAGATCGAGGATCGAGGACAACATAGTATTGTTAATGCATTATTAGTTAGATAAGACAAAAAGGTTAGTCAGAGGTTTAAAGGACCTTTTAGTAAGGGAGTTGGAGGGGGTACAAGATTATGCTACCTATGAGAAGTTCACAGTGGACCATATTAGGGATCGTTGGGATTGGTTAAGCATGTTATATTTACGTAGAGTAGGGGAATTTATATAAGAGTTGTTCGAAAGTAGGGACGGGTTTAAGAGTGAGGGAAAAGGAGATAATATGTGGAAAGAGTGGTGCTTTTAGTTCAGGTAGGGGTTCAGGTAGAGTTGAAATTATAGGTGGTGATGGAGGAGTTAGACACAGACGAACAGTAGTTACAGGTACTAGTGGGACATCCTCAGCACATGGTTAAACTCAGGTGAGGATATACCATATGATAAGGGAGCAAGCGCTTGTAACCAACAATGTCATTTCTGGTACAATTTCATTATCTAATATTAAGGCTTATGTGTTAATAGACCCAAGAGCTACACATTCTTACATTTCTTTATAGTTTGTCTTTAGAGTTTCGGGGGAGGTCGTTCCATTAGTATATGACTTGAGAGTGTAATTGCTAATAGGAGACTATATGGTAGTGAATAATGTGAGGAGGGGGCGCCAATAAGGATTGGTGGAGTGGAGCTATTAACTGACTTGATAGTGATGGATTTGAGGGAGTTTGATATGATTCTCAAGATGGATTGGTTGACATAACATTAGGATGTAATGGATTATTATGCAAAAGAGGCCCTAATATATTCTTAAGGTAAATGGAAGGTGATATTTATGGGGAATCGTAGAGTGGTCATAGTATGTGTGATCTAGCTTATATTATATATACGAGGGAGGTGAGTCTTAGGTTAGAGGATATTCTTGTGGTGGGGAATTTTTTAAGGTGTTCTTAGATGATTTACTGGGTTTACCACCTCATTAAGAGATAGATTTCACTATTGAGACTATGTCTAAAGTTGCATCAATTTTGATAGCACCTTATAGGATGGCTACTATAGAGTTACAGGAACTGAAAAAGCAATCAGAAGAGTTGTTAGAAAAGGTTTTTATTAGACCAAATGCATCACCCTAAGGAGCTTTAGTGTTGTTTGTGAAGAAAAAGGATGGTAGTATGAGACTTTGCATTAATTACCAACATTTAAATAAGGTGATAGTAAAGAACAAGTACTTATTGCTGAGGATAAACGATCTTTTAGGTCATTTGGCGGGAGCTGTCATATTTGTCAAGATTGACTTGAGATTGGGATACTAATAGTTGAGGATAGCTAAGTCAAGTATTTTTATGACAACTTTTCATACTTGATATGACCACTATGTGTTTCTAATGATGCCTTTTAGGTTGAATAATACGCCATCTATATTCATCACATTGATGAATATGATTTTTCATAAGTATTTGGATCGATTTGTGATAGTGTTCATGATGATATATTGGTATAATAAGAGAGTAAAGAGGAGTGTGATCAATATTTGAGGACTGTGATACAGATTCTGAAGGAGAGACAAATGTATGCCAAGATGAGTAAGTGCAAGTTCTGGATGAAGCATGTAGTTTTCCTTAGACAAATCGTCTCCTGAGAGGGAGTGATGCTTGATCCTAGTAAGGTAAATGCAATTATAGAGTGAGAATTGCCTAGAAATATGTCAAAAATGAGGAATTTTCTAGTACTTATTGGGTATTGTGGGAGATTTGTAGAAGGATTATTGATGATCACTAGCTCGTTGAACAAGTTGTTGAAGAAAGGAGTTCAGTTTCAGTGGACTGAGCAGTGTTAAAAGAGTTTTGAGGAGCTTAAGTGGAGATTAACTTCTAGCCCAATTTTGGTGTTGTCTTCGAGTGGTGGAGGTTTTTAGGTATATATTGATGCTTTGAGGATAGGTTTGGGGGTGTATTAATACATCATAGAATAGTGATAGCTTATGTTTCTCGTTATTTGAGATCGTATGAGTTAAACTATCCCAACTATGATATGGAGTTAATGATGATTAAGCATGTTTTTAGAATTTAAAGATATTATTTGTATAAGGAGACATTCTAAATCCTTACAAATTACAAGAGCCTCAAGTATATCTTGACTCGGAGGCAGCTAAACTTAAGGTAGATAAGATAGATTGAGCTGCTGAGGGATTATGATTATACTATTGATTATCATTCAGGAAAGGCTAATATAGTGTTTAACGCTTTGAATAGGAAAAGCTCAAGTGTGATAGCTATTTTGAGCATACATAATATGACATCATTGGTGGATTTGAGGGTATTAGATGTGAGATTGGAGATTGATTATGTGAGTGGTTTATTAGAGACATTATATGTTGAGTCAGATTTGGGAGATAGGATAAGAGACACAAGCTAAAGATTCTTATCTGATATGGATGATAGAGCAAGTGCAATAGAGTAGGGAGACAAACTTTTTAGTGAGAGTAGATGAATTGTTGGTGATTGGGATATAGGTTTGTGTACCAAATATAGATGGACTACGAGAACAGATTTTGAGCGAAGCTTATAGTGCACTATATACTATACATCTTATTACTAAAAAATGTATCGGAACCTGAGACCTTGTTACTGGTGGCAATGATGAAGAACGATGTAGCAAAGTTTGTGTAGAGGTGTTTAACCTATAAGCAGGTTAAGGCCAAGCATTAAGAACTAGCAGGTAAACTAGAATCCTTAACTATTTTATCAAAAAACTGGGAGAAGATTACGATTGATTTTATAGTATCGTTACCGAGGACCAAATGTAGATATAATTAAGTTTAAGATATTATGGATAGGATAACTAAATTAGCTCATTTCTTACATGTACAGTAGATAGACTCTTTGGATAAGCTCATCAAGTTATATTTTGATGAGATTTTAAGGTTAAATAGACTTACATTGTCCATTATATCATATCAAGATCCGCAGTTTACTTCCTAGTTTTGTATGAGTTTACAAATAACATTGGGGACTAGGTTGAATTTTAGTACTACATTTTATCCTCAATCAGATGGGCAGTCTGAATGTACGATTTATACATTAGAGGATATGATGAGAACTTGTGTGTTAAACTTTAAAGGTGATTGGGATAGTATCTAACTTTGATGGAGTTTGAATATATTAACATTTATTGCTCTAGCATTAGTATGACACCATTTAAGGCATTATATGGAAAAAATGTAGAGATCTGATATGTTGGGATATAGAAAGTGCAAGATTGTTAGAAGGACCGAATTTGGTTTAAGATACGATGTAGAAAACAAGGGTGGTAAGGCAATGCTTAAAGGTAACTTAGGATCGGCAACAGAGTTATACTAATCAACATCGTTGAGAGATAAAGTACGATGTTAGAGATATGTTATTTCTATGGGTGTCACCTTGAAGGGGGATTTTAAAGTCTAGTAGGAAAGGGAAGTTAAGTCTAAGATATATCAAGCCATATAAGATTATACAACGTGTGGGGCCATTAGCTTATAGACTAGCCTTACCTTTGGAGTTATCACAAATTCATGAAGTTTTCCATATATTGATGTTGAGACGGTACCAATCAGATCATAGTCATATTATATCGAGGCCTGAGATCAAATTTGCAAAATATATGACTTATAAAAAGGAGCCAGTGGAGATATTGGATAGATAAATTAGGAAATTAAGGAGACAAGAGATTCAAATGATACGAGTTTTATGGAGTCATCATCGTTCTCTGAGAGAGGGTACTTGGGAAGTAAAGAAAAAAGTTTGATGTCAGTATCCTCATTTGTTTAGATCCTCAAGTACGTAATTTAACTTTGAGGACGAAATTTTTTTAAGGAAGAGAACTGTAAAGCCAAATAAAAAAGCCCAACTTTAGTAAAATTCAAATGAGCCCATAAAAATAAAAATAGAGAAGCACACACACACACACACACACACACAGAGAGAAAGGATAGCAAGTAAGTTGGAATAACACCAACCAAAATGGCTTCCTCTTGTTCTCCTTCTCCATATTTCTAGATGGTAAGTGTTTAGACCATGTGGTGTCACATTTAGACAATTTGGACCTATCAGATGGTAACTTGATATTAAAAATGTTTCTTACGATATTAGCTAATGGTTTTATTTTCACCTTAATGTTTCATATGAGATTTAAATAAATCCCTACCATTATCTTTATTATTACTCTTTCACTTTATTTAGGATGCAAAAATTATCATTTCAGTAATATTATAGTGCAAAGTGGTACCGAAGATAATAGTAAGTGCTTACTTAGATTTTTTGTGAAATGTTAAGATGTAAATTGCACCTTTAACCTTTTTATATATCAGATTTGGCTTTCTTGGTTTGTTTCAAACTTATTTATAGTTTCTCTAGGGTTTTATTCCTAAGTGGGTTTGCATCAATTCGTATCAGATCTTGGTTTCAAATTAAGTATAGTTATCCTTTTATTTATATAGCATTTAAATTTTATTACATTTCTTTGTTTATAATCTCATTTTTTAGGACATTCTTCCTCTTGCATCTTCCTCTTCTTCTTTTTAGATTTTCCCAATACAAATTAAATTTTGTTATTATATTATTTAGGGTTTTTCTTCTTATCATCATCTTGTTTAAGCTTGTCTATCTCTTTTTATTGTGTTAGGGTTTTTCTTTGCTTATTTCCTTATTATATGCCTCTTGTATCATATTTCTCTAAACCCTAATTAATCGAACCATAATTTGATCAAGATCATGTGGTTATGATAAAAAAAAGATAAGGAAAGAAGGAAAACTACATAGGTATAATTATAGGCCATTCAATAATAGTTTAAGAGAACGAATATATTGTATTATAAGTTAAAGGACATATTAGAGACGCAATCACAACAAATTTCTTAATTGTAAGGGAGACAAAATCCTAAATGCCTAATAAGGGGAGGCATACCAAGCTTAATCTAGTAATTATAATGGAGGATAATAAGGAGAATGATAAACTAAGTGCTAATGACAATGATATAGCATTTGAAGTTGAAGAAGACAAGTTTATGACTAGGAAGAGAGTTAGGTGTGATTGGAAGCAAAAGCGGAAACCTAAAGTTAGAGAAGGGATGAATAAGAATCTTAACAACATTAAGATAACCATTGTAACCACCCAAACTACCCTCCTATAGATATTGTTCGCTTTGGGTTGCCCCCAAGGCCAAGACCCTCACGATTTTGATCTTCCCGAGTGCGGGAAGAGCAAAACCATCAGGGTCTTGGCCCTAGGGTTAACCCAAAGTGAACAATATCTGTGGGAGGGTGGTCTGGGCGGTTATAACCATACCTTCCTTTAGGTGTAAAAACGATCTTGAAACCTATTTATAGTGAGAGGTAAAAGGTGAAATTGATCATTATCATTATTACTTTAAAGAGAAGAAGGTAAATCTAGTGGTAGTAAAACCATTTTTCTTATGTCTCCTTTATTAAAATTGCTCCCTAGAAATCTTCACTAAAATTAGTCTGCAAGTTTCATTTCCTTTGTCAGGAATCTTCAATGGAGGTGGATGTTAACTAATCTTCTTTAATTTTTTGATAGCTTTTGCTTGATTAGGACCCCATGGTGGTAGCTTTTTCTTTAATATCTTTGATAGCTAGCTGACATATTTTGACACATGAGAAATGAAATCTTTAATATAATTTATGATTCCCAAAAACTATTGGATTTGTTTAATGGTGAGATTTTAAGGAAGTTGAGTAGTTCACGAGCTATATGTGGATCGGGGTGGTGAAAGCCATCATGGAACTTCATGCCCAAAATTTTTACATGGGCTGAACCAATTTGGCTTTTGTGGGTTGAGAGCATGACCCCATACTTCCTTGTGAGATCCAAAAATTGACACAATAGGGCTTGATGCTCTTGTTGAATATAAGCGTAAAGGAGGATATCATCAATTTAAATTAAAGCACAAGATAAGATATTGTCATAGGTCCTTATCATGGCTCTTTGAAATAATGATGGGGTGACTTTTAGCTCAAATGGTAGACTATCCATTGGTCTTGGGCATTGGGAATGCAAAATGTTGTCTTGTATTAATCTTTTAGGTCAATACTCAATTGCCAAAGTCCATTTTTAAATCAAACTTTAAGAATATTTTTGTTTCTTTTAGGAATAATACCTACGTATTTGTCATCTTGAAGGAAATGATTTAAAGGTTTGGATTCATTCCCAGATGAGTGGCCTTTGTTGGATTAATGTCCTCATTTTTTTAATGGTAATTAGACATAAAATTATGAATTCTGCCACAATGGATTCGGATGATTGAATCGGTTAT
Source organism: Erythroxylum incrassatum (assembly GCA_026546855.1). Taxonomy (NCBI): domain Eukaryota; kingdom Viridiplantae; phylum Streptophyta; class Magnoliopsida; order Malpighiales; family Erythroxylaceae; genus Erythroxylum; species Erythroxylum incrassatum. The sequence continues at coordinate 16,555,922 of JANVCL010000214.1, read as the reverse complement.
GGCTTTCTAAGAAATATCGTCTCAATAAGTATGTTAAGACTCGAAAGATTGCTTCATAATATTTTTGTCCAAATGATACAACTTAGTAAGAACTTTATCGTAATCTTTCTCTTCGTGATAAGATCTATCTTGAAGGATTTGTCACCAACTGTAGTAAAGTATTCTTCATAAGGTTGTCATTCTTCCGTAGGAAGAATATGTGGTTTCATTATACTTCTATAAGAGTATGTATCCATATAGCCAATACCTGGGATTGGTCTGTGATACTTTTCTACAAGCAATTAAAGATTGACATATTGTCGCGTGGCTACTGGCTTCTTGGGCACTAGCTTGAAACAAGACTATTTCATCATATACATTGGTTCATCGTCTTCTTTTTTAAGAGAAGACTTCATCATCAAAAGATTCATGATCAAGAATTGCAAACAGAGTCTCTTCATCTTCACTAAATTGTTCCTCAAAAAGAGACTTGATGTCCTTGTTGTCTCCTATGGACATTATAGCTCCCATCGACTGTAGGATTTTCATATCCTTTTTGGATTTTTTGGGGCTTCCTTTTACATAACGACCTAGTTGTCCACAAAAGTAACATTGATCTGGCTTTCTGGTTTTAGAAGGACATTGATTGAAAAATCTTATTCTTTTTTTCTTCTTTCTATTGAGAGGATAAATTCTTATAAGTTTTCTTACAAAATGTTTCTCCTTCTTTGTGTTGCATGCACATTTCTCCGTGTTTTTGCATTTGTCTTTGCTTGTTTGAGTTGAGGTCCACCTTTTAGAATAGCTTTGAAAAACTTATGTTGCTCACATAATTTATCCAGTGTCATCAAAGCTAATTGATAGATTTCTCCTAGCGAGATTTCATACATGTCTCTGTGAAGATAATTGATTATTCTTTGTAATTTAGGCTGCAAATCATCAGGAAGGGAAACTATAAATGTGTACCAAAGATTAACATCATTAAAGTCACTGAGCATATAATATTTTTCTATACATTCTTTGAAAATGCTTTTGTAAATCATTTCTGTTCATAGAGCAGCACTTAATTTTAAAGTACTTATGTCTACTTTGCTAATCAATGAGTTAGAAATCTCTAATGAATTCTTTATGGATCATTCCTAATAAGAAACTAGCTTCTAAAAATTGTAAAATTTGCATGTGCCTATATTCACCAAGGCTTTGGAACCATTCTCTTAAAATATCATCAAAAGTGAGCTATGGACTTGAAGTACGTTTGCAGACAAGAGTTACTTATGATCTGACTGGCTCATTCATTGAATCAGCATCATCAATCTCAAGTTCAACTTCTGTGAGTGGTTGAGAAGAGTGTGTAATAGCCGTCATCATTTGAGATATCTGAGTGAGATCTATGAGTCGTAATAAGCTTTCTAAGTTTTTTGTAAAAGAATTAGATTCTTGGTTATCAGAGTTATATGGTATTGCGTGATTTTCAGAGCTATCTCGAACTAGTTGTAAGGTAGCTATAAATTCTTAGTTAGGCATAGGTTCTTTTAGCATGTCTAGGGAAGGAATTCTTGGTTGGGCATGGGTTCTTTTGTGTGTCTAAGGAAGGTCTTTCTTTTGGTGGATGGTGGTGTATTGATATGTTATGATGGACATTTTGAAGATTTTTCTATATTTAGCAGCTTCAAGGTAGGATGGAGTATTACAGGTGGGTTTTACAGCTGGAAATGTCGAGGGGTATGGTTCATATATAACTATGGGTTGTTCTTTAGCCATATTTTACTCAATTTTTTTGAGCTCGTCTCGAATTCTTTGAAGTTCTCTTTCCTTTTTAGATAATTTTGCGTTGCACTAATATTGATCAATATATCTTTTCAAATCTGAAATAAGTTGGGCAACTTGATTGAGTAGTCGTTAATGTAATTGTTGGACTTGAAGAGATTTAGCCTTAACCTTTGAATTTAGTCCTTATGTCTGTTGAGATAGAGCATCAAGCTCTAAATCAATTCCACAAAGGACGTTGTTTTATACTACAACATTTTATGTTTGCTAGCTTAGTACTTCTTCTACTGGAGAAACAAGTACATAATTGTCATGTGGAATGATACCTGTGGGTCTTGAGCATGGCCTTATAGATACTCCACTGTTATTATTAGTTTGGGCTTCTAAAAGTGAAAAACCATTTTCATATGATCTCATCATCATATAAGGTAATGGTCTGGGGATCTCGTGTCCATTAGGGTAGACATAGTGGATTGGAGGAGCACTAATCCTTCTTCATGAGAAAAGGTTGGACTAATCATAATAATGGGGCAGAAGAGGCCCTAGATGATTTTGGGTGTTCTTCTCCAGGCTTGCTTAAAACAAATATTATTGTTCCATCCTTCAAACTTCTTAGAATTGGAGGTTAGCTAGTATAAATGGAGCTTTGACGAAGAGTTTGAAGCTCTTTTCATAATTCATGATCCATTCTATAAGAATTAACTCTATCAGTTGTTGTGATGGTAACTGTTTTAGAATCTACATGATTGTTGTCTCATTCTAGACCTGTCTGCTACTATATAAAGGGCATCTTTTGTAGAGTTTAGAAAGTTCATATTTAAACCATGGTTCTACAATCTGTAAATGATTTAATGATGGAGTGTGGCCATGGTAAAAATACGATCTTGATCAGCTCCATCAATTTGGATATGTACTTTTAGTCTTGTAGGAAGGAAGGATCACCAAGCTTGATGTTGAAGTCTGAAGCTATGATTACAATGACTCTTCCATTGTTGATAGTAGTTAAGAGGATGCCTATCAAGGCATTATAGTAGGATGTGTATGTCGTATCAAGGAGGGAAATTCTAGCTATTGCTAGTATTTCTTTTCTTCAATGTAATGTTAAGATAATTCGAATAGTGCTTACATAGAGATGTGTATAAACTTGTTTAACTATAATGAGATTAACTCAGATGGAAACTCCAGAGTTAAATATTATTCTGCATAAGTGAATTTTAGACCAAGTTAATCTAATCTAGATCTTTGGATCAATTCTTTAGGTTGATGTTTATGTGTGCAGAGTCAAAAGTGAATATTCCTTGTAAAAGATGCGGACCTATCATGTAGACTATATTGACTTAATAAAAGTAGCTAGGTGTCATCAATTTTTCGTGTTTTCAAATAAATGATTAATTTCGAAAAAAATTATTTTATTGAAGAGATATTTCTTAAGATGAAAGAGAAACTGTCCTAAAGAAAGATGTTAAAAGAAATGAACTGAGCTAGGCCTGCGGAAGACAAAATTGTATAAAATGCACCTAGACAGAAGGCATCAGCTAAGTGCTGGCGTGAGCATTAATTAATGCACCTAGACACAAGGCATCAGCTAACAGCTGGTCTGAGCATTAATTACCAGAATCTCACACTCTTGGAGGAGCATTTCAACTCACGAAGCATTGAGCAACCGTCCTAGGGATTGATACTTGGACGGTGAAAATGAGATCCAATCTTTACCGATAAGATATGTTGGGAGACTTGGCGATACTCCAAACATCCAGTACCTTTCATTTTTCCGCCCATGGGCTTGGGCTAGGGCTAGCTGTAATTTGCACAACCTTGGTAACGGCTAGTAGGAATCATGCACGATGGTGTCTATTTTATCACGAACAAACACATTTATTGGATTTATTCTTGTATAAATCTGAATACTTCCATTTTAGGCAGCCAACAAGGGAAGGATTAGCTATGAAGCCAGGACTTGGTGTCAAATTGTGGACAGTGCATAGTTGGTAGTTGTTAAGAATTATAGTGTCTGAAATGAAAAGCCGTGACTCTGACAATTGTTGTTGGGGATATTATTTTATTCTCAACATTTTATTAATTAGTGAATGAAATGAATATAATGAAGGTTTGGTGGGCGCGCGTGTGCATTTCGTTAGCTGACCGGGCAATAGGATTTGTTGTTTGTCCGGGACCCACATTACACTCACATTCTCGCGTGACAATTTTTTCCTCTTCCTAGTTCCCATCATCCAAATCAACTAAATAACAGAAGTTTGCATGATAACTGAACCAATTCAGTGGGCTTAATGTCAACTAAGCTACTCAAAACCAAACGTTTTTGTCTGCAGAAAGCTGAATAAAAACTATAATTACAGTCACTGCAAGAATTGATAATGATGCGCTTCTTTTTGTTTTTAAATTTTAACTCATGTCTGCAACAAATTAGATTTATTAGAGGCTTAAATATTAAATAAAATATAGTTTATAAAAATGCAACGAATATTATTTCAATAAAAATTTACAAATTATACCTTTAACCTTCTAATTTCCGTCAATTGTTTTAATTTAAACTAAATTTTGATGCAAACATTAAGAGAAATTTGATATAGCGCATGCTCTTGGGAATGGCAATTTCACAAACATGTAATAGCGTAAAGTTAAGCTACGATTGCAAGTTCTGATACCTATTCATAACTTGACACGCGAGAGGCCAATTAGAATAGTCACAAATAATCCAAAATAATTTATACGAGCCGCAACTTTGCGTAGTTAGACTTGCTAATCAGCTGATTCGGCTAAGTCCACCGACTGCTTATCGATTTGGAAGAACAAGTAACGGTTGTCTTTCAAACCTGCCCCCAACGTTATGCTGGGCTATCCTGAGCCACATATAAAACATCTGGACACGTGTCATTTTCTCAAAATTTCCTATTACATCTAGTTCTGTCAACACCTCTTACCGCCGTGGATGAGGATTCATGAAGGACTGTAACTCGTGGGCCTCTTTGGGTGGTGGTCTACACCATAAATTTTAACGTGTACTTAATTTTGTTACGGGCATGAATCGAGGAGATTAGATTCTCTATTTAGTTTTATTTTGTCTTATTCTGTTTCATAAAATCTCAGTCATTTATTTTGTAAGCTTCACGTGGGTCTCATGTAGAATCCACATAAATAAACGACTGAGATTTATTGAACACAATAAGACACTATAATATTGGACAGAAGATCTAGACTTTAAATCGAGGGACGTTATGGCTGGCTTTTAAACTAAGAAAAAAGAGTAGCATAAGATGACTGAGTTGCAAGTGAACGCGATGGGCAACAGATGGATAATAAGAAAATTCATTTTTGTAAGAACTAGACTCGGAAACGAGGGGTTCAGTCAAGTCAGAACAAGGAGATTGTGGTGATGATACTTTGGACTTAAAAGATTGATCCCCAATCTTAAGAGCCCTTAATCGCATACCCGATCATCGCTGGAGGATTGAATCACGGTTTGATTCCACCTAATCTCTCAGGAAGGCGGCCCAATACTTTGTGCGTACAAGAAATTACCACATTTGATGAACTCCCACACTACTGCTGCCGAGACTCAAACCTAAGATCTTGGACTCAATTTTTTTCCAAGAAACCAACTGGATTACCCGTGCGAGTTAGTGTGGTGATGATACTGATGAATGGGGAGCCTGGTTAAAGTGTATTGTAGGTTCTGTCAAATTATGCTCAGTGAAATCCATTTCAGAAATACAATATTCAATAACTCAAGTGCAGAAATACTAATGTAATCAAATATTTGATAACAATAGTTCCAAAATCTCAAGGCTTTAACTTAATATCTAAATGGGTCCAGGAGGATCACCCTCTCTAAAGGCTTTAACTTAATATCTAAATAGGTCGAGGAGGATCACCCTCTTTAAAGGGAGATCGGATCCTCTGTTTAATATTATAGTATTTTATTGTATTCAATAAATCTCAGTCATTTATTTATGTAAATTTCATATAAGGTCTGCGTGGATCTCATAAAATAAATAACTGAAATTTCATGAGAGAGAATAAGACAAAATAAAACTAGACAAAACATAAAATATTTCTCCAAATAAGTGCTTTATTAGCATTATCTTTTACCTTCAAACAATTTTACAAAATATTTTATAGGAGATTTTGTACAATTTAATTTCAGACACGCGGTTAAAGAGTACGATTTGATGATAAAGTTAAAGATCTTTCACCGACTAAATTTAAGAAACATAAGAAAATGAAAAGCAAAAAGCAGAGCACAGCAGGTTCGGCTCGGATCATCCTCGTCAATATATACCCCTGCCAGCCCTACTTCCAGTGCTACAAAGCTGAGACCTTTCTATCTTTCCCTCTCTCTTTCCATCTCTTTCAAAAGAGACCATGGCGAAGGAAGGTATAGCAGAACATGGATCATTCTCAGCCAAGGACTACCATGACCCACCACCAGCTCCATTGATCGACGCCGTGGAGCTAACACAGTGGTCTTTCTACAGAGCCCTGATTGCCGAGTTCATAGCAACCTTGCTCTTCCTTTACATCACTGTTTTGACTGTTATCGGCTACAAGAGTGAGACCGCTAAGAACACTGACACTTGTTCTGGGGTTGGAGTTCTCGGAATTGCTTGGGCCTTTGGTGGAATGATCTTCGTTCTCGTCTACTGCACTGCTGGTATTTCTGGTGAGTTCTCTATGCTATCCCTTCTATTCCAAAAAGCTCATAGGTTGAAACTAGTGTTGTTTGAAAAGATAAATAATTATTTTGGAGGAAACTGCGTCCATGCTTTTTCTTTTTCTATACTGACTGACTTCGTCTTCACTTTGGTAATGAGATTTTAGAAAATACTGACACAATTTCTCATCGTGTTGTGTGTGTAGGTGGTCATATTAACCCGGCGGTGACTTTCGGGCTATTCTTAGCCCGCAAGGTGTCCCTGGTTCGGGCAGTGATGTACACGGTTGCGCAATGCTTGGGAGCAATATGCGGTGTTGGGTTGGTTAAGGGCTTCCAAAAGTCTTACTTCAACAGGTACGGTGGCGGAGCCAACGAGCTCCAAGACGGCTACAGCAAAGGCGTCGGCCTGGGGGCTGAGATCATTGGGACTTTTGTCTTGGTCTACACCGTTTTCTCCGCCACCGATCCTAAGAGGAACGCTAGGGACTCTCATGTGCCAGTAAGGACCTAATAGCTTTATTTGGTTTGCTCTTGCTTTAAATTATTTGCTTTGATAACCAAAAATCCGTTCGTAATTTGTTCAACCTACTTCATTGGGAGGCGGCATAAATATAATTGCTACTTCCAACTGATGAGCTAACTGGATCTTTGTCCACACGCATTAAAATTATGGTTTGTTTGCATTCGTTTGTGCTGTTTCAGTTAGTCCAAAAGCCCATTGTCTTTTTTCTTTCTCGTAAACTGGTTTCTACTTTCTCCTGGGTTCCATTGTCTTTTATTTCTGTAGTTTCTAGTCTTTTTTCAACCTTAGTCTGAGGAAAGGCCAAAACAAACCGGTGTAACGGATACAATTACAGGACCCTGATGAAAAGCAGATTGTCTTTCCTTTCTGTTTAGCAAATCCCAGCGTATTTTCTTGATTTCGTCGCATGTGTCTACTTTTGTTGTGCTCCTAACTCCTAAGTATGTATTATTTTATTGCTCACTAAAAGTTCTTGACGTAATAATACTGATTAAAAGAAAAATCTGTTGCCTTATGCTTAATGTACAGGTTTTGGCTCCACTTCCAATTGGATTTGCTGTATTCATGGTTCACTTGGCTACCATCCCAATCACTGGTACTGGTATCAACCCTGCTAGGAGTCTTGGAGCCGCAGTTATTTTCAACAACGACAAGGCCTGGGACGATCAAGTGAGACTTCTCTGAGATTAAATGATATTTTAGTTTAACAACTGGACTGGGCTTGAAATACTTATATTTGTCTTTTATTCTTTGCAGTGGATCTTTTGGGTGGGACCTTTCATTGGTGCAGCGATTGCAGCCTTCTATCATCAATTCATCTTGAGAGCAGGAGCTGTTAAGGCCCTTGGATCATTCAGGAGCAATCCTACTGTTTAATGGTAGATAAGGAGTGCTTTGTGCTTCGTAGCTTGCTCAGAGAACTCTCATTTAGATGTTGAATTGAAGGCCGAGGATATCATTGAACTGTGGATAAAGTCTCTTTTCTTTTAATCATCCCTCTCCGTCGTTTTCAAGCACTACTCTAGTATTCACTCAATGTAACGTTTTCCTAGTTCCTCGACAGTTTTTTCCCCATGCGCCTCTCCTACGTATGTCCGCCAAGGCTTATGGAGTCGGAAGTCTTTTGCTTAAGAAATAAATGTTTAGTTCCGTCGTCGTCTTTAATCGTAATGTCCAATTCCTGGCGCGTTCATCATAGTAATAAGGTTGCAACTTGCAAGAGGTGGCTACCGGAGTAATTTGTTTCTGCTACCCATTTTGTTTTTGTTTATACCCACTCGCAATGGAATGAATCTTGGTGGTACTCTTACGTTGATGACTTTAACGGTAACTAACCATCAGCGCTTCATCACAAATGCAATGGATATTTTAATTTATATGTCTCTGTAGCCCTCAAATCTAGAGCATAATACGAGATTCCGGGATTTAAATAAAGTCAAGACGCCAAGATCATATTAATTTACTTCTACGCAAACTCCAAAAGGAATAAAAGCATATTACTCTTTGTCAAACTTGGGATGCGTGAATTTTTTGTTAGGATCATATGATCATATGTCGCCGCTAATGCTTTTAATGAAGCTACTTGGGAATTGGCGTGGATATTGTGAAAATAGTTATTAATTGTCTTATTCTCTCCCTAATCCTAACTGTTATGGCATATTGTATATATATTTTATTTAGTTTTGATATTTTAATTAGACATATATGATATAATTATCATGTTGATATTGGAATTATTATATGGCTAGACACGTGAGTAATTGGATGTGGATGGGTTAATGCTTGGAAGAAGAAAAAAATAGTAGTTATGTTTTTGTATTTGGGATGTTACTGTTGTAAAAATTAATGAAGTTGTTGAAGTGGTAGTATTGTAATGGAATTCTCATTGGTTGATAAATTGTATTCACGGTGGAAACTTTAAAGTGGGTTTTATGAACATCTCTTAATCATTAAAGAATATCAAAGCACATGAACATCTCCTAATTATTGATGAAGTCTATCAAAACACGTAAATCGAAGAAACCAAGTGGTGTGTGTGTGTGTCACAGAAGGGTGGTGTGTGCGTAAGGTCTGTGAATAAATGTAGTGCTTGCAGCAAATGTGTGAAACACAATTGAATAACGTGTCCTTGGTGAGAGCTACGGTATAGTGCATTAGTTAGGGTGTGTTAATGTCGCAGATGTGTTTCTATTATCGAGGATATTGAAGTGAATCTTAATTGTTCAAAAACCGTGGTTGAGAGTGTGAGTTGATGAATTAGTGAATGTCATCTATGTGAAGTGGGCACTAGTTATAAATTAAAGAAAAATTGCGACATGTTTTTGTAAAGAAAGAGTTAGCTATGGTGAAGAGTTTTAACTGGATTATTTCGAAAAGATAAAAACCATAAGGAAGTTTCTTTTATCTCAAATATATTGTTGTTTAGTTCTTAATTGATTAAATACTTGAGTTATTTTTATTAATTGTTGTTTCAGTGAAAGTAGTTAGAAAAATTCTCTGATGAAGTTAAGATGAGTCGGTCGTGTTATTGGGTATGAAATTCTTTCACGTGAAGTGAAGATAAGAGATAATGTCAAGGGTTAAGTGATGTCGGTTTAGTAAAGTATTGGGTAAATCTATTGTACTTCGGTGAAAGTTATTAAGCTGGGTGAAGGTCTCGCAGACGTAGGCAAGGTGTGTTGAACTGCGTTATCAAATTTTCGATGTTGATTTATTTTTAGTTCTTTTAATTTTTCTGATTTTTTTTGTTTGCCTGAAATGAATTGGAAAGTTTGTGAAACAATTAACCCCTTTGATTTTTCAATTGATATCATAGCAAAGTCACCGATTTAGAACTTGGTAGCAAGTTGGTGCAGAACCTAGTTTCGCGAACATGGCTACAAGAGAGGGTACCTTAATCTCCAGACCACCACTATTGGATGGATCTAATTATCCTGCATGGAAATTACGGATGAAAGTTGTTAAGTCATTTAAATTGCATATATTTTAGGCGTAATTATTGTTAAGGTATTGAAATTATTATCTGAAATTGATGGAATTGCTTTATAATTGTTTACAAATGGTTTTTAACACTCTAAGGACCAAAAAGGACCAAAAAGGCGCAAAAGAATGAAAGAAATCCGAAATCCTCAATCTAGACGAAATTCAGAGATTAGACGTAGGCACGCCTAAGGATGGAATCTGGAGTTTGCAGAAATTTCAAAATTTGTTTCCAATTACAACACAATCTTTCAAGATCCTCTTGCCCTCTTTCCAAAAATTCTTCCACCGAAATTAGAAGACCACCTAATCTGGACAAAATCAAGGGAAGATAATGCAGAGATACACATCAAATAGGAGAAGGGGATGATTGCCGCATATATATATATGTATTAGGGTAAAAGAAGGAGGAGGTATTAGCTGTAGAAATCGTAGGTTTCAGATTAGGAATTAGATTGCCGCACCTTCTTTTCTTTTCTTGTCCACGTTTCTGTACTTTTCTAGTAGGATAATTGTAGGTTTAGGGTAGGTTTAGGATATTCCTCTTGGTGGTTGCCATAACTTCTTGTTTCTTGTCCATGTTTTCTGCACTTTTTGATTAGTATTTTCATAGCTTTTCTTCAAAAGACCAGGGATGGAGACTTTTTCTTTTATTGTTTTCTTTGATTTCAATTCAAGTATGATTAGCTAAATTTTCTTATCTTGGTTAAGGGATCCATGTTACACGTTATTATGGTGAGATTTTTTGGATATTTTTCATGTTGTTGATGAACATTGGATATTTTCGGATCTGTCTTTTAATTGGATTTGTTAGTTTCTAGGAGCGCTACTAGAGATTAATTGATTCAACAGCCAGATTAACGAAATATGACGTTCAGTTTCGGTAATCATAAGCAGCAATTAGGATTAACTTCTCTACGTTATAGTCGAAAAATTCTAAGAAGATATTCGCTTGATTAATTGCATGTCGTACATGTTTATCACTTGTTATTGGTTCTTGATTCTTAATGTTGTTATTCAATTTAATCTATGATCGCATCTAGATTATTGTTTAATAAGATTGCTAGGATACATGTTTTTAGTCAATACACTTAAGAGAAAATTCCCTTAATGAATGTTCATTAATAATTACAATTTTATGTCGAGGATTAATAATAGCATGGTAATATCGGTGACCGAAATCAAGGTATTTTTTTCAATTGATTTTTCAGATTTAATTATTACTTTTGATTTTTGATTTTTCTATTGATTTTCTGATATTGCCGTGACAAAACCCCCCTCTTTACTTTTGTTATTTGTCCCGTTTAAACTAGCTAACCTTTACCGTTAAAGATTCCTCATGGGAACGATATCCGCTTACCGCTACTACATTAATTTGTTTTAACGGAAGTGATTTCTTTTATATTTTGTTGTAGGCGACAGCATCACCACTAGAGTCATTGTTTGTAACTATTGTAAGAATTAGTAAAGATTGATAATTTTGTTATATCTTAGGTAAATCCTTTCTATTTTGTTTCATAGTTTATTTTAAAAATGAACATACTTATTTCCTTAATCTTTTTCAAGAAACACTTATAAACATAAGGGATTCTATAACTATGAGTTAAGTTGTATGAACTCAATCGTCAAGTGGAGACTTTAGTGTAGCTTGTTACAAAATTTACATCACTAGTATTACAGTCATTGATGGTATTCCGGTGACAAGAGGCGATAACCTAAATGAATTACTTAAGTGGAGACGCTCATCAAACATATGCCTACGAGTGAATAGGAACTTGTTACCCATCTCAATTTAAACTTTTGGAGAGGCAAATCCAAGCCTTAAAAAAAATCAAGTGGTGAACTTGAAGATAAAAATAAAAGGATGTTAACTTTGAGATTATATTCCTCAAATGGATTGTTATAAATCAAGATATTGGGTAAGCTGAAAACACTTTTCTTAACCTAAAAGAACTAAAATTTTTAGAGAGAATTTGAAATGCTATAAAGATGGAGAATTTTTTGTACGATATAATGCAATACTTTGTTACTGTCAAGGTACCTCAAGTAGAGAAAGTTAACATCAATATAATGTACCTAGATAGTGATACTAAACTTTGGTGCAGAACGGAACCTCTATCGAAATCATTGTTTAACTTTCTCCTATAAACATATCGGAGAACATGACGAAGGGGTTAAATGATCGATTCCTTCCAAATAATGCTTTTTAGCTTGCTAAAGGTGCCCTGAAGCGGATGAAATACGAGTTGATGAGGAAACATATGAAGCAATTTATTTTGTTACTATTGGATATTGAGATGAGGAAACATATGAAGCAATTTATTTTGTTAATATTGGATATTGAGAACAAGTTTGAGAAAGACAAACTCTTAAACATGTCTAAGTTATAATCATAAGTGTAAATGGAGTTACAACTATAAAAATGTCAATGATGGTGTCAAAGAATTACGATAGTTGATGCTCTAGTAGGATTATGAGTACCTAAAGAGACCAAAGTCTTTTCCCTTTCTCAAAAATTGAAAGGCAATAATTATTAAGAAAAAACTGATGGAAGAAGAAGAAAGAATACACATTTATTCAAAAGCAGCAAGATTACAAACGGAAGTCTAAGCCACATAGATAGCCTAAACAAGGTTAATAAAGTTTCAATGAAGAGCATAAGATGCTTTATGTACAACGAGCTCCGTCTTTCAAGATTTTCCAAAGAAGGAGAAGGTGATAGCGAAAGGTGAAAGTGAGAATGATCCTTTAAAAGTCAACCCTCATTTGATCTCATTATTTAACATGGTGAATACAAAAACTAGTCCTTTTGATTGATTATATATGTATAAGTCAATATGAAAGAAGTCATACCTAATACTAGTGTCACTCCTTCTTCACAAAATGGATGGTGTAAAAGTTGAGCAAAATGCGAGCAAAGATGAAAAAAAAAAGATCAGTATGATAGGAGCTACCTATAATGTTCTCATGAGTATGAGAAGTTAGCATGAGAAATTCAATATGATAGTGATACTCTTAAAAATTTTTGGTCTTGTTCTTACCATCAACTCTCTCAAAGTAGTGAAAGTGATGTTATACCTATAACTAGAAGGTATGATGATAATGCATGAACAAAATTATTACTTTGTAAATTATTATTGGTCTCACGGATTGAAGGACAACAACAAAAGCTACACTTGTTTCATCTACAAATATTTAAAATTGCTTTAAGAAAGTAACAAAAACTTGCATTCTAGATATATAAAAGATAATTAAAAACTTTATGGTTGAAGTTTTGAATGCTATAGCAGAAGTATTAAGGGAATTCATGATGATCAAATCATCATTCCAAGCATCTCTAGGTCATTTCATGATGATCAAAATAATTTAGGAATCACCCAAAAATAATTATGATCACTGAAACATCGATAAGACACCAAAAACGACAAATATGACTTCTAAAATTTTTTTAGAAATCAAATTTCAAGCAAAATCATTTAGGCATGCATTAAACATCAAATTATTTATCACATAAAAATGTGTTTTAAGGTTTTGGAATCCAAATATAAACATACAAAAACATCAAACAAAACGGATCCTACAATTTTTGAAAAAATTGTCTAGATCTAAAAATTATTTAATAAAATTATTAAAACATTTTTAATAATTATAAAAAATTACAGAGCATAAAAACATCCCAAATATGTTTGCATAATTTTTCTAGAATCAAATTCTACGAAAATCATGTGCAACTTCATCAGTTTACCCAATAGACTTCACATGGCCAATGGAAAGACATATTTCATTCATGTTCTTGTAAATTCGAAATTAAATATTTTAGTTACATTAAAAATATTTTCAATCATACTGAATCATTCAAATACACTTATGAACATATTGGTGAAAGAAAATTACGAAAAAATTTCTATAATTAATTGCAAACAAAACATTACAGGACTCTAAGCTGTCACAATCATGAAAACAATTTTCACATGTCATGTATTCTACATCTAACAAGGCACAAGATGGCTATGAGACTACTGTAAGGTTCAGGTTATGCATCTTATACATAATATATATCAAATATACGCAACGAAAAATAAAGCAGAACCTCAAAAACCAGATCTACTTATGCATATAGATATAGAAAACAAAAATATGAAATTTAAGATGTTTACATACCTTTCGGATAATCTCCTTCGTTTTTTAATCTTCTCCGTGTTGGGTTATTGTAAACCACAATGATCAACATAGAACATCTCTAATGAAAGTCCACATGAAGTTAGAAGGATGAAACTTCATTAGGAGATGGCTAGAATTCTTTCTTTGTGCTAGCAAAGACAAGAACTCTTGTGAGAGTTAGAGAGGAAAAGAATGTGTGTGTTAGAAATGACCTTTCTTTCTACTTTTCTTTTTCTTGTGCCTTACACAAGATGCACGAAAATGATGATTATTTTCTGCCCTTTTTGGCCTCCCATAACCCCATCATTATTGGGAAGTTAATGGTCATGAATAACATGCATGGAAGTTATGGGAAGTTAATGACCACGAATAACATGCATTAATGGAAGGTTTGAGAAGTTAATGACTGAATTGACAGCCAACAACACTTATTTCTAATCCATTTCATACAACATTTTCTACCACGATTAGATTGCAATACAATCCCGAAACACTCTCTCATATCTTGAATCATTGTTCAAGACCATTTTACTTATCCTTCAGATCTCTTATGTATGTGACCCATTAGGTTCCCGGTTATGTTGGTCACTTGAATTAACATTTAATTCAAGTAAGTCAAGAGTGGTATCTACCAACACTTCATGACCCCTAATTGACCGAAAATTTAGTGGTTTGACTACAAACCCTTCTATACGCATATTGCCATGCAATTCGTCCTTTCATCATCTATACCCCCACTTGGTTCAAAATATGGTCAAAGTGTCAACTCCCACTAGACTGACTACGTCACATCTAGTCCAAGTGATATTAGATCTTGTCTTGAGGATCTCATTACTTTATATATCATTGAAGACTCTCTTCATGACACATATTTGATTTGGCCAGAGACTATCGAGTAATGACCCCGACAAGTGGCTGTGGGTATCATTTCCTTCTATTAGGAGTGATGACTCCTTTATTGGCTACTTAATTACTTCCTAATACCTCAAGCTGTACCCAATCACCACCATATGAGTAACCCTGAAAGGCACCGATAAATGGAGTCAAAGCACAGGATTAGTATCTGATATATCCTTGAGCACCTCATGTTTAAGGATACTTGCACCATTGCTATGATGAGATTATCATTGACATTGGAATAGAATATCTATATGACTCTCTCGTAGTAGGTCAATTCAATGTACTTACTATCCTTAGTAAGCATCCACATGTTAACTCTAAACAACTCATGTCTAAGCTTATAAGATCTACTATTGAACCAATCAAGGAGTATAATATGTGCTAGTCTATCCAGATTAATGATATCCCATCTTATTAATCCTATGACTAGGGAAAGTTTAGATACTAATATAATTACACATGAAAAGAATATCATTATCATGACCTGATCATGATTTCCTCTATGTTATGTTTTGTATCAAGGACTTCATTAAATCAATTTAAGATCAACATCAAATCCATAAATGTATAAACATCAAAATAAAAAAATCCCTTTATTAATCATAAAATGGTTTGTACGATAAGTGCTAAAGATTATTGTCTTTAAAGTACTTCTCTAACAGAAAGTGCTTGACAATTGGTTTACTTAGACCTCTAGATTATGGATTGAAGAGGTACGGTTCTTACTAACTTGCTTAAATTTTCCTCCCAGCTTCTTTTGTGCATCGCCTAGAGTTCCAAGCTTGTCTAAAATTCTATCCAATTTGGATTCCATTGAGTTTGGTTTATCTTATTGGAAGCCTGATTGTCCTTAAGGACTGAGCTGTCCTCTAGCATTATTCATCCAAGAGAAGTTAGGGCGATTGTTCCACCAGAGTTATTAGTGTTAGAGTAGGGATTATTTCCCCCTCCTCATCCATATTGAGCTCCCATATAATTCACTTGCTTTGGATCACTTTCCTTCATCAGGAACCGTATCATGGTCCATTTGTCCATAGAGTTCATACTTAAGTTGCATGTCTTTTACTGAAGATGAGGATAAAGCCTTCATGTTGTTGAGTTGTTGAATTAGGTTATCAATTATTGCTTGTGTTTCGTCATTTGATCAATAACCACAATTAATTTTTGTTCTCAGAAGGTAATAGTTTGTCCATGCTGCTCGTGCATCCATAGGTAAATATTACTTGCCATCTCCTCTATCAGCTCTTCTACTTCATCTACTGTCTTCGTCATCAGTGATCATCTTGAAGCTATGTCAATCATGCCTCTTGTGCGTAGGGTTATTCCATTATAAAAGGTTTGCAACAAGAATTCCTTGGGTAAGTTATAGAATCGGAATTTCATTGCAAATCCTTGTATCATTCCCATGTTTTGTAGATCGATTCCCCGTCACTTTGCTGGAAGTTGGTAATTTCTTTGATACTTGTCTAAAAAGGCACGAACTATTGATCCCACATCGTGACATTGCTAGGTTGATGGAATGATACCAAGCCTTCACTCTATCTCTAAGGGTAAAAGGGAAAAGCCTAATTCTGACCGCATCCTCCAACATCTGATGGTACCGAAAGGTATCACAGATTTCAAGGAAGTTTACTATATATGCATTAGGATCCTTGTTCATTAGTCTATAAAACTACACGTTCTGTTGAAGTATGTTTAGGAGGGCTGGTTTGATTTCAAATGATGCTGCTTGTACGAGTGGCCTAGTTACTCCTTGGATAGCCGCATTGAACCCTGGTCTCATAAAGTCGATAAGGGTTCATCGTTAACGTCCTTGGTTTGCTTCATGGTCCAAATCTTGCTGAAATTTCTTAGTCATTGTAGCTTCCATGATTTTTTCTTCTTCTTCACACTGAGCTTTCCAAATGTATTGTTCTAGTCGAGTGATGTCTAAACCTACGGTTTTAGCTGCATGACTCGAACTTCTCATAACTCTTTTAATCATGCAAAAGCACGATTTCAGAAATGTAAAGAATGAAAAAAATAAAAACTAACTAAATGCCTTAAACTATAGAACTAAACTAATCGCCTCCCTAGCAACAACACCAAAAACTTGATCGTGGTTTTTTCGATATCTGTAAGTTTTAATTAATTAACCTTGATAATTTGTAAGCACACAGGTCGTTTGTGTAGTACCTATGGTGTCAATTCTATAAGTAGGGATAATCTAGTCCTAAAATCCAAGGCCAACATAATTCGTAGAAATTCAAATGATAACAAAACTAAAACAAGATTTCAATTTAATCATGCAAATAAATCCATGAATCAATTACGAAAATATTAACAATTTAACTATTGCAACATACTCAGGAATTAACCTAAGAAAATTATCAATTGAGAAAAAGGAAAATTTACCTATCTTTAACGCTAACCTAATCAATTATGACTTACCAGATTATTGGTTCTAGATGATCCTAGGGTTGATTACTCTCTCTCGAGTTATAACCATTAACCCTAAATTATAAACCCTAATCAAATTATAGAAAATTGCAATTTCTCAATTAACAACCTATCAAAATAATTAGATATGAAGTTATCCAATAAACTATCAGGAACCTATGCAAGATCTCTCTTCACACAATTATTGATTTGATTAATTGCTCATTCATATTAAATCACCTAACTCTCGTTAGCCCAATTTAATAATTTTTCATTCAGTTCACTCTCTCAATTTATTACCGAATTATGCAATCACAAAAATCAATCACAATAAATCCAATAAACATTAAAATAATTAGATTTCATTAAATCAAAGATTAAAAAAACCCTAACATGAGTTTAGAACATCTGAACATTCACAATTCCTATCATTAAACTGTTATTCCCAATTTTATACAATAATAAAAATGGAAAATAACAAGAAATACGATATTGGATGGAGACAGGAGACAACGGCGTTTGAAACTCCTTATCTAGGAAGTACGTAAATGTCAGCTTCTTCTCCACTTCTCTCCTCCTTCTTCTCGTTCTCAATCTCTCAATAATTCTCTCTAAGGCCTGTCTCCAAAAGTGGATGATGCAAAAGCTTCCTCTTCTCCTTTATCTTATTCTTTAAATACCTTTTGTGTTCTGAGCAGCCCCAGGATTTTTGGGGTCAAAAAGGTCGAAAATCCCTCGAAACTTGACATTTTTCAGTATTTGCGCGTCTGCCCGATGCAGGTCACATTCGAGCCTTCTGCCATGATCAGGCCTATTGTGTCCTGGGCTGGCTAACTCTAGTGCTTTTGTCATGATTATGGCATATAGGTCAAGATCGTGGGTTGACTCTAGTGCTTCTGTCACAATCGTGGTCTATTGTTCTACGATCGTGGGCTGTTGTTTCGGCCCGAATGTCTTTGAAATTTCTTCGTTCTTCGATGTTGACCCTGAAACACTAACAAACACATCAAGTTACCTCAAAAATATAATAATTAAGCTTAAATACTTGTATTAACACACAAAACTGTTAAAAACAAATAATTAACTAACTAACACAATTCTAACCTAAAGACAAACTAAACAATTAAATCCATATCAAACTAAGCCTTAAAATATGATGCCATTCACACTTATCAAAAAACATCGAGTTACCAATGTTAAAAGAAACGCTACATGGGAGGTAACCCATAGATTATTAATTCCATGTTATTTCCTTTGACGTTTAGATAGTTTGAATTCCGTAGTTAGATTATTTCGTTTCCAAATAAGGTTAGGAAGGCATAAGACTTTGACACGAGTTAGATGATCGAGGGATTAAGCAAAAAAAAGGTGAAAGAGTTATAAAAGAGTTAGTAAGGGATCTCGGGACTGTGTAAAGGACAAAAGAAGAAAAAAATTTGAAAAATCGGAGTAGCAGGGTAAAATTGTCCATGTGATTTCTAGCTGAAATTTATGGTTTCCTCGAATCTCCCATTGTCAACCAACACGATGATTTTCATGCTTCTTGATATTGGAATGAGCTTACTAGGTTAGAGTGGTTTGATGCTAAGAATGCCCAAAGCCACATTATATGAACCCATTAGCTCATGTTGCTACCTAAATTCATATGTCAAATGGTTTTTGACAAATCAGAAACCAACAAGTGCTCAATGAAAGAACTTTTTATGTTGTGGTGTATGGATCATAACATCTTAATGTGGACCTCCACGAATGTGCTGAATGTTATTGTTGGGACTCTATGTAAGAGGAGTTAAGGGGTACTTAGTTTCTGCCATTGTTGAGTACTAAGGTGTGGATTATAGTGGACTAACCGTCTACCTCCCTGATTTTCTAAATCGCCATCACTTGTGGTATGCTAAAATCCTAAAGTCCTATAGCATGGTACTCTGGGACATCAACCAAAAGACTCATCTGAAGATCAGAGCAAGTCAGGCGAGTTCTAGTACATCGTACCTCAGCAGGTAGAATAAGGCTCAACTAATGAGGAGTCTGAAGAGGAAGAAGACATAAAAGAACCTGCTTGGAAGAAAGTGCTTGATACAATCTCTGCCAACATCAAAGAAATTATAGATACAATTGTGGAAAACACTAAGAGGATGAAAGAGATCGGGCACAATGACTTTAAAGTTGGGATATACATAGAATTCATCATTACATTAAGGTTCAAGGCGTACGACTGCCACCTCTGACATCGTCCTCGCCTCCATCACCGTAAGGCTTTATTTTTTAACCTTTTTCTTTTAAATGTAGTCTTTATTTTTTTATTTTATTTTATGTTACTTCTTTCCTTATGTTTGTACATTTCTCCTTCTCACATTGAGGACAATGTGTTGTTCAAGTGTAGGGAGGGTTATGTATTTTTCTTTGAGTGTGAATTTTGTATATTGTATGATAGTTTGCTAAGTTACATATTGTGACTTGTGTCAATGGCTTAGATGGAATGAAATTGATTTAATTTTGACATAATCTATTAGGTTGTGAAGAGTCATTAGCTCATAAAATTATTGATCTAGGTTCTTCTATGCTAAATATACAAGTTAATTAAGATTTAGTGTTAGTTTATCACCCTATGAGTTGTAACATTCATTCATAATTTTAGGTCTTTCAACTAAAGTAGCTTTGCTAGTACCTTTTTCATGAAAATGAGTAGCTAAAGCAACAAGGTAGGCATTAAATAATAATTAAAAATGTTTGTAAATTTTAAATAAATAACTATTCCGCTGGCCTTCGGGTTATGAATAGATCTAGTAACCAGCTGAGAATGTGATGTAGTTGAGTAACCGGATCGACACGCATCACAAATGTGTGCCTCCGCGTTAAAAGACTATAATGACGTTCTAACTAAGCAACTTAATAAAAACGTGACTTAGACGAGTCAACTTTCATCACCAATGTTTGCCTCTATTTAAAAAAACTAGTTCAATGTCTACAAAAACCAGTAAAAAATGTGTCCTTTCTAATAAAATGTACCGAACTTGTAAGTAACTTGTATGTCTCACGTAAAACCCAAATGAACCTTATACCAAGGTTCAATACATACATCCCCTATAGATATTATACTTCCACTTCTTCATTGCTGTGAACCATCAGTTCCTCCTTCTCTTTATTTGGCTTTATCCTAGATATTAACCTTTGCATTATAGAAGCACCTTGATCGGATGCTCCATTATATATCCACCAAGTACTGAATGCGATTATTGCAAATTAGATTAATAAATTGATAAGCCAAGAAGTAACCTGATGATCTTAGTCTTTCCTTTTAAACCCCATACTACTAGTTTTTTTTATATCATGCAGACCTTTATCAGCACTGGTTTGACCAACATCAGCATGTGGAGAAGATTTGAACTTTCTACCTTTGATCTTAACAGAGTTCATCTTTGTCTTCCCTTTAGTTGCTTTGAGGGTTGTAGGAGTAGCAAAATTGAGTTTCTCCTCCTCAGCAACGTAATGGGCTATCAAAACATTGAAGTCCCATTCCTCATCTAACAAATAATATGTTATCACCAAGTTACTAAACTCTAGAAGGAGTGTCTTCAGAGTCTAGTGAACAGTGAAGACATTAGGAAGAGAAATATTCAATATCTTCAATCTACTGTGAAGATGAATCATTCTTGATATGTACTCTATTACTCCCCCTTCTCTTGTATATCTCATGGAGAATAATTCTTTCATCAAGGCACTTGTCTCAACATTAGGTGAGACTGTGCACCTCTAAGAGACATTATCAAGAAACTCCTTCGCTATATTTGTGTCCGAAAGTCCACTTAGCAGATGGTCAGTTATGGAGCTCTTAATGGTCATTAGATATAATTTGTTAGTTCGATCCTAGGTTTCATAGGCTACTATATGAGCTCTCGAGCTCATGGATGTAGGTAGAGATGGCCTACCATCTGTATGGCCATATCAACCTCAGCTATCTCCATAGCATTCAATACATCCTCCATCCACTTCTTTGTATTGAAACCAGTCAGGGTTTCAATGGTGACACTAATTTTGTTGACCGAAAAGGTGACTACAAAATAATAATGTTTTAATCAGTACAAATGTATGATAACAACGATACTCAAAGTCATTGAATAGTATCTTTACTGAAAATTAGATTGCACATATTAGGAAACACCTTTAAGTTGAATACATAATATATGCAATTAGACCTCAACATAAAAAAGATTAGTGTACAAACTATCAACTCTTATGATACTACCTTTGGGTGAATAGATCACTTGAGCAACAACTTTCCTCCATCTAATGCCTTTATGCACACCTCAAAATGTTATGTAAGGCCAACACTTTTAGGCAGAATAACCAAACATAACATCAGAAACATTCCCCAACATGTAAGCAGAATAATTGAAAATACTGACTTAAAAGGCCACTTTAGTGTCTACATCCTCATCAGCACTCAAAAAGTCCACAAACATAAGGGATACATTTTTATGTTATCTTCATATTCTTTATGGACATATGGTATGTGACAATGTAACATCAATAAATGCAAAAATTTGAATGCACAGTCTCATTGTCACAAACTCGTGTCGAAGATATTCTCTGAAAACTTCATTTGAGACTTTCGTAAAAGAAAAATCTTAGTAGAGTGATTATCGTGCGTTACCAAATACTGAACCAACCACCCAAAACATGAGAACTTTATGTATCTCCTTTATGGTAAGTTCGTTGCAAAAAATTCACTCAAAAATGGCTTCAAAATGTCTTAATTTCTTTTTTGAACGACTATCATGCAATCCCAAACATTGAGCATGAGACCTGAGACACAAAAACTTCAAGTATCTCTTTTATTTGATGTCCGAAGCATGAAAATTCACTCGAAATCAGATTCAGAATATCTTAACTCCTTTTCTAGAGTTAAACTTTAATTTATTATTATTGTAATAAATTCAAAAAATGAAAAAAAAAACTCATTTTATGAATTTTCAAGACCCGAAAACTAACCCAAAATACCTCATGGCACCCTTACGGGAAATCTAAAATTTGTGCGTGTGTGTGTTTTTAAGTACTGTAGAAATTTTGTACGACTGATGTCAGCGAATGACGTTAGCATTTTTTAAAAGTACTGTAGAAATTTTGTATGGCTGACATCATCTGCATGCGCTATCCAGCAACATGCCTCAATAGTGAACGACGCATGCGCAGCTTGCACCAGACGCGCACTCACGCCTACTTATCTGATGCACGCGTCGACACGAAACGCGACACAGTCTTGTGCCTGGTGTGTGTGTCGCATGCGCAAGACATGTCGCCACTAGGGGTGATACTGTGCGTCGTCTGGCGTGTGTGGCAGATATGGCCAACGATCTCTATTGCCACTGCAGAAAAATGGCAATTTTTGACAAGTTTTGGGCCAATTTTTCACACTTTCGGGCTCGTTTTCACCCCATTTCTCAAGGCTAAGCACATGTATACTACATTTATGCAATAAAAAGCAAGAAAAAAACCAAGAAACATAAGTTAAATCTCTAAAAACCTTATGGAGAGAAAACTAAAAAATCTTAGTTTTTAACCAACCGATCACGTCACGCTCTGATACCATATGTAATACATAACGGTACCTTGGTTACGTATTCTTGATCGAACATGAAAGGGTAAGAAATGAAGAAATGTTGAAATACCTGATTTTTGTTTCCATAACTTCAAACAAGTTTTTTGAATTCGAAACGAGCGTGAATCCATCGTTGGCTTTATATAAACTACTCTCTAGGACGCGAGTAAGGTCTTTTTATAGTTTTCTTAAAATGTAAGCTCTCTTAACGAGTCAGAGAATCCTTATGCTTACGATTGATTATATGAGCAACTGTAAAAGACCTTAAACTTTATATATAGCATCCATATCGAGCTTTCTTATTACAAGGCCGATATAAGTTCGGTCGATACTGATTGGGATCCATTTTCACACTAACTTTGACCCATTGATTTAGATCATTTATTATGTCACTTTATTATCTTTATCTTAATCAAATTATGTAACTTAAACGACAAGTTATTAAAAACTAAACAATGCAATTAATAGTTATCCAATTTTATAAGAAAGGACAAAATTATTTAACAGATGCACATACTCACTCCCACACACCTCCACCAATGCCTCCCTCCCCACGTTGCTCCCTTAGAACACCTTCTTCAAATT
>JANVCL010000214.1:16497929-16525042 GCA_026546855.1 Erythroxylum incrassatum | reverse complement strand
CCATAATAGCATGATAACATCGGTGACCAAAACCAAGGTATTTTCCTATTGATTTTCCAGATTTAATTATTATTTCAATTTGCTATTTTCCTATTGATTTTTATTATTATTTCGGTAAGTAACAAAAACCTCCCTTTTCATTAATTGTTCCGTTTGAATTCGTAAATTCCATTATCGCAAAATTCATCGTGGGAACGATATCTACTTACCGCTACTACAATAATTTGTTTTAACGGAAGTGATTTCTTTTATATTTGGTTGCAGGCGACAGTATCACCAAATTTTGACGCCGTTGCCGGGGAATTTCTTAACGGTTTTTGTTAGTGATGTTTTGTTTTTGTTTGTGATTTTAGTTTTATTGCGTTTGGTTACCTTGTCTTCTGTTTGTTTCAGTTTCACAGCTCTTTCTAATTTTTCGATCTTTTAGCAGCATAGCTCACTATCAGTATGCTTTTAATTCTGATTATCCATATTATTCTTATTATGATAATGAGTTTCTGTCTATTGCGACTTCCAGGTTTGACCATCAAGTGGTGGATTTCACACCCTTAGTCGTGCAAGTACTGAGAGATGACCAACAAGCTAAGTTATGTGAAGTTTATTCATTTTTGGGTTGTTCTTCTTATACGCGTTCCTGTTTGCAAGATACAAAGTACGGATACACTTCTCCACCGAGTTACCATGAAGAGCAGTCCTACTTCGAGCCTCCACCTCCACCATTGCCACCACAAGCTAATGATATGTCTTTGGAGGAGATCATAATGATTTTGGAGATGAGGACTCTTCAATCCCAACAGTATAGAAAACCGTACGTGCCTGGACAAAATCCGTATATGACATCAAATGCCAAAGATAAGTTTTCTTTGGAAATTATGTTGCAAACTTTAACCGCTAACACTTTGATGTTTCAGCGGAATACTAAAACAAGTATCCAAAATTTGGAAAATCAACAAAGGAATTTGGAAAACCAGTTAAGTCAAATTGCAGCTACCATTAATCGAATAGAGGTACAAAGTTTTGAAACTTTTCCAGCCCAACCTGAATTGACGCAAAAACGGGTGCTAAATAAGGTGCTTCTGCCTCCTTTTCCAAGTCGATTTTTCACAGAAAAGAAGGAAGAACACGCAGAGTTAGAAGAGGAAGAGATTATAGTTCGAGAAAGGATGGAGGATGTGCAACCTCCTAAGGTAAGTGAGGCAGTTCATGTTATCGCTAACCAAATTTCGTTTCCTTTTCCTAGTTATTTACAGGCACAAGAAGAAGAAGAATAGGAAGAGCTGCAAGAAGTGCAACTTTTAAGAGAGCTGTGGGCAAGCGAGCTAAAGACCAAAGGTAACAAGTAGGATGTTGAGTCTCCACAACCATTGGCGTTACTTTTACAGAGACCATCTTGGTGTGAGAAGGGTGATGTCCGAAAAGACGAGTGGACATTAGAATATGACGGTGAAGCGATGAAGTTTCACTCTTCCGAAGTCATGGAGCAATGTGCTGACAAGGAGCCATATTCAAAGGAAGTTGTTCCAAGCCCCTCACAGAGTTTAAACATGTTTCCTGTTGGACTCAAGCATCTATTCGATAATGGATGATGTACATATGCCAAGGGGTCCAGCTTATGACCTTTGATAAGCGCTTAATAGGAGGCACCCCATTCGTATCCTTTCTTTTATGTTTTAGCAATTTTCTTTTATTTTTATTTTATGTTTAATTTAGTTTAGCTAGGAATTCAATTTAATATTTCCGATTCTACAATTTTAATTTTTATCCTTTCATTAAAAAAAAAGAAAATTAAAAAAAAAGAAAAAATTTTGCTATCATGCCACCCCCTTTTCCCTCTCTATTTTTCCTCTTTTGTTTTGCCTTAATTTCTTTTTCAACTTTCAATTTTCAGCTACCAAATCTCCCACCATCCTTGCGCTGTCGTCTCCCAGTCTCTTCGTGTCAAGCTTTTGTGCAGCAAGTTCCTTGTCCAACGTCTTCGTGTGAGTGCGTCCTTCGTGCGTCAAATTGGAGCTGCCAATTGAAAACTCTCCTCTACCGCTACTCTCTTCAAAATCAAAACTCTGTTGCCGCTAATCCCCTTGTACATGAGATTCCTATAGTGAGACGTGTGGTCTTCCACAAAATTAGCACAATGCC
Organism: Erythroxylum incrassatum; assembly: GCA_026546855.1. NCBI lineage: Eukaryota > Viridiplantae > Streptophyta > Magnoliopsida > Malpighiales > Erythroxylaceae > Erythroxylum > Erythroxylum incrassatum. The sequence continues at coordinate 16,522,906 of JANVCL010000214.1, read as the reverse complement.
CAGGAAGAAAAGTGACTCACGCAAACTCCCCACACCATCGAACCACCTACTGCCACATCCGCCAACACCTTGATCTCGACACCGCCAAACGGAGAAGCTTTCTTTAACTCTTTTCCCTTACTTTTATGCTTCTTTAACATTGCGTACAATGTTGGTTTAGATGTGGGGGAGTGATTTAGCATTTTGATGGGGAAAATTTTGGCTTTTGTGTGAATATTTTTGGATTGTTGCGACTATTTTGTCGATTTATGTTTAGAGTTGCATGTTGAGCCATGACACTTGGTCATATTAGTTTGGCTGAGATTGAGGACATGCATGAAATTAATTTGGGCTAAGTAAGTTTTAATATGGAACATGTTGATTGATTGCAATAGCTGATCACATAGACTTAGTCAAAATTCTGACATTGGAGTGAGGAAGTAAATCGTAGAATTAAGGTGAATTCTTAACATCAACCTGTGAGCAAACTTTGAGCGTAAATGACATCCTCTTTATGTCATATTATTTGTTTGAATTGTGTGATGCTCCTCTAGTCATGTTGCCTTCAGAACTTGCATAGAACCGGTTTGAGTTTGTTTGATCACATGGGCTATAGAAGTGTAAGGCCTTCTTTGATTTTACACCATTAGCCTAAAATTAACCCATCTATTCAATTGCCCTTTGAAAACATTGTTTAGCCTTTATCCTTGTTTTTCAATTAATCACCTCACATTAAAACCAAAAACCCCATTAGCCTTACCCTATCACAAGTTAAATGAAGCATTGAGTAAATCGGGACTTTTGTTATACATTGTATTCTGAAATATTTTTATGGGCACTTCTACTCAATTGTTGTTATTTTTTCTTATTTACATTTCCCCCTTGTTCTTAGTGGATTTGAAAAAAAAAAGAAAAAAAGAGGAAAAAATCAAAAAAAGAAAAAATCTGAAAAAGAAAAGAAAAAAAGAAAGAAAGAAAAAATCTGAAAAAGAAAAAGAGTATGAGTAGTTGTCTTTTATGTCATATGTTTAGCTCAGAATCTGAAATTATGTGTACCTTTTACTTGATGCTTTGTGAGAACTTGTGACGAACCTTTTTACCATGTTTTACCTCACCTATGAACCTAGCCCCATTACAACCTTGATAAAGTCCTCATAATCTGTCGGCCTATGTGATCTGAATGAATGAGAATTGGTGAAACTGCAGGCCTATGATAGTGCAACATGTTAGAGTGGGATTTGAGCGAAATACTTTACCCACAAACACTTGAGTGTACGAGCGAAATCTGTGAGAAGAATTCACTTTGATTTCATGTTTGCTTTTAAACAAAGATGCTTGATTTTGACTTTGCTTATTTGCATTGGTGACAAGCAATTATGATATGTGTTGCAAATTAAGTCTTGCTAGCCTAAGTCAATAGATTATGTGCACTTGATTTTTAAAGGATGAATTGGTTAAGTGTAGTGGTTTGACATGTTGCTCGAGGGCGAGCAAAGGTTCGGTGTGGGAAAATTTGTTAAGTTATTTAAATTGCATATATTTTAGGCGTAATTATTGTTAAGGTATTGAAATTATTATCCGAAATTGATGTAATTGCTTTACAATTGCTTACAGATGGTTTTCAACACTCTAAGGACCAAAAAGGCACAAAAGAAGGAAAGAAATCCGAAATCCCCAATCTGGACGAAATTAAGAGATTAGGCGCGGGCACGCCAAATGATAGAATATGGAGTCTGCAGAAATTTCAGAATTTGTTTCCAATTACAACACAATCTTTCAAGATCCTCTTGCCCTGTTTCCAAGAAGTCTTCCACCGAAATTAAAGGACTACCTAATCTGGACAAAACCAAGGGAAGATAATAAAGAGATACACATCAAATAGGAGAAGGGGATGATTGTCGCATATATATATATATGTATTAGGATAAAAGAAGGAGGAGGTATTAGGGGTAGAAATTGTAGGTTTCATATTAGGAATTAGATTGCCGCACCTTCTGTTCTTTTCTTGTCCACGTTTCTGTACTTTTCCAGCAGGATAATTGTAGGTTTAGGGTAGGTTTAGGATATTCCTCTTGATGGCTGCTGTAACTTCTTGTTTCTTGTTCATGTTTTCTGCACTTTTTGATTAGTATTTTCATAGCTTTTCTTCAAAAGACCAGGGATGGAGACTGTTTCTTTTATTGTTTTCTTTGATTTCAATTCAAGTATGAGTAGCTAAATTTTCTTATCTTGGTTGAGGGATCCATATTACACGTTATTATGATGAGATTTTTTGGATATTTTTCATGTTGTTGATGAACATTGAATATTTTCGGATCTGTCTTTTAATTGGATTTGTTAGTTTCTAGGAGCGCTACTAGAGATTAATTGATTCAACCGCTATATTAACGAAATATGACGTTCAGTTTCGATAATCATAAGCAGCAATTAGGATTAACTTCTCTACGTTAGAGTCGAAAAATTCTAAGAAAATATTTGCTTGATTGATTGCATGTCGTACATGTTTATCACTTGTCATTGGTTCTTGATTTTTAATGCTATTATTTAATTTAATCTATGATCGTATCTAGATTATTGTTTAATAAGATTGCTAGAATATATGCTTCTAGTCAATATACTTAAGAGAAAATTCCCTCAATGAATGTTCATTAATAATTACAATTTTATGTCAAGGATCTATAATAGCATGGTAACATCGGTGACCGAAACCAAGGTATTTTTCCGATTGATTTTTCAAATTTAATTATTACTTTTGATTTGTGAATTTTCAATTGATTTTCTGATATTGCCGTGACAAAACCCCCCTCTTTACTTTTGTTGTTTGTCCCGTTTAAATTAGCTAACCTTTACCGTTAAAGATTTCTCGTGGGAACGATATCCGCTTACCGCTACTACATTAATTTGTGTTAACGTAAGTGATTTCTTTTATATTTGGTTGCAGGCGACAGCATCACCAAAAGTCTTCATTCAAGCTTAAGGCACAAGAGCTTGGCATTCGGTAGTATATAGGTGGACTCATTCAATAATCATTGATGATAAAGGTGAGGCAGTTCAAAAAGATACATCTGAATGGACAAGAGTCAAAGAAGAAAGTTTACTTAGAAATTTATAAGCAATGTATGCGATATTCAATGTTGTTGATGAGGGATGCTTTTCAATGATATCTGCCTGTGAATCGACTAAAAAAGCGTTGGATGCTTTGCAAACTATTTATGAAGGATCAAAATCTATGATAGCGTAGAAACTACAAATGTTAGCTGTGCGGTTTAAAGAGCTAAAGATGGATGAGAATGAGACTATTAGGGACTTTCATGAAAGATTGTGATATAGCGAATCAGGCACATTAACTTGGGAAGAAATATTCCAATCTGAAACTAGTCAAGAAGACGTTGAGATCACTACTTCCAAGATTTATTTTGAAAATTTCAGCAATTGAAGAGGCTCATGACAACAATGATTTGTCATTGGAAAAGGTAATTGAAAATTTTACAAATTTTGAAATGAATTTGTTAAGGGACAATCGAGAGAAGAAGAAAGGATTAGCATTGCAAGCAAGATTAGTAAAGTCGTGAATGACTTAGAAGATGTATCCGACGAGAATGAGGATATGAAGCTATTAACATGAGAGTTTAGTAAGTAGCTAAAGAGAATGAAAAAGGACAAACCTGGCTTTGGACAATATGGTGGAAGTTTATTGAGTAACAATGTAAAATATCAAGTCAAAATACAAAAGGGTGAAAGGAAGGCAAGGAGAATCCAATGTCATGAATGTCAAGGTTTTGGATACATTCAATCCGAATGTGCTAATACTTTGAAGAAAAGAAAAGGAAAGTCTTTCACAAGCACCTGGATTGAAAGTGATTCCGAGAGTGAATATTGTAGCAAAGAAGAAATAGCGAATAATGCTACATTGGTTGTCTTACATAGCAAAAATCCATTTACTTGCTTAACAATAACAGAGTAGGAAGTAACTGAAGTCGGAAAAGAGGGACAATCAAAAAATTTTGAAAACAACTTATCTCAAGACCTAATATCAGATTATGACAGCGATGGAAGTGACCTATATGACAAAAAGGGGAACATTTACGAGGCTTAAGAATTAATGTACAAAAATTGGTTGAAAATATATAGAAAGAATGAAAGATTGAAGGAAGAGAATATCTCCATGAAGAACATCATCCAAGAGTTAGAAAAGAAATTGATGTTGACGTTAGATGAGCTTGGTGAAACTAGAATGAAATTGGTAAGTACTGAAAAGGGATTGAAAATGTTGAATGGAGGCATAGAAAAACTAAAAAAGTTAATGAAAATTAATAAGGTTAAAGGGAATCTTTAAGGCATTGGTTATAAGGGTGAATGCTCTAAAGTGAATAAGGAGAAAAATAATATATCCAAATCTGTCCGAGAAGAAGAAACATCGAGAAAGAATTGAAAATTTGTATCGATGTGTCATTTTTGCAGAGTTATCGGGCACATAAGGATGAGATGCTACAAGATGTTACAAATGATGTTTTAAAAGGGTCAAAAACGAAAATCTAGACACTCTCCATTGAATTTCCAGCGGCAACCCATATTGTCGAAGCACACTTGAATTAGAAAGGGTCAATTACAGACATAAAGACATAGTGAAGGAAAAACAAGAAGTTGTCTAGATTCACAGTTAGTTACTGTTTGTAAAGAAACTGGTCAGACATAGGACAAGTCAGTTAATTCAAAAGAAGAAACCGATGACAAAGATAATATAAAAAAGAAAAAGACCAGGTTTGAATTTCTTCAAAGGGCACAAGGACTATGTACTTTATATTTTTAAGTATTTTTTGTGTTGTTTAAAAAAATGTCTTCTTTAATTCTTTAGTTTTTTTATGTTGTCATTGTCGTCCTATCTTTTTAGTAGTTTGCATTGTGACTTCTATTTAGCTCCATTGAAGACCCTTCAACTCTCTTATCAGTATGGATCTCTTTCGGGTATCTCTCTCTCTTTCAAGCATATCTCTCAGTTTTTTGAATGGTGGCATTCTTGACGTACTTATGATTCTTCCGCTATACCTATTGTTGATTATTATGATTATACATTTTGATACTGTTTTGTCTTAAGAGAGAGACATCAGATTGTTTATGGTGAATGTTCCATTCAGGGGGAGATTTTAAGGTATCTCTATGACTAGTAATCATGCTTTTTGGCATCTTTTTGTCCCAAGAGGAAGAGATTTAGATGACTAGATATTTAATAGATGCTCATTATTACTTCTTTGGATGTTTCTTGAACTTGAAGAATTTGATGGATGTTCTTTGAAACTTGACCTTTGAATAAGGGGGAGTATTTGTCATATGAATTGTGAATTTGATACTTATATACCCAATTATGTTATTTAGGGAAAGTTTCATATTTGTGACAAACAATGTCAAAAAGGGAGAGATTGTTAAGATATATTGTATATATATTTTATTTAATTTTGGCATTTTAATTGGATATATAGGATACAATTATCATGTTGATATTGAAATTATTATATGGCTGGACACGTGAGTAATTGGATGGGTTAATGTTTGGAAGAAAACAGAAAATAGTGGCTGTTGTGTTTTTGTATTTGGGATGTTACTGTTGCGGTAAAAATTAATGAAACTGTTGAAGTGGTGATGGTGTAATGTAACTCTCATTGGTTGATAGATTGCATCCACAGTGGAATCTTTAAAGTGGGTTTTATGAACATCTCCTAATCATCAAAGAAGTCTATCAAAACATGTGAACGTCTCCTAATCATTGATAAAGTCTATCAAAACATGTAAGTGGAAGAAACCAAGTGGTGTGTGTGTGGCAACTGAAGAGAGGTGTGTGTAAGTCACAAAAGTGTGTGTGTAAGGTCTATGAATAAATATACTGCTTGCGGTACATGTGTGGAACACAGTTGAATAATGTGTCCTTGGTGAGAGTTATGATATAGTGCATTGTTTAGCGTGTGATGATGTTGCAGATGTGTTTTTATTATTGAGGTTATTGAAGTGAATCTTGTGTGTTTAAAAATCGTGGCTAAGAGTGTGAGTTGATGAAGCAGTGAATGTCATCTACGTGAAGTGGGCACTAGTTATAAATTGAAGAAACATTGCAACATGTTTTTGTGAAGAAAGAGTTAGCTATGGTGAAGAGTTTCGGCTGAATTATTTTGAGAAGATAAAAACTATAGAAAAGTCTTTCTTTTATTTTAAATATATTGTTGTTCAGTTCTTAGTTGATTAAATACTTGATTTATTTTTATTAATTGTTGTTTGAGTAAAAGTAGTTAGAAAAATTCTTTGACGAAGTTAACATGAGTCGGTCATGTTATTGGGTGTAAAATTCTTTTACAGGAAGTGAGGTTGAGAGATAGCGCTAAAGGTTGAGTGGTGTCGACTCAGTCTGGGTGAAGGTTTCGTAAATATAGACAAAGTGTACGGAACTGCGTTATTAAATTTTTTGTGTTAATTTATTTTTAATTCTTTTAATTTTTTAATTTTTTAATTTGCTGAATAGAAAAATTTGTGAAATAATTAACCTTTGAGTTTTTCACTAATGGACAAACTAGCGACGATACATAAACAGCAGACTACACCAGTTATGTGTTCCTGACAAGACAAATGAGTGTTTCGTAGTAATAATGGATTGGATTGGATTTTTGTTATTGCAATTGAAAAAACATATGTGAAAGAAGCAGAGCAGTGGTGTGGTTGCTTCTAAGCAAGAGTTTCCTTTCAATTCCGGCAATTAAACTAAGCGACAATAAGGGTGAAAGTGATTGGACAACGAAAAACTACATCTTAACAAGAGGAATGCATATTTCATTTTGTAAGCCTACCATACAAAATAAAAAAGAGAACAATTGCAATTGCAAGGTCTACAACAATGGCTCCTATCACCACCCTTTTGTTCTTCCTATTCTCTTCTTTATCTTTCTTTTGGAATTGGAACTCACAGGTATCGGCCTTCAGAGCCTCGGCCTCTTCTAGGGACTCGCTCTTATTCTCTACTCTGGGACTGGGTTTCGTGCTTCCTGATGTCCTATAACTGGGGGAATATGAAGACAGTAGAAGAAATTGATGCATCTACATTTTCCCATATTTGATAAGTTTTCTTTTACCCACGTCTTTGTGAAACTTGCCAAATCAAAGCAAAAGCCAGAATTCAAATCAAATGTCTACAAAAACCAACTTCATTCATCTGTTCGTCAGTTTCTTCCATTTGGAGGCCTATTGGGCCTCACTTGCATAGAATAGCTCCTGCTTCCTAGTATTTTACATATACGACGTGTCGTTGCTTACATCAATCTCATCATTTGGTCTTCGTTTATTCTGTACGCATCATCTAGTTAGAGTTCTTTTCCATCCGAATTAAATTACGTTTCTTCCAAGAGAAAGAGATAGAGATGCATCTATGGCCATCAATGAGAATAAGGGACTCGTTCAAGATCTCCTACTTGAAAAAGCTGGAATGGAACCTCCAAAGAATGGATAGCGAAAAGCGCTCTCAGAGAAACGGAGACCAAAGCGAGAGACTCTTGAATGAAAAATGCGACCAACAACAGCAGAACGGAGTTGATGGTGGCACAACTTCTACTGACCCACCTACCTTAAAGACTCATTCTTTAGGAAAATCTGTGTCTATTTTAGGAGAATTATTGATGATTCTCTCATGTTGCTACTGTTGTTTCTGCTGTGGAGGTATGCTACCTCTTCTGTTTTCTAACCCTTTGTGTCCCTCCCTTCGTTTCTATTTGCATAAGAATTCATGTGGGTTCTGCTTGTTTGTGAGTTTGGTATTGGGGTTTAGATTGCGTTTTTACTCTGAGGACCAACATGAAAGTGAGCATGTAGTTTGTGAAATTCGTTTAAAGAGCTTGACTTGATTGCTTTTTTGATGGCTTTTCTCTCTAACAGTATGAGAGAAAAGAGGACCTTTATTTTTGGGAAGACACATCTCACTATTCTATATGGGTGGTGGAGTGTCTTATAATTCCTTTTTTGTTTTCTGAAATTGGTTGGTTTAATCTGATCTATTGTGTGTTTAACTTCTTTCATAAGTTCATTTATTTCATAGGTTGTTAGAAATTTGAGAAAAGAACTTGGTAGGACAGGGCATATTTCTTTTGCAATGCTGTTTATGACAAACTGTTTTCAGTTCTCATCTGTAAATCGGATAGAGATCATGCTGACGACCTTCCAAGAACTGGCTGAGAGCAGTTGCACTATTTTGTGGTGATTTTGAGCATTGGCAGTTTGAAGTATTCATGATTGGAGCATGTCTTTTGCAGAATATTCATTTTGAGCTGGATTATGTAATCCAGTAATGCGGCTATGAGCTGTATTGAGATGTGTTTTCACTGGACGATGACGAGATTGAAACAGTGTAAGGGAAGCCGTTAAAGTTTTTAAGTAAAGATGAGAAGATGAATCTAACTATCTAAGTACTTTTTAAAATAAAGCATAGGAACCTGCCCAAAGATGAAGCTATTGAACATAGAAACCCAGCTAAATTAGCAAAATGAAAGATAGATCTTATCTCAAGATAAATTTATTTTACAGTAATCACCTTATTGCTGTTTCTTGTTTCCTTTTCTGCTTCGACTTTTGATTGTTCCTAGGGCTAATCTTTTGATAATCTATAATGGCTCAATTTGACCAAGTGGGAACCATTGTACTGGACATCTTGTGTAGTGTGGGTGACTGCTTGAAGGATACTCTTCTGGAAAACTATATGTGTAATATTTTCTCCAAAAGGATTTCCTTGTTCTACCCTACTATGGATGGTAGGAGTAGCTAAAGAGTTGACTTTGAGGCTAGTCTGCTGTAAGCTTAAAACCATGTTTACACATTGTCTTCAAGAAATGGAGTTGTATGTGAACTTTCTGGACTTGATGTATGCAGAAAGATAAGTGGAGATTAGTTGATTAGTTAAGTTGTTATCATTCTGGTGGCAAGTTTGATGTGAAAAGTATTGCTCAAAAGTTGCTTCATGGTATTGAGCTTAGACAATACAGCAGTAACAATGACAAATGATGCTCAATCTTATTGTGAACCAATCAGTGGACTACCTTTGGTTCACTTAAAGAGGCTTATGTTGTGATGGTCTTTTATGTGTTTGGATTTGTTGCCACTTTGTAATTAAAATGTAGTTTTAAAAAGAACATATATCAAGGAAAGAGAGGTAGTTACTTAAGGATATAGGTCAAGGTCAAGGAAAGAGAGCTATCTAATATGTGAAAATAATCGTTTGAACACTTGAATGAAGTTATACTTTTTCTCTGGGCATCGTCAATTTTTTAAATCATGCATCTTTTACACCTTGTGTATGTTGTAGTTTCTGAACTATGTAAGTTGAAGCTGAAATTAGTGTTACAAGCCATCTGTGATTTAACCGTGAAATCTCTGTTTCAGCTTGCGCGGAAGATGATGACTAATGCGAATGTGGAAACTATCCATGTAAATATGCAGTTTTCAAGAAGCTAAAATTAAGGAGAATGATCATTACTAGTTTTATTTCCCCTATTTGTGTGGACTGTTTACAAACTATTCTATTTTTTTTTCTTTGCATCGGATGTTTTCTGCAAAACTTGCAGAAATTTTCTTTCTGGTGATCAAGTAAAAATTGCTGACTAGAGCTGTATTGTTTCTGTAAATCTATGAAGAAGGTTCTATTAGTTAAAAGAATCTGTAGACCATTAATTGATGAGGAATCAACTTGTGTAAGATGGATTTTCTCAAAGGAAATAACATTCAGAAACCAAGGATCTTAAAGCCAAATTTAGTGTTAAGGTGACACGTCTACAAGGAATTTAATGTGTGTTTTATAACGTAACTGCATAGATGTAATGTTAGCTAGCACTACGAATTCAAGCCGATCCCCCAAGAACTAGTTACTAATCACAAACTTAGTAAACAATTACGATTAGATTAGAAAGAGAATAAATGGACAATTTAAATTATCAAAACAAAGTAATAATCAAGGGGAAAATTTATATATAAGTTGAGATTTAGGTAAGATATCCCTTATACTGATTTAATGAACAATTATAATTTCTTAGACTAACAAGAATTTATAGTATAGATTGTCCTTTCTGTTGAGTAACACAACCTCCGTTCTTGAATCAAATTTATTGAAATCTCTTTTTAACAATGACAATCTTATTAACTTTTATTTTTTTAATGAATTCTTACGGTAGGCTTTATCCTAGCCTAGAAGGATTTTGTGGTTCTCTCTCAAAGAACTCTCATTTAACCCTCCTTATCCATATTATAACCTAAACATAATAATAAAAAGGAAAACAAGAATAGGAAATCGTCATCATGAATCTTGAATCTTGAATTATTGATGAATCTTCATATAATCCTTGTCTCCTTCCAAGTTTGTAATTGGATTATAAATGACTCTTTTATGATTTCAATTTCAAGCTCTCTTATGGCCTAAAGCTCTCCCTTTTTCTAATGCCTCTTGTTCTAATGATTCAAACCCTAATTTCTAATCCCTAAGATGGCCCTAATACAAGTCCGTGTATACACTATGTTGCTTTTCTCCATATTCTATAACATTCAGTGTAAAACAACACTGCCAAAATGTAGGACCAACACGAGGACTGGTTCATGTTATTAATCAAGGCTCGAAAAACGTGTAGGGTAGTGAATGAAAAACATAATGATCCATATTAGAACATGACCTTAACACGGTGTTGTGTTTTTTGGTCTTTCTTCATTTCTTCCAAGGTTGCTCCTAGTCGACCCTATTCTTCTGTAATTCTCTCTTTTTCCTTGAAGAGGCACAAATAAAATTTAGAATAAAATATCTCTCATTCTGAGTATCAAATCCATTAAAATAATCCCAAACACAAAAATAATACTATAAAAAACATGCCAAAAGTAAAGCTTATTTAGCATATATTATAATTCAAATGCATCATTGGAAATAGTAAGAAAATTAGGTTTCGTTTTGAAAATTGGCATAACTTTAGTCCACTATACTTCTTGTAAGACTAAATATTGTTAATAGCTTCCTTACCTATTCAAACTAAGCTTACGACTATTATTATAAAGGGAGGGAAATGGAGTTGGCTAGCTTATGCATCAATAGGTTTTTCAACTGTGAGGGAGAGCTTGCCAATCCAAAATTCCAAGCTTGACGTAAAAGACTCATTGATCTAAATTATTAATCACTCTTATATGGAAAATTTTATTACCTATAAAATTTTGTTTTCCTGGTACAAACTAGTTTGGAAGGTGCAATATCCTTATAACCTTTTTTATTATCTAGTTGGAAATCAAACATAGGTTAAGAATAAAAGATAAGCTTTAGTTCAATATTTGTAATCTCTTGTGTTCCATCTACAATAAGGAGGAAGAATCTATGGACCGTTTATTTCTCTACTGCCCATTCTCTTCTACATTATAGAAAAGGATCCTAGTCTTTTTGAACTATGATAAAGATAAATGGTATGATATAGTTGAATGGGTATGCAAGATTTAGTGAAATTGCTATATCTAGAATGGCCTTTTATTATATAGTTTATGATGCATAGAAGGAAAGGAATCATAGAACTTTTCGAGGCAGAAGGTAGGATGAGCACACATTAAGCCAAAGAATCATTATTTGAAGTAAGAACTTCATGCTAGTGGAGGGGAAACAAACACCTGCTACTCCCTATTATAACACTAGAACTTAAACTAGCTCGTAGTTTATAGCTTCCAAAACCAACTCTGTCATTTAAGGTTTAGTAGTTTGTGTTAAAAAGAATTCTAAAAACTCTTTTAGTCATCCTCTCAGTAATACTGTTCAAAGAATAGATCTAATAGACTTTTTGCTTTTTGATAATTCTTTAGGAATTTTGCAAGATCCAGTATTTCACTATTTGTCTTCGTGTCGATGTCAAGAATGGGAAACAAACACCAGCTACTCCCTATTATAACACTAGAACTTAAACTAGCTCGTAGTTTATAGCTTCCAAAACCAACTCTGTCATTTGAGGTTTAGTAGTTTGTGTTAAGATTTGTTTTAGCAATATATTTTTATTTAAAAACCCGATGTAGTTTTTTATTACTTAGCTAAGTAACTATATCCTTTTGGAGTTTCTAATTTATTCATTTTCAATTTCTAGAAAAAAAAACAATAAAAGAAGTTGAATATAAACATAAACTCTCTTTTTATGTTTCATTGTATTACACATGAACTAATCAATAGTGTAGTAGCTTAAGAACTGTATGTAGGCATCTAAAACTAATAGGATCCTTGATTTGAAGAATGAGATTAAGAAGATTTTATGATTACGATATGGCTATAAAACTTTTTAACACTAGAGATTAGTGATACATGTATGTTATGTGTCATTGCTAAGGATATTTAGGATGCACTCTAATGGACATATTTTAAATCTAGATACATAACCGAAGTGTACAAGGTCAAAGTAAAACTATAGTTGTATATCAATGGATTAGGCCAATTATTGAATATGCCAATTAGTTGAAATTCTTATGGTAGGCTAGTAGGAATCAAGATGCCTTTAATCCTTTGAGTTTTCCAAGCAAAATAATATGCGACTATTGAAGAAAAGGCTTCAAGATGCACTTAATAAGGGTGGCAAGAGAAGTAGCTACATGTGTTGAATCAATCCAAATTAAAGGATAAGTATTGGTTAGCTTGATTCAAGCTAATGTTAGAGAAGACTTGAATGTGAAAATGGTCTCTAACATGATTATGTGTCAGTCCATTTAATTTGTTACACTACTCAATAGTGAGATACAATCTCTAATGTAGCGTGGCCTAAATTATGTCTATCTTCAAAAATTACAGATAGATAGTCATAACTTATACTATGTCTAACTTAGCAAAGATACAAAATAATCCACAATGTCAAACATTGTTTTGTCCCGAATCATGTTCAACAGTGTTAAAATACCTGTAAAAAATACAATTTAGCCTATGACTGTATCTCAAGTTGTGTCCAATTAAAAGCCTAATTTTGGTATTTTGGTATTTAAAGGGCTATTTCTTTTTAGTTGGATGGATAAATTTGAATATTATACAATTGTGAGATTTTTCTCTCTAGTTCTTGAAAGAAAATTTAAAACTTATCTAGTTATTACATTCAAATTATCTTATAATCTTAGATCTAGTTCCTCATAATAATGGGCCAAGATTCTTCTTATACCCATGGTTTATGATTTTGTATAATCTTTAGGTAAAGTTTTATCTTTTAGTATAGTTTTGGCTTCATTAGGTCTTGATTACAAATTAAGTGTTCCTTCTTTATTTTTCTTTTTGCATTCTTCTTTGTTGGTCTTTCATCCATTGATTTCTTCTTTATTTTCTTTATGTGCTTTGTATTTTCCTTTTCGTTCAATATCTTTTGGAGTCTATAAACAAATGAACAAGGAACATTCTTACATTAAAAAAAAGGTTAAATAATCAATCAATAATTGTTAGGAAAATAATATTTTGTCACTATACTTTCCTAACTATTTTGGAAAAGTCCTATTTCATTTTAATAGCAATTATAAATCCTATTGAAAATATTCCTAACATGTTTAGAATTTAGAAATTATTATCCAAGTATTGTAACATCCCGTTCCCATACTAAGGGTTAGAATCCCAAAATTGGTACATGTGAGATCAAAGAGAGATTGAGAAAAATGCAATTCATGCTTATGCATATTATAACATACACACACATGTGAATTTGATTATTGCACACATTAAAATAATTGTCCATGCACTCCATTAACAATTTTCGGGTATAAATGGTTGTTTTAATGTGATTATGATACGGATTATGGTTTTGTGTCTTAAAAATTGAGTGAGAATGTATAAGTAGTGAATTAGAAATTTTGGTGAAAACTTGGGAATTTTCTAAAATTTAAGGGTATTTTGGACTAGAAAAAATACCAAATGGCAGAACAATTGGTGAATAGTGATGATAGAAATAATTGTCAAATGGCAGTAGAATTTTTAATATGTGACATTAAGATTTAATGACTTATGTCATTGAAAATTGAGAGACAATTGGAAACAAAATGGACTAGTCATTAAAGTGGATCAAATGGAGCCTTAGGGAAGTGACATGTGGCAAGTAACATGTGTCACTTGTCACACCACATGTTAATTCATTAATTCATCAAGTGAAAGACCATGTTTTGGGTCTTTCACTTGCAAATCACAACATTCCCATCTTCCTCTTCATTTTCTTCATTTTCCTCCCCTTAATAACAATAGTCACTCTCTCCCACCTTCATCAATGTGAAATCTTGCTCTCTTTTCACTTCCTACTTCATTTTCTTTGCCTTTTTCACCTTACTACTTAAAAACCAAACCTATTCCTCCATGAAAGTTGATGATCATGGAAATGAAGGAGTTAGGGTTTAATGATGATTTTGAACATCTTAAAGCTAAATCAAGTAGCTTGTTAATCTTCATGGCTTTGATGATTGAAACATGATTTGATGATAGTTAGAGGTTAAATGTTCATAAATTGAGTATGGATATGTGATAAAATGTGGATGAGAAATAGGGAAAGATTCATGTCTTGATTTTTGTGTTTTGATGGATAATAGATTAGGGAATGACATAATGTTGGATTAGGTGAGTGAATGGTGTTTAATGGGTGTTGGAAAAATGTTGGCTGTAACATTTTCCATTTGATTATGCTTCAGTTAATTAGCCATAACTTTTTCTGTAGTTATCCAAATGAGATGATTTTTGATTTGGATTAAATTTGAGACATTTGGCTACATTTTGTATGAAGACATCGAATTCAAATTATGTCATTAAGAGTTTCCAATTTTGACTTGAAGTTGAGTATTGGGTGTAGGAAAAGTGCAGAAAAACTGGAACATCAATCCACAGACGTTGCCGAAACTTCCAGGTACTAGCTTCGGGAGCAGTTGGTGAATAACCTAGACGGTTTCTCTCAATTATTGTTTGCTTATGCTTATGTTTTGAATAATGAATGAATGTGATTTGAATGTAGATTCTGGATAGAAGGTCCGATGATTGTGTAATGGAGATTGCGATATTGAAGTACTGCTTGAATGTGAATGTTAAGACCTATGTGCTTATAATTTGATTAATTGTGGTACATGCATTCCATTTATGAATGCATAATCAGATAATGACAGTTGTGACCAGAGTAGTCACTGATTACAGCTTAAAACTCAACGAGTGAAACTGAGTCTCGAGCTTAAAAATGGTTCAGAGCCTTAGGCTCAACATTTAATGTGCCCTATATGGGACAGTTCAGGCACTTGGTCACAATAATGTAATAATTGAAAAAAGTTTCTCATAAGCATTTTATATGCATCTTGTTAAGTATGTTTGATTGAGTGAAATGCAGAATTGTTTATGCTTATGTGAAAATGTGATATTTATGTAAAGTGCAAAGTTGTGAAATAATTTTTATGTGAATTGATGTGTTGCATTAACTGAGTGAACCATCGATGATGGTTACCTCATTGAATTCGCAAAACTCATCAAAATTGCAACGTTATCTTTTCAGGTCCGAGGGACGACTCTAGCTACTGAGAGGCTCTACTGCCGTGTAGATTGTGATTTGACAAAAGAAGTCATGGCTCAAAGGTCGGTGAGCTGAAATTTTTAGATGGGTTAGTTAGATTGTACATATCTTCCTCATTCATGTAGTACTTTCGTACTAGATTTTGTTGATGTACATGTAGTAAAGGTTGAAAGACACAATGTAGACTTTCGATTTTGAGAAATGAAACGAGGAAAAGTTGGTTTTAAAAAAATAATATTATTGTGGTTTTCTTATGATGCTTTATAAATGAATAATGGCATGATGCCATATGAAGTGAATGTAGTAATCGAACGTAGCTCGCCCTTATTGTGGGATATGTACCGGAATAACCTCCAGTTGTCCCGGTGTGTCCCCTACGGTAAGGGGACCCTATAAAGAATGTAACCCACCTTAGTTTCCTTGCTTGACAACTTGCTCAAGGAGGTCCCTCTTCTAGCCCCTCTTGTCTCCCTTGATTTTCTTCAACATTGACACAAAAATCCCAAATCAATAGGAATCCAAAATTAGACAACCCAAAGAACCAAATGCATGAAATTGATCCTAGAATACTTATACCTATAAATTTCCTAAGCTCTTTGAACCAACACCCTTCCAAAAATCCAAATATTGAAAACACAACTTACCTTGAATCTCCACTAACCAAAGGATTTCTTGGCTCTAAAGGAAGCTTTAACCTCCTGCTCTCTTTTTCCTTCTTAAATCAACTTCAAAAACCCCCCTTAAACACCAAGAAATTAAGAACCCTAGCTTTTTCTCCTTTTTCCCCCCTCTCTTTTCCTTATACGACACTCTCCCTCTTCTCTCCTTTTAATTTTCGTTTTTGGCTCTCTTTTAATTGTAAGACACCTATTTCTCTTGCCTTTTAAACCCTTAGTGATGCTAACATGTCCAACTTATCCTTACTTATTAGCCTTGCAATTTAAATGCTTAAGTGATCTTCCCATAATGCCCCTTTATGCAACTTATCACTTTAACTTTAATTCAATTAACCTATGTTACAAAATCCCATTACCATTAACATGCTAATTTGCTCCAACATACATTAATCTATCAAGACCCCAAAATAATTCTAATAATGCTTAATCAAATAAAAAAAATTCTGGGGCTAACACTTTCTCCTTCTTTCCCCTCACCAACGACACCCTCACGTAATCTCAATAACTCATGAATTTTTGCCAAAATTTTGCAGCCCTTATCTTGCAATTGAAACCCTTTTATCCCATCTTGTTCTTGATTTATGTTTAAATGCTTGGGAGCCTTGCTTAGCTTGTTAAATTGCTTTATGGTGATATATGTGAGCATAACATCTATGAAGATTTATTAGGGGTGAATTGAGATGAATTGCATGTAGGGTTGATGATGAGAAGTGCTTAAAGTTTGATGAATGAATTGGTTTTGTTCTTGATGTATGGAAACCCTAGGTTATAGATTGTTTTAGGGATGAATTGATGAGGAATTGAAGTATTTTAAGGTATAATTGAGGTGTAATTGATGAACTATCATAAAGGTGTCAAAATTTGGAAGAAACGCTGAAGGAAAGTGAAGGTCAAATTTCCAGTTCACCTATCCCACATTCACGGGAATTGTATGGTTCCTTCCCACGTTCATAGAAATTCTTGCCAGTGAGGAAACATTTTGTTTTTTTCCTGGTTGAATCATATATGGATAAGACACTATACATTTGTGTTTTTAAACTTGATTAAGGCTTAAAATGAACTTAGTTTGATGTTAAATCAATTGGTTAAGTGTTTGAGAACTTTAAGTTGTTGATTGATGTTATTACCTAAGGAATGGATTTTTTGATATCAACGTATATGAATTTGAGAAGTATGAGTTGTCAATGGTATAAGGATGTTCTTATGAATACAAATGTGATTCAAAGGATATAAGTAACGAATTAGGCATGATTGAATGAGAATTAGGAAATTTTGTAAATATAATACTAGAAAGAGATTGGTGAATGTATGATTGATGAATTGAGAGTAGTCAAACTTACTTAATGCATAACCTAATTGAAAACAGGATACATACAAGCTACGATGAATGAATGAACAAGATTTGTGAATAAGATTACATACCCAAAAAAGTCAATTGAGAATACATTGAACATAACACATATACATGTGTATGATTAAGTACTCATTTGATTAAACAAGTTAGTAATGTGTAAATATGTGTGTATTGCATGATATAGAAGCACATATTGATCGAAAGCATCCAGACATTGCCAAATTGTCAAGGAAATAGCTCAACTGAATGTTGAATGCCGAACTTAGATCCGATGAATGCGATAAACAATTGTTCAAACTGAATGAAAATGATTGATAGTATATTGAGTGAAATGATGCATTTCATGACATTGATAAGCATGATCAGATAAAGCACTTGTGACCGAAGCGACCAATGTGAAATAGAGCTTAAAGCTTAGAAAATGTGAACACAAAGCCACAGTCTCAATTATTAATGAGCCCGGTATCTACAAAGGGTATGGGACAGTATCTGAAATGAGCACAATATCCACAACAAATATAGGACAATTAAATAAGCTCTCACTAAGAAAAAAGGGAAGTGGTGTCTCAAGTGCATTTGCATATACATATCCTTACATATATCCTGAGAATTATTGGAAAGAACCATTGATTTGTACTGAATAGTGACATGAAAAGCCTATGTCTATGTTGAAGATATGAATAATTAAGATAATTGATTGGATTATTCTTAGATGACTTTATAAAATGTTTATAATCCTAATATTCTTGTAAAATATGATATGCATATTATGATTTGGTATACAAACTGAGTGATGTGATTAATGAGAATTGATTCTGTATAATGTGATATATTCATGAAATTGGTTTTATAATCCTAATATTTGTGTTTTGAAATTAGTGAGCACATCGATAATGGTTCACTCACTGAGTTCACAAACTCGTCAAAATTGCAATGTTAATTTTTAGGTACTGGGGCGACCTAGCTTCTAAGACAATCTACTAGTAGTCTAGTATTTTCAATTTTGGAATCAAAAATGGCTCAAAGATCTAATCAGCTGATGTCTGAGGAGTTTAGTTGGAAAGTTTTTATTTGCATCCCATTTCATGATTAGATATTTTGTATTGGACAACAAAATCTCATATGTTTTATGATGTAGAAATGTGGGTTATCATATGTAATGCCACAATGTAAATTATGTTTGTGAATGAAATGGGAAAAATGATTTTATGAATATTGTGTGTATGATGCCTTGAATATGATAATGTGATTACTCTAACATGCCATTCTTGTGGGGTATGTGCTTAGATATTCTCTAGAATGTCATGCATATGTCTTATAAGAGAGGTATGTTACATGATCACTGCATTGTTCTGATGTGGAACGTGGTGCACTGCGTGAAGAATGAAGAATAACTACAAGGAAAATAGATAGAAGAGACGGGAGAGTAGGCCTGTGCACATAAAGAAAACAAACTTATTTAAGGTTCATTAAGAAAATTAACAATAAATAGATAATAGAAAAACAAACATAAATTAAATGGGTTGCTTCTTTAACGTCTTGTAGATGAATGCCTCAATGATAATATGATCAAGGTGGGTTGCTTAAAGTGATTGATTCCAACATTTCCTCCTTCTCATGTGGATTCATCTCCAAAAATTTTCCAAACACTTCCTTAGCTGTATCCGTTAGCAATTGGTAGCATTCATCACTCTCTTTAATCAAGTCCAGCTTCTTTTCTTTTTTTTCTTGCAAGGAAAAATCAAAATTGGTAGCATTAACTTGATCAATAAAAGAATAGTCTTCAAAAATAGTAGAAGCAGGAATAGGTTCAACATTAAAGATTGAAAATTCTATTGTTTCTCCAGAGATTGTCATAGTCAATTTCCCATTCTTCACATCAATCAAAGTGTTGTTAGTGGCCATAAAAGGCGTCCCTATGAGTATGGAGTGTCCTTTTCTTTCCCCTTCACTTCTCCCATATCTAGGAAAACAAAGTCTACAGACACAATTAATCCTCCAACTTTCACCAACACATCTTCCATTATTCCTTTTGGATAAAATATTGACCTATCAGCTAATTGCAAACACGTGTTTATAGGTCTTAACTGTCCCATATCCAATTTCTCATAAATAGAGTGAGACATAATATTTGTGCTTGCTCTATGATCAAGCATACCTTTAACCTCATCACCGTTACCTATTGATACTTTCACAATAAAATGTCCAGGATCTTTTAGTTTGGGGGTAAATGCGAATGTAGAATTACACTTGCTACTTCTAAAACTATCACCTTTTCGTTAAGCTCAAACTTTTGTTACTTGGTGCTTATTTCCTTGAAGAACTTGAAATAAACTAGAATGTTCCTAACCACATATAACAAGGGCAGATTAACATTAACCTTAGAAAGCATGCTATATAGATAGGAAAACTATTCATCTTGTTTTAATTCCTTAATGCAGCTTGGATATGGAATTGGTGGTCGATAAAGATCTGTCTCCTTATACAGTTTTTGACTTTCATTTTCCCTGGTGTCATGCTAAGTTGTTCGCCCTTTTTAATGTTCTCATTCCGCTCATCTTCTTCTTAGGTGAGTCTTTCCTTCTCTTGATTATAAGCATCAAACAGCTTAAAAGGAAACTCAACATGATTGTCAATCACTTTACCACTTCTCAAAATGATAATTGCTTCGGCTTGCTCGGGTTCACTGGGCAACTTCCCTTTCTAGTTATCATGCATTTAAGCAACGAGTTACCCTATTTGGATCTTAATCCTCTTCACAGATGCCTCTAAAGAATCGATCCTCTTGTTGTTCATTTCTTGATTTTGAATTGTGACTTGAATAGATGCATTTAGGCTCTCCTTCAAAGAAATCTTTCTTAGTAGGTTGTCATTTGAGGATCGCTGATCTTGTCGTTCGAGCTTTAAAATTTATAAGCCCTCAAATACTGTAAGTGCACAGGTCGCGACTATAGTATAAGAGGTGTCTAATTCTAAAAATCTAAGGCTAAAAAGATATGAAACTAAAAATAAAGAAAGCAATGGGAAGTAAATACGAGAATTGAATTCAACCAACTAATTCAGAAATTAACCACAAAGGAATTAGCAATTGAGAAATATGCAATCATAATATAAATCAACCTAAGGAATTTACCAATTTATGAGAACAGTGATTTTACTTATCATTAATGCTAACCTAGTTGATTATGTGTCAATGGAGTGTCGGTTCTAGACTGCCCTAGGGCTGATTACTCTCTCTCGAGTTATAACAATTAAACCCTAAATTATAAACCCTAATCAGATTATGGAGTTTCCAATCTATCAATTCAAAAATTATCCAAAACTCTAATTAGATATGTAGCACTCTAATAAACTATCGGAACATCACATAGGATCTCTCTCTGCATAATTACCAATATGATTTGTCACGGTTTCTATTAAATTGCCTAACTCTTATTAATCTGAATTATGTAAGAACACAATCAAATCACGACATTCATCCATTAAACACAGTCATATGGATTATCTTTAAATCAAAATAAAATCCTAAGGAAAATTTTAGAACATCATCAATATTCCAAATCCTATCGTCATACTATCCATCTCAATTTTATACATAAATAAAATTGAAACGAAAAGGAAATACAACTTGGAATAGATGATGGAAGGCAGCGATGTCAGAAAACCTCCTGATCCGGGAAGCACGTCGAGTCAGCTTCATCTTCCTCTTCTTCCTCTTCCTTCTTCTTCTTTCTCTTTCTCGGTATTCTCCCTTTAGGGTTCCAAATGTGGCTGCACAAAAACCTTCCCTTTGCTATTCTTTTGTTATTCTTTAAATATTATTTTATGGTTTGGGTAACTGTAGGGCTTTGTGGGGTTTAAAAGGTCCAAACAATCCCTCAAAATGTTAAGTTCATAAGTGTTTATGCATCTGACAGATGCAAGCCACGATCGTGCCTAACATCTGAGCCTTCTATCATGATCATAGGCTATTCATGAAGCTTCTGTCATGATATGCCATGATCGTAGGCCGTTGTTTCGGCCCAACTATCTTTGAAACTTCTTTCTTCTTCGATGTTGACCCTAAAACACTAAAAAACACATCAAGGTACCTAAAAAATATAATATTTAAGCTCAAAGGCTCGTACTAACTCTTAAAACACTTAAAACATAAATAATTGACAAACTAACACAATTCTAATCTAAACACATACTAAATGATTAAATTAACGACTAAACACATATCAAACTAGGCCCTAAAGCACAATGCAATTTAAACTTATCAATTATGCTTGGAAAAATTTGGCCTCTGAAAATTAGGATATTGTGGTTGGGGTTACATCGGTGGATTGTTGTTCTTCTAAGAGAAATTAGGGTGGTTTCTCTAAGTAGGGTTATAGGTGTTCGAGTATGGATTATTTCGCTCCCTTATTTAAAAACCGTTAAGTAAGTTAACTTATTATTCCCCATCTGTTGAAGGTTTGTAAGAATACGAACAAACATTAGCTCCATCATTAAAAATTCCACAGATACCACACATCTCTTGATTAGGAACGCTTTAGGGTAGCCTTATAGTTAGTATCTTTACATGCCTCGTTAACTCAGTTAACTGCATAGCCAATTCTTGATTCGAGCTTACTTTATGAACTCTAGCTCTTCTTCCCCTCGTGTCCTTTTATTAAGAATTAGCCCCTAAGATTTCAAAGATTTCATATGGTTTTTTGTTCTTTCTCCCTCCAACAACTCCTCTTTAACATATGAAGTGGAAAATGATGGTGTGGACATTGTATCAACAAGAGCTTGAAGCATTCCCACACCTCGTGGAATGACTCTCCCTCCATCTGAGTGAAGGTAGTTATCTTAATGCGCAATTCAAATGTCTTTTGATGGGGATATAATTTTCTCATGAATCTATTGTACACCTCTTCCCATGAAGTCAATGAATTGGGTAGAAGGGTCATTAATCATGCCTTGGCCCGATCCTTCAATGTGTATAGGAAGCACCTTATCTTAATCCTCATTCAGGCTATCCAAAGGGAATGTTTGGAGACTGTTATAGAATTCCTGAATGCAATTTAAAGGATCTTTATTGGGAATGCCATAGAAAGATAGAAGCATGTTGTAATGGATGCTCTTCAACTCTTAATTTCTAGTTGCCTCTCCCAAACGTATACACAATGTTGCAGTACCAATCACTAGTCTGATGTACTCCTTCATTACCAACTACCTTTCACCCATCTTATAGTTATACACTTGATCTTTAAGCTTGGGTTCCTCGCGACCATCTTCAAAGTCCCCTTGAGGTCTTCGTCTTCAATGTATCTTATCAATAAAATGGATGGCACTAACTAAAGATCTCCTTACTACCATAAACTAAGTGAATTCACTACCTAAAGTTCTCCTACCTATCACAAAATAACTATGGAAAGTAGTAAATTAATAACAAAAATTACAAAACACGTTAACAAAATAATACAATAAAACATACATGCATGAAAAAACACAAACAATCAAACTTAAGCAAATAAAAACAATCAAACTTAGTTAAAAGTTCAAAACACTAAACACCTTCCTGGCAACGACGTAAAAAACTTGTTGTGCCCAAATAAGTTCTAAAAATACTTAGGCTATCCTACTCGTAAGTATACGAGGTATTTGTAGTGATTACCCAAGGTCGCCTCCCATGGAGGTGAAATTGGTTAACTTAAATTAATCTTAAACAAAAAATAAAAATAGATGTGATCCTAAACATTCTATCTCAATTGTCTAGTGAAGGCTTTAAAAGAAAATCACAAATTATTATGAAAAGTAAACGATTCAATCGAAAGCAAAGATGAATAGACTAATTGAAATGGAAGACTCTTAAAAATTATTTTCACTAATTTAATCTCCTATGCATGATTAAGGGAAATGATTGATTAATTGTCTTACTGAAATTAACAGTTGGATTCTAAGATTAACTCAAATAATAGACTAAATCTAGCTTTTCACATTCGACAAGTTATTATGCGACTTAATTATGGAAACCTGAATACTAAATACCACTTAAGTTAATATATTTCTAATTTATAACCTAAATGCCTACAGTTTTTAGTTCCATATTAATCTTCTCCTCTCGATCCTTCATTTAATACTAAAATGATGAAAAGTTTTATCATTCTATTATGTCCATTCAGCTCAAAAGCCACAATAATAAGACAACAAAAATGTCACAAGATTCATCATCATTAAACACTTTAATCTCATCTTTATTAGTATAAGTGAAGTATTTAAGCAATAAACTAAGTAAATAACCAAGATACACTATCAAAAGCTACAAAGTATGGGTTAGGATAAGTTAATAGAATAAGAAATCTAGTAAACAATAGAGAACAATGCAACAAATAAGGAACAGAGTAAGCAAACAAAGTTTGTCGTATGAATGAGTCGTGGTGGTCTCCTGCAACTCTTAATCCTTCTGCATTGTCTTTCGCCTTCTTCTTTTGGTTGATGTTCAACAATACAACTGAATGCTCCCATTGCTCTTCTTCTTCACCGACTCTCTCTATTTTCTTCTCTCTTTTCCATTTCTTTCTCTCTATCCCTCTCTTCCCAAATGTATCTATCTATATACAAAATGATGGAATGTAGAGTAGAGTGTAGTTTGGAGAATGAAGAGTGAATGATAGAATCGTGAATAAATATTAGTCGTCACCATCCCTTTCCTTTTGTAGTGTGCTCCTTGGTGTAAGGTTTTATGCTCTAATAACTAAAACAATTACAAGAGAAATGTTTGAAGGGGGTCATAGTTTTGACTTTTAAGTCACAACCATGTGTAAGTCACAGCTATGACTTATGTGTCATAGCCGTGCATGTACGTCACGACTATGACTTACACATACATGGTTGTGCATGTAAGTGTGACTTACATGCACAATTCTTCTTGTTTAGGTCGTACCATATTCACAAAATAATCTTATTAAGATTCATGCAACATCCACACTAATTTCACTCAATCTATCTCACATTTGGATGAAAACACAAGGATTTATAACCAAAATCAGGATATGAAAGCAATTAAAAGCAATATACACTAGAAACAACAAGGTACATGTTAGTAGTGTGCCCTAGGCCAATGAACATTTGTGATTCATGTATTAACATTGTTATTTGTTAATAATATATATGAGGTATTCCTTTCATATATGCATGTATTTCATTTATGTAATGTGATTTACATTCCACGAATGGTATTAGACTTATGTCATCAAGTATGTGACTTGACAGTAAAACCATAAGCGTTATAACACTATTCTAGACTGCCCCTGGTCGATCATTATTGTTGGAACAATAATGAATTAAGGCTAGTATGTGTTCTGATTGATGATCAAGTTTTATTGATCATGGATACGAGATATCAAATCAGAAACATAGATATATGTTAGAGAACATATATTGGACCGACCCACATAGAGAATACTACATGGT
>JANVCL010000214.1:16466008-16478786 GCA_026546855.1 Erythroxylum incrassatum | reverse complement strand
TTTCACTATTCACATATAAGGATATGCATGAATATTTCAATTAATCTCAATCCCTCTTGGTCCCTTTCCAAATGACTATTTTACCCTTCCCATCGGGGTGAGATGTTACAATGTGTGGTTAGTTGGGTTGGTGTATGGCATTGCTATTGAAGCTAGGGTTGTTATGGTATGAGATTGTTTGTTGAAAGAGAAATAAACATATTAGGGTTTTTGTTTTATTATTGTTGTTTTTAAATTAAAAATTATAAAAATTATAAAATTTTTATGTTATTATTTTACTTTATTTTTATTAATCAATTATTTATAAAAATCTTTTTTTGTTTATTATTATTATTTAAATAAAATAAATAAAAGTAACAAGCTTCTTTAAAACCCAAAGATGTGATCTCACCTTATAAGATTTAGTTTTCTAGATTTTAAGAGTTCCATTCCAGAGAGCTAAATAGCATAAGGCGTGATCTCGCCTTATGAGATTTAATATTATGAAAAATTGAGTTTCTAATTCTGACAACTGAATTACATAAGCATGATCACGCCTTATGAAATTTAGTATTATGAAATTTTAAGACCCATTTCCCCTTTAAGCCAATGAACTATTTTTTTCAAAAACAAGAAAATGAAAATTATTTATAACTAACACAAAATTAATAAAACTACCATATTTTGGGTTGCCTCCCAAAAAACGTAATTGTTTAACGTCGTTATGCTCAACGAGGCTTGTTCTTCTCAAACTTTTATGTATGGTGGAAGTTCCAAATTAACATTCACCATATTTGAAACCGTCATCTCCTCATAAAATGGTTTAAATCTATGTCTATTTAACTTAAAAATCTTCCTGGTATCTAAACTTTTTATTTTCACTACACCATGAGAAAATGTACTAGAGATAACAAAAAGGCCAAGTCATCTAAAACCTAACTTACCTAGCATAAGCTTTGATCAAGAATTATATAATAAAACTTTATGTCCTTAAAATTTCTTCCTTAAGATCATATTATCATGGAACAATTTTGTTTTCTCTTTGTAGATTTTCAAATTCTCATAAGTATCCAACCTTAGTTCCTTTAGCTTTTGCAATTGCAATTTCCTTTCCTCCCTATCCTTTTCCAAATCCATGTTACAACGTTGTACTGCCCAATAAAGCTAGTAAATCATAAGCTTTACCAAAAACTAATCGATAAAGAGATATTCTTATTGTTTTTTTGTAATCTTTACGGTACGCTTAAAGAGCATTATCTAGGTGCAAACTCCAATCCTTTCGACCAGGATTCACAGTCTTTTCTAAAATATATTTCACCTCTCTATTTGATAGTTTTTTGTCCATTCATTTGAGGATAATATGTGATAGCTACTCGATGATGCACTTTATACTTTTTAAATAATGTTGCCACTGCTCTGTTGCAAAAATGGCTTCATTGATCACTTATAATGGCTCATAAAACTCTAAATGTATTAAAAATATTAGACTTTATAAATCCTACAATAGTTGCAGAATCATCAGTTTTGGTGCCTTTTGCTACCACCCACTTTGAAACATAATCAATAGCCAAAATTATATAAGAAAAACCACAAGATGAAGGAAAAAGGCCCATAAAAGCAATACCCCATACATCAAATACTTCAACTAGCAGAAATGGGGTTTCAGGCATGTCATTTCTATGAGATAATACACCAGTCTTTTGTCATCTGTCACAATTTTTACAAAAGCACATACACATCTCTAAATAAAGTCTCATAATATAATCCACTATCCAAAATATCTAGTTGCTCATTTGAGACCAAAATGACCACCATATGCATAATTGTGACAAAAAGTTAAGATAAAATATTGTTTATTCTGTGGCACACAACGTCTTATAATTTGATCATACCAGAACTTTTATATAAGTATGGTTCATTTAAACATAATATTGTGCCTCATTTCTCATCTTTTCATTCCTAGACTTACAAATGTAATAAAGTAAAGTTCTAGTAACTAAATAATTAACAAGGTATGTGTACCATAAAACCATACCTTTCACTTGGAACAATTGCATATTAGGAAAAGTTTTAGAAATAGGTAAAAATATCTTCATCTCTTATCGACCTACTCTAATGGTCTTGCAGCTAAGATTTGTATCCTGGTTTATACAATACTTAGCTTGGTGATTTGGGCATATTTGCTATGTTATGGTTGATATCGTGTTCTTTTCTTAACTAAGCATTCTTCTATTATTCAACAACAATTGAGGGTGTTTTTTGGAAATTTTGTAGCTGATTTAATTTTTGGTTTTCTTATCATTCTAGTGCTGCTGTTCATGGTCCATGGAGTGTTGATTGTCTAGCCGTCCTTTGCGATTTGTGGTGTACGAAAACTCTAGAATTTGTCGTGATCTTAGTAGTTGCTATACTTGATATGTTTCGTGATTTTTTATGGGTTGACTTGGTGTGACTTTTGGATGAAAAACGTCTAGCAGTTTTGCGGGTTAGAAGCTATTTTGTTTATAATGTTTTGGAGATGAAAGGTCTATTATTTTGTTGAATTTAATGGGTTGTGTAATCGTTGATTGCTAACTGTGTTCTTTTCGATTTTTGAACAATCTTTTAGGGCAATTTCAACAGTTGGTTTTTGTGGTGTTTGCGTGAGTTTTATTGGGCTAATCAGTTATTGATTGCACTTATTTTGGTGGCTGTTGATAGTGAAGGAGTTATGTAAAAAATTCCAACAGTTGGTATGGATTTTGCAATTCTAATTTCTACAACGTTTCGGTGAATTCCAACAATTGGTGTGGATTTTGCAGTTCAGATTTCTACAATGTTTCGGTGATGAAACGTTTATTTTTGTTGGGTATTTTTCTGCTAAGGTGAGTGTGACATTATTGTGATAATATCGAAATACTACATCAGATTTATTGGTGGATAACTTTTTGATCTTTCAATGAAGAAGCTGGAATTATTAGCGAACTTGTTTTTCTTATCTCAAGTGTTTTATTTTATGTTGAATTTTGTTTAATCATTGAGTTGTTTATTTTGTTTTGTTATTATTAAAAATTGTTTGAGAAAATTCTCTGTTGAGGTTAGTACGAGGTGGTCGTACTATTGGATGTGAAATTCTTTCATAGGTTATGAGAATAAGGGGTAATGTTAAGGGTTGAGTGAGTCTACTCAGTAAAGCCTTGTATAAAAATATTTTCGCTAGTGAAAGTATTAAGCTAGATAAGAATCCCGCAGATGTAGGCAAGGTGTGTCAAACTATGTTAACAATTTTTGGTGTTAATTTGTTATTTTGCTTTTGATTTTTTCGTTTCCGTTTTTTTCCAGAAAACTTATAACGACTACGGCCATTCATAATTTGTGCGAAGCTACATCCTTTAGAAATTTGCTTCCTCTATTCCCTTCAGCCAACTGTGGACATTCTTATACATTATTTGAAGTTTAATCATTTGCCTTTCAAATCCATATTTAGTGTACTAAGAAGTAACATTCCAAATTTGATATGTAATGATAATATTCACTTTGAGTTGCCTTTGTTTGTTTGCTCACAAATTTTTGAAATAATGCCCATGATCATAGTCTTGACTCTGACTCAAAAATTCATTATGGACCATGCATAAAATAATCTGTGCAGCATTATAAGGATAACATATTCAATCATGGAGCTTTAATATAATGAAGAGTAACAAGCTTCAAACAGAGGTAAGGACAATAATTGGTTTTGTTTAGACGATGTTGTCCAACTCGTTGAG
The DNA here is from genome assembly GCA_026546855.1 of Erythroxylum incrassatum. NCBI lineage: Eukaryota > Viridiplantae > Streptophyta > Magnoliopsida > Malpighiales > Erythroxylaceae > Erythroxylum > Erythroxylum incrassatum. The sequence goes on along the minus strand of JANVCL010000214.1, from coordinate 16,475,061 downwards.
TAAGTGGGTTGGGCAAGATATCGTCTGATCTTGTCTTAAAGATTACTGGAGCAATGTCAGGTGAACTGAAATAGAGTTAAAGTTTTCGAACCTCTAAGGAAGACATTTTTATAGAAGACGATGCCATTTATGTTCAAGTTTTTTTAAATAATTTAGCGGAAGTTAACAGTAGACGGTGATGTTGTGAAAATTTAAAGGATTAAGAGAGAATTTAAATTATAAGGAAGTTTTTGATGATTGGAGCAATTAAGCTACAATATTATATTAGAGCTGTACCACAAGCTTGGGCCCTATTTGGTTGGATGGTTTGGGATGGAAGGTAACACACTTCCATCATTTGTTTGAGGGTTTCATAATAGAATGGAATGGAATGGGATAGAAGCAGAGGGTTTCATGTTATATTCCATTCCATCCTAAATAGTGAAAATAAGAAACCTTTGATTCGGAGGGTTTAGGATGGAATGTAAACTAATAAATACATATTACCTAATATAACCTCAATAATTCTTTTTACCAATTATTTCTTCTAACCACCCAAACTCCATTTATTATACTGTACACAATTTTATCATTTCTAGATTTCTCTTTTGTTCTCCGTATTCTACCACAATCGCGCTTCCTTCTCTTCTTTACTGTATATTTTCTTCTTTTCCTTCCATTTTTTTCATTCTTTTCCAGATTACTCACTTCTAAATCATCTATACTAAATTTCTAACTACAATACAATTTCTAAACAAATCAAATTCAAGTTTATCCTTTAACCATAACAAATCCAAAGCTTCACTTTCTCTCTCGCTACTGTAATTTTCCATATTTTCTTCTTCTCTTCAATCTTCTTCATGTAACACAAATGATACTTTTCTTCTAACTTCATTTTAGCTTAACAACACAAAACAAATTAGACATTCAAGGTTTACACTAAACATCAAAATCTGATTCTTATACTTGCAAATTCTAGTTTCTGCATTTTGTTTTCTCTTTCAACTTTCAATTGATACATTTTTTGTATTTTTTTTCTAGTCATTCACTTTATCATCACCGAAACTACACTTCTCTAAACCTCACATGCATGTATTTATTTACACAGTAAAACATAATTAAAAAATAACTTACTTGTTTCAACAAAGTCTGCAACAGTGATAATGAATATGAGATGTTTTTGGATATTTGGTGTTAATTATGGTTTTAAATTTATTTAATAATATGTTGAGCTGAAATAAGAGTGGAAAATGAAAGTTAGAGGAAGAAAACAAGTAGAATGTAGAAAATGAATATGCAGAAAAATGAAAGAAAAATGCAGCAGTGGAGAAAATTCAAAAATGAAGAAGATGAGAGACTGATTTTTCTAGTTTTGGTGTCGTTGAGAAGTAATGGATTTTGGATTTGTTTTCTAATGGTTTGAGTTTAGTGGAAGTTGAAAATGGTGTTAATATGAGTTAGAGAAGTTAGTTTAAAAGGAATGAAAGAAGAAGAAGAAGAAGTCACAGAGTGTCGGAAGTGGAAAAAGAATCGCAGTCGTGCTCATGCATGATCGTGTTTTTGGAGGAGAAAGGAAATTAGTTATAAATCAAACGACGTAGTTTTGTTCCTGAAGCAGATCTAATAAAGTTGCAAATCGCGATCATGCTAAAGCATGATCGTGACTTCATTGATGAAGGTCGCAAAGTTGCGATCGTGCTGGTTTAGGAGCAAAACACTGTCGTTTTGCTCCTGAAGCAGAACATATTAAGTAAGCAAAACGATGTCGTTTTGCTTTTGATAAAGTCGCAAATCGCAATCGTGTTTGCTGATGAAGGTCGCGAATCGCGATCGTGCTTCAGCATGATCGTGACTCTAGTTCAGGAGCAAAACGACGTCGTTTTGCTCCTGATAAAAGTCGCGAAAATCTCTTCCTCTTTGCCGAACATCTCTTCTTCTTCTTCTCTCCCTCTTTCTTTCATTATTTCCAGATTTACTCACTCCTAAATCATCTATTTTGCATTTCTATATCCAATACAATCTTTAAATAAGTCAAATTCAAATTTACACTACAAACATCAAAAATTCGAAATTTCACATATACTTCCTCTCTCTATTGTAATTTTTTTCCAGATTTTTCTCATTTCTATCTTCTTCAATTAACACATAAAACACTTAAACCAATTCTTCTAGCTTAATTTTAGCTCAACAACAAATCAAATAAAAAATCCAAGGTTTAAACTTAAACATCAAAAATCAGATTCTCATACATGCAAATTTCAATTTCTGCATGTATTTCTAGTAGTTATTTAGTATTAATTCCTGGTTTTTGATATGTTTTAGAATGTGTTGGGTTGCATGGAAGTTGAAAATATGGTTGAGATGAGCGAAAGAAGTTGATTAAAAAGAAAAGAAAAAAGAAGAAAATTTTGCAGAAGCTCAAAGAATCGCCATCGTTTATAATATTTATTTAATCTAAGGGATATAATAGTCATTTATTATACATTACATTCCATTTCATTCTATCCATCTTTCAAACAACTTTTCATTACATTATATTATGAGCCGTTTCATTTATTTCAAACAACTTTTCACTATATTACATTCCATTTTATTATAAATCGTGTCGTTCCGTTCTATTCTATTAATTAACATCCAATCAAATAGGGCCTCTGAATAACTGAGGTATGTTTCGGGCCTATATTTGGGAACCTGAGCTAGCTTGGACTTCATTTTTTGCGGATACACCCGTTGATGAAGCCTGGTGAGAGCACGGTTTTGTCCAAATCAATACAGAGCCTGCTTCAGCTTCTATTTTGGTTAATCGCACGTAACTGTTTTCCCAGGGTATCCAAGAGAAGGTGAGAGCTAAAGCTGGTTCCATCGACAGGTGGGCATCGGAATATTAGGACCGTATAACAGCTAAGAAAATTTAGCTGGATCATCCTCTAATGAAGCTCTAAATGGCTGGATCATCCTCTAATCAAGCTCTAAATGACACATACATAAAAAATGAACCAGAACAAAAGAGAGAATAGGGATATTGCTCACATTTTCTGTTGACCAACCCTTTATCGGATTTCTACACTTGATTAACTTAACCCATCACTCAGGAATTTTCATTTAGTTCGAAGATCTTTTCTTTTTCATGTTTGGAATTCTTTCCAATCAGGGATCAACTGAGAACAAAGAATGTAATTTCACAGAAAATTGTTATTTCTTTGTTGTTTCTGCATCTGTAAGAGATTTCCGCTTCCTACTCTTGCTTTAGCTGATGTTATCTTGAGACAATGGAAGATATACTTGGTAAAATGGGAGGTAGATTCAAAATCTCCATAACAGATTCCACCATGATGTGGATTTTACACTCTGCAATGAACAAAGCCTACGAAAGGGTTCAGTCCAAGGACGGTGCAATTGAACGTTTAAGTGAAATTTCAAAGTTCTATGAGTTGGCTGTGATGCAATTAGAGGGCTGCCTGAAGGTTGTTCACGAGGAAGCGGAGAGCGGACTGGAAAGCAGCGACGAAGAACTGCTTGGAGAACTCTCAGAGATTCGAGACCGTCTTGAAGGACGCCTTAAGGAGACCGAGAGAGCCATTTCAGAAAAGGATAGAGAGTTTACAGAGAGATTACAAAATGAGTTGAAGAATAGACGCACTTTGAAACTCAAAGAGAGAGAATTGGATTCTTTACGTGCCAATCTCCAGGTTGAGAGGACAAATGCGGGGGGAATTGAGGAGCTTGTTCATGGGAATTGGGCAAGCAAAGATGAGGATAGAGACGAAGAATTTTCAGAGCTGAAGAGTTCAGTGGATCAGCAAGTGTTGAATATCAAGCAGAAACTTGACCCTCAATTCAGGTTCATCGATAGAAGGCGCAATAAAAGTTTTGATTGCATAAAGATTGAGCAAATGAGTTCTGACATAGATATCTTGAAAGAAACGATGGACATTGCTTTTGGAAAGATGCAAAGTGTTATGTTTTCCCCCGAGTTGGAGCCAATAGAGCAGCTATGTAGGTGGCCTATTGAGAGAGATGCAATCTTTATAGTAATCAAAGGTTTTATGAGGGATACCAAGAAGAGATTCAATTCAGAAATGAGGAAGGAACAGAAAAAAGTGTCAACTGATCTGCGCAAGCAATTGTCGAAGTTGTTGCAAGAGGTCAAATGCTTGCACGATCAGCTTGAGCCTTTCAGCGCATCAAAAACTAAAAGTACAAATTCATTAGAACATGACAGTTGTGGCAAATCTGATAAGTCTAGCCCGATTATAGAAAGATTACATCAAAATCAAAGGAACCAGCTTGGCAGAGAGGATACAGACGATAAGGGCAGCAATCTTGTCGCAAAAATGATTAAGAGTCACGAGTTCTTCATCAAAAAAAAGAGCAAAGAGGTAAATTCGGTTAAGAGAGAAGTTGTTACTTGCCCATCCCCTAGTAAAGAAAAGGATCTAAATAGCCCAAGAAGAACGATCCAAGAGGTTATAGTAAGACTGGAAAGCTTAGTCAACTGGAACACAAGACTTGGTGATTCTCTCCGTGGCTATGAAGGCGATGACAGTGATGAAACTTCTTCAGTAAAGGGCTTGAGTGATCTAAATATGGAAAAACAGATCAAATCTCAAATTGACACTTTGGGAGATGTGTGGAAAAATTTGAACAAATCAGCTTCTCAGACAGCATGTGAAAAACTAAAGAACAAAGTATGCCTGTTAAGAAAAGATAGAGAAGATGTAAATTTCCAGATGCTGATCATGGAACAGACTTATGGTGCTGTTTTAGAATGTCTGATGAGTCAATACTATGCAGAATTAAGTCGAAATGACTTGGAGAACCTGGTCCGGGACTGTGTATGCAAAAGTTTCTTCAAAGAAATGGCCAACGAGTGGAACGAGACAATGGAAAAAGACAAGAATGAACTTCAGATTAAAGAAGAGATAAGTAATACTGTCTTCAGCGAGTCACTAAATCAAATTCGCTGTGCTCTTGAATCGGCTTTAACAGAAATCCGAACTTCAGAGTTTCAGAGAAACTTCTTGTTAGATCTTCATATAGAGGACAAATTGAGTGAAGTAATCTCAATAGCTTACTTTGGAGAAATGTGTAGAATATGGAATGAGGTTATACAGCAGTGCAAAGCTCAAACTGCTGCTAAAGAAGAGCTGCAATTGATAGCCTTTAAAGAGACCATCAGAGATTTATGTGAAACGGCTAATCACGTAGTAAGTGAAATCAGAAAAGCAAAAAGTTGGCAAAGCGGTATGTATGGCTCTCCACTGAGTAATGATTCGTGCCAGTGCATAAAATGCTGGATGAGCAAGGATATCTGCATGGTTTTCTTTAAGGAAATGTCCAAGCACTGGAAAGAAGAGATAGATGCCTATAACTTAGAAAGTTCCATAAGGGAAGAAATTTTCCTACTTGTGGTTATTCACGCAATGAATGAGGCAACTTCTGTTCTTGCAGAAGCTCAGTCCCAGGACCACTTCAGAATTTCAAAAGATTTCGTCTCTTCGAAGAAGTTGCATAAAAATCTAAAGGTTAGTGGAGAAGAAATTTTGACTCAAGATCAAAATTCATCATCGAATATTCACGCTGAGGATAGCTTGATGCAAATTGCTAGTTCAGATATCAAAGAATGCAATCAAATGCTAGGCATTGTGGGACTAAAACAAAAACAGTGGGACAAGCTCAAGGTGTCTTGTAGATTGTTGATTGAGATGGATACCGCTTCCTGTTCAGTAAGCAGCACAGTTCACAAAACTTTGGAGAAATTAGCAATGAGTAAAGCAATCTTGAGTAAGTTGACATTTGGTTTAGGCGTAGCGCTTGAAGACATGGAAAGTTTTGGTAACTTAATGAATCCCAATGTACATTTCTTCAATAGCATGGAATATCCCTCATTCCAAAAGGAGAAAATCGAAAATGCGACCTCTGATTTTCTATTTTCACCCATCCTGGAACTTTCACAACTATTTATTCACTTCCAACTCATAACAGAAGAAAAACTCAGGCTGAACATTTTGAGGTACTTGGTTTTATCCTCCCCCAATCCTCGGCCGTCACCAACCACTTATACATGAACTCTTGTTTTGCCACTTCTTTTACAGGTTAGATAAAACATTGGGTTATTTACATGCAGTTGCTGACCTTGTTAACTCTCTGAAGAGAAAGGAACGGCTTTACAAAGAGGCTTTTATTAGAAGATGTGAGAACCTTAGAAAAGCCGAAAATGAGGTGTTTGAGCTACGTATACTAGTATTACTTTTGTTTTCCTATCTTTGCTTGCGATGTTGGACGTGTAATTACCTATCCCAGAAATCATTTCGCTATGGATTACTAATGTAATATCGGCTCCCTCCTAATCATTTTTCAGGTTGACATGCTGGGAGATCGAGTGGATGTACTTTTGGCTTCGCTTGAAAAAGTATACAACACTCTGCATCACCGTTTTCCAGAGTTGCAACAATATCATGAGGTGAGGCTGTTAATTCTTGTGATCTTAATATAAGATGCTCTCTTTAGTCTTTACAATATCCGCGTCTTCCACATTATTCTGATCAGTCCCTGTTCATCATCTAGATACTGCATTCTGGGTTTTGATTATTTGATACTGTTTCTGTTTTTGCTTTCTAATACTCCTTGCAGGTGTCCGACCTCCTGGAAATGATTGGGAAAGAATTGGAAGGAAGTGTCCAAAAATATGCCAAGTCATGTTGAAACGTTAATCTTCAACAAAGGTTAACGACCAAATTGTTAGCTAAGTGACTGTTTTCCAGAACGACCGGGACGCGGGTAGGAATCTGAGGTGAACTACCCAATAAAAGCAACACCAGTAGTAGAGAATTACATCGGATGTTGTTATGCTGCGTACCAGGAGTTTCTGAAAGTTGAGACTTTTAGCCAACTGGATATTAGAAAAGATCAGAGATAACAGAGAGGCAAATAAGAGTTGAAATAAGACCAATGATTATGCAAGGTAATGAGACTTTTCGTATCAGTTACCTAAACACTTACAATGCATGAGTTTTGGGACCTCAAAAAGCACTCCATTCGTCTTATCCCTCTTCATATCGTATGTATCCTTGAATTAGATTACGACGGTTGCTTTGATTTAAACGTATAAATGGGTTGTTACTTGTTCATTGGAAGGTCTTTTGTTAACTTACAGATCTGTTCCATATATTATGTTAAAATTGGCCCCTCAAAAGTCTTCTTCCCTTTATGGTGTAATAACAAAAAAACTTGCACCTTCTCAATCTTACTCCTATTCTGATAAATGACTTTCAGACCAAAGAATTGAAAGCTGATTTTTCAAATATTTACAACTACTAAAAGTTCCAAGTGTAAGGTGGTATTGATTCATGGGTTGCCGCCACTTAGTAGATTGTATTATTTTTTTTTAAAAGGGAGAAAGACAACTTGCTAATACAAGTTGTCCATACCTTGCATATCAGCTTGCTTATGCAAGCCTTGGCGGAGGGTTTATAAAAAGACGCTTCCTCCCACTTTCTCATAGACATATATGTGCTAATGTGATATGCGGTGAGTTTGTGAGAGTTTTAAGGAGCCATTTTGTGTGCTCCAAAAGATTGTGAGAGAGTGATTTTTATGATATTTTTAGGCAACGTTTTCCTAAAAAGGATGAGTGACAAAATAAAGAGGATATTATCTTAGGGATAGTAAATTCCGGAAATACCTTGTGTGTGAGTGCTACTATTTTATCGTGTCATTTTTCACTTTTTTTACCCACTATTTGCATTGGTCAAAAATTTATTCAGAGTTCACTACAAGAAATATAAGGTTTACCGACGATCTAATCTGACGCTAAATCGAAGCATTCCGTCAGTAATAATATTTATTGACGGAATAGAATGATGGAAAACAGTGTCGTTAATGTGGTCGTAGGTAATTATAACAACGGAAATTTCTTGTGTCCTTCCATCGGTAAAATATACCGATAGGCAAAAGTAACTGTCGGTAAACCGTCGTTAAAATATCGACGGAAGAAGAAGAATGGTTGGTAAAACCCCGAACAATATACCGACGGTATAATGTATTCCGTCGGTAATATTGAAACATTTTTGCGACAGTTTTGTGTATTCCGTCGGTAATTGAAACATTTTGGCTTGTGGATGTAGCCTAAATTAGAGATTGAACAATATTAAATTTTTGTGTATTATTTTCTTGCTTATTTTACCTATAGGATATCATTCGTAATTTTTTCCAACAAATAGTATCAAAGTCGGGTTTGGTTTTGTGTCAAAAGATTTGTAAAAATAAGCAAGATGATTAGCTTAAATAGCTCCAACTATCATGTGTGGAAGAATAAGATAAAAGATCTTCTGTTCCTTACAAAAATGTATTTACTAATTTTTACCACAGTAAAACTCGAACAAAAATTGTATGAGGAGTGAGCTTTTGAGCACGAACATGTATGTAGTTTTATTTTGTAATTTGTTGAAGATAATGTGTATAACCATATCTGCAATGAGACTCACACATGGATGTTATGGAAGAAACTCGAGAAGTTGTATGCCTAAAAAATCGGTAACAATAAATTATTTTACCTAACAAAATTAGTGTAGATAAAATATCGAGAAGGTACCTCTGTGACAGATCACTTGAATGAAATTTAAGAGATCATGGGTCAATCATTAGCAATGGTCATAAAGTTTAATGATGAAGTACTTGCCCTTTTCTTGCTTATCTTCCTGCTAGACTCTTGGGAGACTTTGAAGGTTTCAATTACTAATTCCACAGTTAATGATGTTATTAGCACGGAATATATAAAAAAGCGAAATTCTGAATGAAGATATGAGGCAAAGATCACATAGTTCGACCTTGGTCGCGATTCTGTCGATCGATTCGGAAATTGACCTTGGAAACTGGTCAAAATAATTAAATTCCAAGATTACAGCAAGCTGAACCTCGGGTCGTCTCTCTCGTTGGAACCGTGGGAAATTGATTTTTAAAACTAACCTAAGTCGAATTGTGCAATTAAAGCAATTAAAAAGGGGGTTTGAATTGATTGATCAAAATTAAAGAAAAGAAAAGTATAAAAGAATCTTTTTGGATTTTTGGGAAAT
>JANVCL010000214.1:16390247-16415461 GCA_026546855.1 Erythroxylum incrassatum | reverse complement strand
ACCGAAAAATGTCATACATCATTAATTTGATGTCACTAAAATTATTCACTGTTCTGAAATTTTTAATGACATCAGTCGTAAATACTGATTTATTTTGGTGCACCGGTTAACTAGATACTGGGTATTACATACCTACAACCCATGAAATATAGAGTGCACTAGCAAAAGTCTTCCATGATGGAAGTGATGAATTCTAGTTTTTCACCCTGAATCAAAAGGTGCTCACTGCAAAACAAAGTGGAAGACCTCTCTTTGAATACTCTGGAGAGTTAAATTGAAGTCTTTAAAGAACTAGATCATCCGAAAAAAATGTTGTGAAGGATCCTAATGATATTAAAGCATACCAAAAGTTGATTGAACGACTAAAGGTGCATATATTCCTAAAAGGTTTAGTTGATGTTTTTGAACAAGTATGTGAAGAGATTCTAAGGAAGGAATCAATTTTTGAATCTAAAGGAATGTTATGAATTGATTCGATGAGAGGCAGTCCATTGTGAAATGTTGAAAGGAGAATCTGGAAACTTTAAAGATGTTGCTTAGTGGCTAGAAACAAATCAAAGACAACTGTTGATAGTGAAAATTCTACATACTAATGCACTCATTGCAACCAAACTAGAAATAATAAAGCTCGTTGTTATGAACTTTTATGATATCCAAATTGGTGGGACTCTAATCGAGCAACCCGAAAGAAGAATTTCAAGAAAACTCCAACAGTTGTTGTTGCTAAGACCAAAATCGATGATGATTCTATTGAGAAGACTTTTGCATTAGTAGCAACTACAAATATTGGTACTAAGACTTCTAATGTTTCTTAACCTTTTTCTAATAGTACTTGGATATTTGATTTTGGTGCTACAAATCATATGACCTTTGATTCTAGATAGGTTATTAAACTCACAGAATTCTCATAAAATTTTATTTTTACTGCCAATGGTGATAAAACCCCATCTATTGGGGAAGGGTCTTTAACTCTTATTAATACTTTAAATTTGGATTCTTTTATGGTTGTTCCATTCTTAAATTATAGTATCTTAGCTGTTTCTTAAATAACAATAGCCTTATCTTGCATTTGAATCTTTTGTCCTAAATGTTTGTCTATTTAAGGACATCCAAACAAAGCAAACAATTGGTTGTGATACTACGAAAGGGAAGTTGTATTGTTTGGGCTTAACATCAAGGAGTTTAAACAAGTTGCATCAAGTTTTTGTTGTGGATGAACCAAAGGTGGAGAAAAATAAAGCTAAACTTTGGTTGTGGCATTGATGTTTGGGGCATACATCTTTTATATATCTCAAAAAATTATTTCCTAGTTTGTTTGAAAAAATTGATGACTCTAGTTCCCGTTGTGATGTTTGTGAACTTGTAAAATGTCATCGAAATACAATTATATCAGTGTTAAATAAGAGTCCCTTTCCCTTTATAGTTGTTCACTCTGATGTATAAGATCCATCCAAAATTCCAACTTTGGGTGGGACTCTCATTCCATTCAAATGCATTTTAAACACTAAAACAAAACCTCACTTATCCTTAATCCTCAAGTCTAGGAGTAATCTCTTCATCTTCTTAACTTAAAAAGAAAACCCTACATGTTAAAAAGCCTCGATTCTAGGAGATATCTCTTTAGCTTTATAGATTATTAAAAAAGACATATCTAAAGGCCTCAAGTGCATAAGGAGTCCCTTCATCTTCCTTGCTTATAAAGAAACACCTTCATTTCTAAAACCATTGGGTCCAAAAGAAGTTCCTTTATATACCTAATTCATACAAAGAAACTTATGGGTCAAAAAGCCTCTAGAAGAAGTTCCTTTAGGATTGATAAGAAAAGAGAGGTAGAATTTAGAGGCGTATAATGTTCACTTATATTCTTTTTAAACATTTGTTAGCATAATAAAGCTAAACTTTATAGGCTTATCAAGTTCATTTATGTCTTTTCATTAGAAAATTTTCAAGGTAAGAGAGTTATACTCAATAGGAATATCACATTCACTTATATCTTTTCATCAGAACTTGTTAATGCAAGAAAGGTAGACTTTACTTGATTGTCAATTTCACTTGTATATTCATTATAAATGTATCAAGGTAAGAGATCTAAATTCTATAGGCTTGTCAAGTTCCTTATATCTTTTCATTAGAAATTTTTTAAGGCAAGAAAACTAAGATCTATAGGCCTATTAAGTTCACTTATATCTTTTTGTTAGAAAGTTTTTAAAGCAAGAGAGTTAGACTCTATAAGCTTGTCAAGTTCACTTTATATCTTTTCATTAAAGAATTTTCAACATAAGAGAGCCAGAATTTACATGACTATCAAATTCACTTATATCCCTTTATTAGAAATTTTTAAAGACATAAGGGCTAGACTATACAAACATGTCAAGTTCACTTGTATCTTTTCATTAGAATTTTTCAAGAAAAGAGAGCTACACTCTATATGTTTGTTAAGTTCACTTATATATTTTTGTTAGGAAATTGTTGGGATGAGAGAGCTAGACTCTACAAGCCTATGATGTTCACCTATATATTTTTATTAGAAATTTTAAAGACAAGGGAGCTAGACTTTACAGACTTATCAAGTTCACTTATATCTTTTCAATAAATTTTTTTTATGTAAGAGAGTTAGACTTTAAAAGCCTTTCAAGTTCACTTAGAATTCATCTTTTAAAATTTGTCAAAACAAAGGTGCTAGAATCCATAGATCTATCAAGTTTGGTTAACTTTTCCTTTTGATTTTTTATTAAGATAAGAAAGCTAGACTCCACATACTTGGCAAGTTCATTAAGACTAAAGGTTAAACTTTAATTTTATTGTTAATCTAGATCCTACAAGGATGTCAAATTTAAACAGTTGATACTATCATTTCTAAATCAAAGGTGAACTTGGAAAAGATTGATAAAGAAAAAGTAAAAAATTTATAAAATATAAAAGGGATAAATACATTCAAATATTCATATATCATATGCCCCTGCATACAAGAAAGAAAATAAATAAAGAAAAAGAAAAAGAAAAATAAACTAGAAGATGTAGAGTTAACATCCTCAGAATTGGGAGATTCCCCTTAAGGGAAACTAATGACTCAAACATCTCCATCAATGTTATTAAACTAATTAGACTCCTTAGTAAGATCGCGGTTTTTCGCTATGTGTAGTTTTAATATTTTGACCTCGATATTCTGCAAGCGCACGGGTCGTTCGCATAGTATCTAAGGTGTAGATCCCAATAGGAGAATTAATCTAACCCTAAACTCTAAGGTTGAAACAAATTACAGAAATTCAACTGTAATTAAGCTAAAAAAATAATGCAATTTAACCAATTCAATCTTTTGCGAGACTTCATACTGGGTGTGATGATGATGATGATGAACCAATTCAACCCAAGAATAACTCATGAAATATTAACAAATCAGCATATTGCAATGCTCACACTAAGAATCAACCTAAGGAACTACCAATAAAGAGAAAGGGGAAATTTTTACCCATCTTCAACACTAACCTAATTAATTATGAAATGTCAGATTATTAATCCTGGACTATCCTAGGATTCATTACTCTCTCTCGAGTTATAACTAAAAACCCTAAATTATAAACCCTAATCAGATTATGGAAAATTGTAATATCTCAATTCACTATTTATCCAAAGCCTAATTAGATTTGAAGTTTTCCACTAGACTATCGAGAACCTATGTGACATCTCTCGTTATACAATTGCCGATTTGATTGATTTCTTGTTTTTATTAAATTACATAACTCTTGTTAGCCTATTTGATTATTTTTCATTAGTTCACCCTCTCTGTCTATTACCAATTTATGAAAATGCAGAAATTAACCACAATGAATCTAAATCATATAAACAATTAGATTTTTATTGAATCAAAGATAAAAATAACCCGAAGATGAGTTTAGACAATCCTCAACATTCATAAATCCTATCTCAACAGCTATTACAATTCTATATATAGATAAAAATGGAATACACTAGAAAATAGATATGAATGGAAGATATAGGCAGCAACGATGAGAAACCTCTTGTTCCAGGAAGTATTTCATATAGGCTTCTTCTCCACGCCTCTCTTCCTTTGCCTCTTTCTCATTCTCTTGATAAACTCCCTAGGGTTTCGTGATGGTGCATGATGCCAAAAGCTCCTCATCTCTTTTGTCTCGTTCTTTATATATATGATGTGTTCTAGCAGCCCTAAGGTTTTTCTGGGGTAGAAAGGTCAGAAATGCCCTCAAAACTCAACGTCTGTGCGTCTGCCCGACGTAGGCCATGATCATGGCCCACTTGTAAGCTTTCTGTCATGATTGTGGGACAAGTCTTATATTTTTGTCACGATCATGATGATTTGGCCATGATCGTGGGCTGTCTCCCTTGCTTCTGTCACGATCGTGGCAGATGGGGCACGATCGTGGGCCTTTGTTTCAGTCTAAGTCTCTCTGAAACTTCGTCGTTCTTTACTGTTAAATCTGAAATACTAACAAGCACATTAAGGTACCTAAAATACATAATAATTAAGCTCAAATGCTTGTACTAACCCATAAAAACACTTAAACACAAATAATTCACAAACTAACACAATTCTACCGAAAACACATACTGAACAATAAACAGATAAACACAAATCAAACTATACCTTAAAACAGGATGCATTTTACGCTTATCAACATCCCCACACTTAAACGTTTGCTTATCCTCAAGCAAACAAAACAAAAAACACATAGAAATTCACACAACACACAATGTAGTAATGAGACAATGACTTCAACATGAAATAATTTTGATTTAAAACACAATCATTCAAGTCATTTCAAATCATCAACATACAAAATCCTTATTTTGGGGCTTGGCACTAAATATACATATTAATCCAGACTTAAGTGTTAAATTGTTTACCCTTCTTAATTGCACTCACTCATTAATAATTCTTTGGTTGTTCAACTCTATAACTAATCTTAAGTACGTTTTCATGAAAAGTCAAACTATTACAATTTTGGTAGGTTCTATTCGAAAACACGTTTTTATTTTTATTTACTTTTTATGAACATAGACTTAGTCTTTTTACATGGAGGCAAACATTGGCAATGAATGTAATTCCAGTTACTTAGCTAAATGATATTTTTTATTAAGCTGCTTGGTTGGAACGTCATTCTAGCCATTTTTCACGAAAGCACACATTTATGATGTGTGTCGATCCGATTACTCAGCTATATCATGATCTCAACTGGCTACTAGCTCTATTCATAACTCGAAGGCTAGTGGAATAGTTACTTATTTTAAAAATAACGCCTTTTTTATTGCCTATCTTGTTGCTTTAGCTACTAGTAAAGCTACTTAGGTTAAAAGGCTTCAAATTATTAATGAATGTGACAATTTAGAGGGCTACACTTAAATACTAAATCCTAATTAAGTTGCATATTTAATTAAAGAACCCCAGTTCATTAATTCTGCTAGTTAATAATTCTCTACAACCTAATTAACCATGTTCAAAATTAAATAAATTTCAATTCATCTAAGCCATTAACACGTTTAACACATTCACAAGATTCACAGAAAGCAACCTAATAACTATAATATGCAAAATTCACATTCAAATAAACACATAACCCTCCCCACATTTGAACAACGCATTATCCTCAATGTGAGAAGGTGATAACAAACACACATAAAGATAGAATAAATATAATTTAAATTTTTAAAAAATAAAGACTAAATTTAAAAAGAAAAAAGGTTTAGAACAAGGTGGCAGTTGAACACCCTAAGCCTCGAAATAGCGACGAATATGACGTATGTCCCAGCTTTGACGTCGTTGGGTTTGGACCATCTCCTTCATCCTTTTGGAGTTCTCCACAAGTGTATCTGTAATTACTTTGGTGTGTGCAAATATTGTGTCCAGTACCTTCTTCCAACTCGGTTCTTCTGCATCATCTTCCTCTTCGAACTCCTCACTGGTCGAATGCTCTTCTTGTTGCTGTTGGGCACTTGAACTTGCTTGAATAGTCCTACCCTTAACATATGTCTTGGCACTAATATCCTAAAGTTTCGTATTATAGGACTTCAGGATTTCAACCCGCCATAAATGATGGTGGTTCATGAACTCAGGACAGTAGACTATAAGTCTGTTGCACTCAACTCCGTAGTAGTTAGCTATGGCCAAAGCCAAATAACCCATTCCTAAAATATTTCTCCTCTTCTTTCGAGTATCAATAGTTGCATTAAAAATATGGGCGGTTATGCAAACTGGGATGTTGTGATCTATGTACCACAACATAAATAGTTCCTTCTTGAACACTTGTTGGTTTCTATTTTGTCAAAAATAGTTTGGCACATGAATTTGTGCATCAACAAATTTTCTTGACTCCTAATAATGCTATTGTGTTCGTTCTTAGCGTCGAAATGCTCTAATCCAGTTAGTTCTATTCAATAAGGATTGACATGGAAATTGTTGTGTTGATCCACTATGAAAGACTCAAGGAACCAAAAATTTCATACATGGTGTCATATTCAAACCCATAGGGTTATCCCCACAAGCTAAACCACAGTTCCTTAGGTTTTTTGGATTTATATTGAAGAGAAGTAAAAAATTCTAAGGTTAGTTCATTGTAAACTAGAATTGAATTTGAATGAACTGAGTCCATCGAATTTTCTCGGCTATGCTCTCAGCCTTATCTCACAGTTCTAATCTATCTAAAGTTTTAAAGTGAAAATATTTTGGAACCATAATTTGTTTACTACGAAGGGAATGGAAACGAGTACCTTCCTCATCTGAGAAGATCAGAAAAGGTACTTTATAATCAGTTGCTCTATTCCTTTTCCCTCATCCTGAGACTTATGTTCGCCCCACTGATTGATCATGCTTTACTGTTTGCTTGATGCGTGACATATTAGCTTGTGAGTCAGTGGAAGTTGAAAGAAATTTGGAGGTTTGAAATTTTGTAAAGAGAAGTGAGTGATTGGAGAGATAAAGTTTAGAGAGATAAATTAAAAGTAAAGGTGAGTGAAAAAAATGAAATTAGAAATGTATTTATTATAGGTGACTGGATGGTAAAAGCAAAAATTTTAAGTGAAATGCACGTGTCTGACATTTTTACCTTGCCGCAGGCCACGGTTGTGTCCTACAATTTTTTCACCAGTTTTAAATTTTCTTCTTCAGTCTTTCTCCATTTTTTGAAATCCCTTCTTAACTCCTTATGGCTCTTTTACCTCTCTTTGCTTCCTTCATCGATCATAGAATTCATGTCGACATCCTATGCCTTCCAATTTTATTTGAAAACAAAATAACCTAACTACGGAATTCAAGCTTTCTGAAAACAATTTAAGGAAATTAAAATTCCATGGGTTGCCTCCCATGTAGTGCTTCTTCTAACGCCGGTAGCTCGACACTTTTCTTTTGCTCATGGTGATTCAAATGAGTGGTTCAATGGAAGTGCAATCATTAATCTAACAATTTGCACATGAGCTACCATGCCCTTGATTCCACCTTCCTTATGGCTCTCCTCCTTTCTCCTTCTACGCGATCGCTTCTTTCTAAAGGCACTCTTAGGATCCGTAATATCTTCCCATGGCCCTAGAGGTTTGGATTCCTTGTCATTACTTGGAGATAAATGAGGATTGTTGTCTTTCTTTGACACTTTGAATGTTGCTTGTTGCTTACCTACCCTCAGAGTTAGTCCCCCCCATCAACATCAATGATTGAGCGAGCAATGGCCAGGAATGGTCTTCTAAGGACCATAGGGGTTTCCACATCTTCTCCAATATCTAATATATAGAATTCTGTGGGAAAAGTAAAATTATCAACTTACACTTGTACATCCTTAATAATCCCTTTCGGTTGATGGACTGTTCTGTCAGGCGTCTTTATTAACATCTTTGTGGGTACTAACTCTCCTAATCCCAACTTTTGACTAAAGGTGTAGGGCATCATATTGATACTCGCTCCCAGATCTGCGAATTCCCTGTCTATGTTAACTCCATTTATACTGCAAGGAATGTAAAAATCCCCTGGATCCTCTTTCTTCTGTGCTATGTTAGGGTTTTCTTCTGCTTCGTGCTCCTTAACCTTCTTTACTGATTCCATTAATGTAAGCCTCATTTGTAGATGTTTCGTTATGTTCTCAACCTTGCTTAAGTCAACCTCCTCAGAATTCCTCGTTACCCTACTTGATAATGATTTCTGCTGTGCTAGAATAGGGTATGGTAATTTGGGTCGAGATTACTTGATTAGCTCAATTTCGAGCTCACTTGGAAGGCGTTCCATAATTACTTGTCCTTTTCCTTTATCTCCATTCTCCTTTGTATGATCAAATTCCTTTTCTTGGGTCTGAGTGATGGCCATGATCCTTTTATTTAGGTTATACTTGGTATTGCTTAGAAGGGTTCCTACATTCTGAGTATATATTGCTTCAACTAGTTGACCTACTTGGACCTCTAGATTATGTATTAAAGAGGCGTGGTTCTTAGTAACTTGCTTTAATTTTCTTTCAAGCCTCCTATATGCATCATCTAAAGTACCAAGCTTATCTAGAATCCTATACAACTTAGATTCCATTGAGGTTGGTTTATCTTGTTGGAAGTCCAACTGTCCTTAAGGTTTGAATTGTCCTCCTGCATTATTCATCCAAGAGAAGTTAGGGTGATTCTTCCACCCAAGGTTATAAGTGTTGGAGTAGGGATTATTTCCCCCTCCTCATCCATACTGGGCTCCCGTGCAATTCACTTGCTCTGGATCACCATCCTTCATTTAGAAACAATCCACTATTTTATGGTCCAATTGTCCACATAGTTCATACTTAAGTTGTATGGCTTTCACTGGAGTTGAGGATGAAGCCTTCATGTTATTGATTTGTCGAGTCAAGTTATCAATCCTCATTTACATTTGCTTCATTTGATCAATAACCACAATTCCTTTTTGCTCACAGAATGTAGTAGTTTATCTACTTCGCTCATTCGTCCATAAATAACTGTTACTCACCATCTCCTCTATTAATTCTTCTGCTTCATCAACTATCTTCCCCATCAATGATCCTCCTAAAGTTGTTTCAATCGTGCCTCTCGTATGCGGGGTAACTCCATTATAGAAGATTTGCAACAAAAATTCCTTAGGTTAGTTATTATATGGTCATTTCCGTTTCAAATCCTTATATTGTTCCCACATTTTGTAGATCGATCCCCTGTCATCTTGTTGGAAGTTGGTGATTTCCTTGATGATCCTAGTGGCCTTAGTCAGGGGAAAATATTTATCTAAAAAGACACGAACTAACTGAGCTCAAGTGGTAACATTGGTTGGGTTAAGGGAGTGATATCAAGTCTTTGCTCTATCTCTAAGGGTAAAGGAAAAGAGCCTAATTCTAATTGCATCTTCTGACACCTGATGGTACCTAAAGGTATCACATATTTATAAGATGTTCACTATATGCTCGTTGGGGGTCTTCATTTGCTAATCCATAAAATTGCAAGTTCTATTGAAGCATGTTTAAGAGAGCTAGTTTAATTTCAAATGATGTGGCTTAATACTGGTGGTCTAGCTACTCCTTGATTAGCTACATGGAACCCTAGTCTCATAAAGTCCATAAGGGTCCTCTGTTGTTATGCTTGGTTCACTTCGTGGTCCAAATCCTGCTGAAATTCCTTAACCATTATTGTCTTTGCGATTTCTTCTTTTTGTTACGCCGACCTTTCCTAAATGTTCGTTCTAGTCGAGCGATGTCTAAATCTAATTTTTTAGCTACCCGACTCAAATTTTTTATGACTATTGTGTTCATGCAAAAGCACGATTTTAGAAATAGAAAAGAAAGAACAAAAATAAAAACTAAACTAAACTAAATGCCTTAAACTATTGAACTAAACTAATTGCCTCCTCGGCAATGACACCAAAACCTTGATCGCGGTTTTCTGATATGTGTAGTTTTAATATTTTAAACTTGATATTCCGCAATCGTACGAGTCGTTCGCGTAGTATCTAAGGTGTCAACCCCCCGAGGAGGGTTAATCTAATCCTAAACTCTAAGGTCGAAACAAATTCAGAAATTCAACTGTAACTAAGCTAAAACAATAACGTAATTCAATCAATCAATTCAATCTACCAATTCAACTAAAGAATAAATTATGAAATATTAGCAAATCAACAAAATTGCAATGCAGACACAAGGAATCAACCTAAGGAACTACCAATTGAGAGAATGGGGAAATTTTTACCTATCTTCAATACTAACCTAATTAATTATGAAATGTCGGATTATTGGTCCTGAACCATCCTATGGTTGATTACTCTCTCTCAAGTCATAACCAAAAGCCCTAAATTATAAACCCTAATTAGATTATAGAAAATTTCAATTTCTCAATTCATAATTTATCCAAACCCTAATTAGGTCTGATGTTTTCCACTAGACTAATGAGAACCTATATGAGATCTCTCATCACCCAATTACGGATTTGATTGATTTCTACTTCTTATAAAATTACCTAGCTCTCGTTAACCTAATTTAATTATTTTTCATCAATTTACCCTCTCAGTCTATTAATGATTACGAAAATGCAGAAATCAATCATAATGAATCCAATTCACATAAACAATCAGATTTTTATTGAATCAAAGGTAAAAATAACTCGAAGGTGAGTTTAGACAATCCTTAACATTCATAAATCCTATCTCAACAGGTATTCCAATTCTATACATAGATAAAAACGGAAATATATAGGAAAATATATCCAAATGGATGATGAAGGCAGTAATAATGAGAAACCTCCTATTCCAGTAAGTACTTTATGTAGGCTTCTTCTCCACCCCTCTCTTCCTTCATCTCTTTCTCAATCTCTCAATGAACTCTCTCTAGGGTTTCGTGATGGTGGCTAATGCCAGAAGCTCCTCATCTCTTTGGTCTCATTCTTTATGTACTTGATGTGTTTTGGGTAGCTTTAGGGTTTTTTCAGAGTCGAAAGATCCAAAATATCCCTCAAAACTCGAATTTTCCATGTGTTTACACGTCTGCCCAATGTATGCCACGATCGTAGGACACTTTTGTTTTTATCACAATTGTGATGATTTGGCCACGATCGTGGGCTATCTCCCTTGATTCTATCACGATTGTGGCCCAATCGTAGGTCGTTGTTTCGATACAAGTCTCTCTGAAACTTCTCCATTCTTCGTTGTTGACCCTGGACACTAACAAACTTATCAAGATACCACAAAGACATAATAATTAAGCTCAAATGCTTTTACTAACCCATAAAAACTCTTAAACACAAATAATTCACAAACTAATATAATTCTACTAAAAACACATACTAAACAATCAAATAAACAGATAAACACATATCAATCTATACCCTAAAATACGATGCATTTCACACTTATCATTTGAGCTGGCTTAAACCATGTGAAAGCTTTAATAATGTATAGATTTGTAAAACACGGATATATAACTTCTTCTATACAGCCTTTGTGTAGACCTTAAACCTTGTCATCATCATACTAATGAAATTAGTGTAATTCCAAGTCTTAAAATATTTAATAACTATAATAATAGTCAATTATGTCAAACTTAAATTCATCAATTGGAACTTTTATGCCTACATCTATGTCAATATCTTAACCCTCAAGCCTACCACCTCATCCTCCAATATTCCTTTTCTTTAACTTGTTAAGGTAATTTAATAATTGTTATGCAAAAAAGTTCTCCTCATTCTTGAAAGCCTTAAGGTCATTATAAGCCTTCAAGGTGGTACCATTAGCTTATTCCCTTTCCTTGGCAAATCTATCAAATTCTCTATCGTGACTGTGGAAATGATAGCTAACAATAGAAAATACTCACCTATGTGTAAAACTAAATGATAAACTTGTTAAGATAAGTAAACGTATGCTGACAAGATATCTCTAAAAGAAAATATAGATAAATTCAATATCCATCTCTATTAACCTCTAGTTTTCCTTAGGAATCACCATCCAACATACCATCTTAAACTCACACCAACCTTGTTAAAGATAGTTTCAATCTTCTTTAGGTTAAAGTTGGGGAAGAAATGTTCTTCTTTCCCAACTATCCTATTTATTACTTTCCTTGTACTAAATAACATATTTGGTAAAAAGAGAGCAACAACTTTCTTCATTGGTTGGGATGAGTGAAAGTGAACAAGAGAGGTATTAGAAGGTTGAGATTCATGGTTGGATAAGAGACCCTTGATTAGATCAAACTACACTAACTAAGGAGAGTCTCTCGAGGTGGAAGAGAGTAGGTTGGATTAACTAGTTTTTGAAATTGAAACTTTAGGATTGTATTACTCTTATCCACAAAGTAAACCTCTTATTTACTCCTCTTTAAGCAACTTTAAAAAATCATATAAATACCTTGTTTGACAATATCAAAATTGTTCTTATTCATATAGCCCGTGAGGAACTGTTAATAAGCAACACCTACTCCTCACGCTCAATTTGTATCATTTGCTCCAAGTTTTAATAGATTTACACTAGTATATAAACTTAAATAGCTCAAGACTAAAGGGCTCTTCCCAAATGAAATAAGTAATCATGAATATGGTTAACAACCTCCATGTATAAAGATGTATTAGGTTGGGATTCATGCTTATAACATTAATGATCTAAAGGATTATAGGATGGATAAGGAAGCGAATTTCACAATTTGAGGCTCAAATAGACTCTTCATCCTCCACTCCTTAAGGATATGAAATCTACTCTCTTACGTTTGTTGTCTTTAGTCACACTTTAAAGTTCTCGCTGAAGTCTCCAAATGTAGAGTCTAAAGAAGAGTTGTATAAGTGAAGCATATACCTAAACTTAACTGATCTAGACTCATATGATACACTAAAAAGACCATAAGTATTATGAGGGAAGGGTGACTTAGTCTTATTAGACAAAAATATAAGGTTCCTATAAGGACTCTATTAATATTACATCACTATATTCATTAGAGATTAAAGTTATTGCCTCACTCCTAGAAGTTCTCCTATCATTCTTATTACTCTCTATAATTTATAAAATTTAAAACGAAAAGGTTGTCTTCCCTTTAGAAAAAACACAAATATGTGAAACATCTTAATGTTAAAGAAAGGAGATTGATAAATAAAATAAATATAGCTTCTCTTTTAAAAATGTCATCAAACTGATAAGAGGTAGTGGTGGTTTCTCTCTCAACAACTCTTGGAGGATAGAAAAAGTGAGACATCTTCCACATTTATATATAGGAATGGATGATTTAAATTAATCAATGATTCATTACCTTACAAATAGTGAAAATGTTTATGCATTATGAGGGATAACTATATTCCACAACAAATATTCTTAAGTAATCTTATAAAAGGTGATTCTTATGAAGTCATTAACATTGATCATATAGGCCTAAGCAATGAAACCTAATATGGGCTCCCAAAGGTTGATATTTCTTTAATGCCTATCTATAACAGGCTTATATGGACTTATTAACTAACATTTGAAAAGAAAATTTGGACTATTTTAACTTATCCATTATAGACTTGATGTAGTATGATTGAAGGATTATAATATGATCCTTTAATTATCCTGAAAGGTTATTTTGATTAAGGAATCATCTTTGCACACTTGGTACTAGAAGTTTCACCCTTAATTCTCTTAAATTTAAATGATAAGATGTCTTTTATAATAACATCCCTAACACTTTGAATAGTATTTTTTATAAATACATAGGCCTAAGACCAACTTAAGAGACATATACCAAATTTTGTCTACATTAGGTACCAAATCTCATCTCTTTTTATATTAAAGGTTGAATCTATTCTTTCAATATTTTCTTTCATTATGTTTGATTAAGAGAGACAAGGCTTAGATGATCTGAATATGTTAAGAGGATACATCTTGATGCTTTAGTGAGAATATGCGAGGAGATTGTATTTAGACTGCAAGAGAAAACAAAAGGCCTAAGAAGAATTAGGGGAGGTAATCAAATCAAGAATGATATGACTTTGCTATAGTTTATTGAGGATATGGCCCTTAATAGAAATCTCCTTTACTAGGATAAGAATAAAAGATTTCACTTAAAGAGGTCTTTTTCTTTCTCATGGATCATTTATCTTTAAGGTTTCAAGGCTTCTGTCTTGTATTTAGCTTAAACTTATAAACTAAACATTCTCTTATATAGCTTAAATATGTTCTTGTATTGACTTGTTTGATTTAGTTATTTATTTACTTGTCTTCTTCTTTATTTGTGTATTTATTTACCTACTTTATCTTTCTGTTCTTTTTCAACCTTGCTCTATATCTATTGTAATATTAATTTTATTATTTATTTATTTATACATATTTATTTGTTTTTTTATTTTTATGTATTTATTATTAATATTATTATCTTTTTATTTTTATTTTTACTGTATATTTATTTATTTATATGGGTCTATCGAAAATAACCTCTCTATCAGTTAGGAGTAAGGCTGCGTACTTCTAGATCTCCCTAAACCTTGCCATCAGCAAGACTTTCACTAGGTTGTGTTAATAATCATTTTCAGTTCATTATTTTTATTTCTTCTATTAAAATTCTATTAGTATATTTAGAATTTAGTTTATGTACCCTTGTAAATATCTTTAATTGTTTTTCTTATTGAGTTGATAGTTAATGCATTTCAATATGCCAAGAACTCTTAACTTCAAATTGGGGAATTCGCGAGGAACTTATTCCATCCTCTATAACGTGCTCGCCTTTAAAAATGGGATGTTTCTTGTAGATTTTCTTTTGGTTATTCTTATTCTCCTTTGAGTCTAGAAAGATCACTGCTTCATCAAAAGCTGCATTTCCAAAAAACATAGCAACAACTGTTGGGTGAAAACAACTCTAATTTCTTTTTTGATTATCATAGCCTATATTTTTCATAAACCTTCTTCATAGGTGATTAGGAATAAATACGAAATTTTAAAAGCATACTTAGGCTTGTAAATGGCTAATCAGTTATTTTTTGGTAGATTAACATGCATTTGGTTGTTTGACCATGTCAAACCACTAGTAATCATGTTTGGTAATCAACTAATTGAGTTGGCAGATTAAACCTAATTTGTTGTTTTCCAAAATGCTCCTATAAGAGTGTTTTGCTCCAACAATTGAGAAACTAAGAGATGAAAAGATGATTGTGCCAAAAATTACAAATTATTCAAGCTTCTAAGAGAGGAGAGGAGAGAGAAAGAGAGAGATAGAGATAGTAGGTTTATCCTCTCCCTTCCCTCTTCTCACCAACACACTCAATAAGGAAGAAAATTTATGATATTTCAATAAAGACATGAATTTCATTATTTTGATTGTGGGATACAAATTTAACTTTGTTTCATAACTTCCATGAAGTGGAATTTAACTTCCTGTAGATATGATTTAATCAATCTTCCACTGCATGTCCATCTTGAGCATTCATTGGCAAACCAAGCTCTTGATAAGTTCTTTTAAGGTTAAATTTCACCAAATCAGGTATGTGTAGCCCATTTTTTAGTGAATACTCCATGCCGTGAATGTAACTTTACTCAGGCTAGGTATATGGTGTGCGGAAATCCCTCACATCAGACTTGACTTTTTGTTGATAAAAAAATGCACTTTTCATGATATGCCTTTTAGATCAATATGATGGCTTTTATACCTTAAATGTCACCAACAAGAAAAACGAATGTTTTCATAGTGATATCAATCTAAATGCTAGGATAGCTAACTTCTTCTAGCATTATACCAAGTTTGAATCATGATTTGAAGTCTTACAACAGTTATAAAGGCATTGCCTTTAAAAGAAAGTAATAATGTAGTAATGATGTGTCAAATTGTTTCGCTTAAGTTGTTCTCTTCATCTATTTTGTACATCATAAAGTTGGATTTGTGATAGGGGTAGATTGCATAATATTTTAATAGGTAGTTTAGTATGTGTTTAGTTGTTAAATTGAATTATTAGTGCATGTTTAGCTTAGGATTGTGTTATTTAGTTAGATATTTGTGTTTTGAGTGTTTTATGGGTTAGAGCATACTATTGAGCTTAAATTTTGTGTATTTGAGGTGCCATGATATATTTCTTAGTATTTGAGATTAGATATCGAAGAACAAAGAATATTTGGAGGAAGCCCAGCAGAAGATCCAGGCCCATGATCATGGCCTATGAGCTATAGTTATGATAGAAGCAAAATGGATAGGTTATGATCGTGGCCTGCACGACAACAGATGCAGATCAATGTAGAAATTGTTGGAGTTATTTCAAACTTTTTGGGTCCAGGTAAAACCTAAATTTTACTCTAAATAGAAAAGACTATAAAGAGGGAAAAAGACCCTAAATTTTTTGAGCCTCCACTTCCGCCATATTGGGAAAACTTCAAAGGACAGAAGAAAAAGAGAAAGAAGATGAAGAAGAGGAGAGAGGAAGCGGGTCTTCCGACGTTGTTGCCTTCTTGGGTTATCTGATCAATTTCGTTCTCCTTTCCATCTTTATTTTCATTCAATTAATGTATGAGATGATGATGGATGTTGGATTGTTGATACTGTTCTAACTTTTCCTTTAGGATTTACCTTGATTCAATGTTAATATAGTAATTTTATGTTATTTTGATTGGGTGATGTGATTAATTGCGGAACTTGCATATTTCGGTAATAAACCGAGAGGGTGAACTAAATAAAATGACACTAGGTTGGATTAATAAGAGTTAAGTGATCCAATAGACCATATGATTAATCATATCGATTATTACGCGGAGAGAGATCCCATGTAAAACCCGGTAGTTTATTAGAAGGCTTAAGATCTAATTAGAGTTGTAGGTCTTTTGTTAATTGAAAGTTTGCAAATTTCATAATTCAATTAAGGTTTATGATTTAAGGTTCAATGATTATAACTCGAGAGAGAGTAATCCACCCTATAATAGTCTAGAATGGACATTATAATAATACATAAATGACTAGATTAGAGTTGATGATCGGGAAAATCCCCTCTCTCATAATTTGGTAACTCTTCTTGATTAATTTCCATTGTGACGTTCATGTTGCTCGATTTTAATTTCTTTTTATGTTAAACTTGCGAATTAATGTCTTGATAATCACTTTCTCGTATTTACTTTTCTGTGCAATTTTATTTTCATTTTATTAATTTCCTTAGCCTTGATAATCTAGGATTAGACCTTCCTCGTGAGACCGATCCCTTCATATAGTACAAATCATGACCTATAAACTAGCGATATTTGAGGGCTATAAATTGTAATGCTTGCCTAATAATCAACAATTTGATTAATCAAATTTTCTAGATTAAACATAAAAATGAAATTTTCAGGTGTCATTACAATTTGAATCTTCAAAGCATACCCATCAGTATTAGACCTTCCTCGTGAGATCGACCCCTTCACATACTACAAATCATGACCCATGAACTTGCAATATTTGAGAACTATAAATTGTAAAGCTTACCCAATAATCAACAATTTGATTAATCAATTTTTCTAGATTAAACATAAAAACGAAATTTTCAAGTGTCATTACAATTTAAATCTACAAAGCATACCCATCAGTGGCCAAACTTTTGCAATTAATCCATCAGCTCGGACCCACATCACTTCCTTCCCCTTTCTATGATTCTATTGAGGTAATAGGTGGTGTGGCTCCTATAAAAAAACAGTGAACGTTTTTTATTTTATTACAAGGTATTGTCATTTGTTTGGTTCCAAATATTCTTCTCATCATCATTACAACTAGAGAGTGGTTAACACCTCCGAAATTCCTAAATACTGAATTTTTTTTTATGAATACACACATGGAGCCTTCAGTTGCCTCCTATACACTCCTTGCCATGTTCCTGAGTTCTTTTTCCTTTTTTTTTAACAAGTAGCCTAGAATTTTTTAACGAGTAAAACTTAAAAATTTTTATTTATTTTAAAACATTGTATGGTATTAGAAATTTTGAAAATGGTCTCTTATTAATTTTCAAATATTAATAATTAATCATATTAAAATTTATATTAAAATAATTTTGACAAGATGCCATAAAATTTATTTATCTTATAAAATATTTTAATAATTTAAAATAAATAAAACTAAATTTAACGTCAATTTTTTCCTTTTTTAATCAATTTCAAATTGTAGAAATGTTGACGCTCCTAATACTAGAGTACTATTATGCTTTTTGATTTTGCATTTTCTTTTTTTTTGGATAATGATTTGATTTGTATGAGCTTGTGATATTATGATGGTTTTAATTTATATGAGCTTGTGGTATTATGATATCAGGTCATGATTGCAAAAATAATAACAAAATTTCTTTTTTTGGATAATGATTTGATTTGTATGAACTAGTGAAACTAGTTGCAAATTGATTAACTAATATATAATCTTCTCTCATCTTGTGTGATTAGATGAAACCATCCCAAAAAGGAAACAAAGGAGAAAATCAAGGGGGAATGATATAGACAGAGTTCATTGACCAAAAGAAATACTTCTTATCTTTTGTGATATTCGTAACCAATATATTCAAAAGACTAAAGAAAAATGTGGCGAGCTATTTGCCAAAGGTTACCATGGAAGAAAGTGGAGGAAGAGTTTCACAAAGCGAACAACTTACCATGGGATAAAAATAAAGTTATAAATAGGTTTAATTGGAAGAGAGCTAGATGAGGTCTTCGGAAACAGTTGAAAGGGAAAGAAATAAGATTATGATGGGACTATGACAAAGGAACAATTGGTGCTAGTGAGGAGTAGTGGACTTTAAAGACATCAATTTTAAAACATTTAAAGAGGAAAGGCTCGAACCTGAGCTTGAATGTAAGTTGGATAAACTTTTTAGATGTTTGGCTCGAGGGGAGATTACATTTTGTGCTGTGGCTGACCCTCCACAAGGACAACAAGTTAAGGAATTGTATGTTCCTTCTCCACCTCATAGTCCTAATGCTCTTCATCAACGATCAGGTTATCATAATCATGATAATATGGATGAGAATAGTGGTCTAAACAATTGCCATATGACTAGTGATTGACAAGAGGTGTAGAGAGAACCTACCCCAACCTCTACATCTACTCTTGTTGCTAACCTTCAAGCTACACATGATGAAGGGAGTGACAGAAGAAGATGCAAAAGGGTTTTGTAGAGTGATAATTCACAAAGTAACAAGTGTGCAAGAATTGATTCCACTAAAAGGGTAGGAGGATCTACATTAATGTATGAGAGGCTTAACAATATGATGCAATTCATTCAATAGAGACAGAGTGCAACAATGCAGATAAATACTTTACTATGAAAATGTTAAACATGATGACGATTGGTGCATTAAAGAGTACTAGTGTTATTGCATCACATCATAATGTTACAAATGCTATAGGAAAACTATATAGTTTGCCTGGTTTAGAGGCTAGTACCCTTGAATTTTACTTTGCTTGCATTTTGATTAAAGATCCACAAAGAAGGTCCAATTTTTTCGGTTTACCATATGATACAAAGGGAGTTGAATACATTAAGTTTATGTATGAGCATGAGGAGCACAAGAAACATTAAACATAGTTTCTAAGCATTACTCTGTTTAGTTTATTATTCTTCTGATTTGTGCACTTATGTTGCCTTAGTGTGTTTTGAGACATTATGAACTTAGTTAGCTTATTTTATTTTATTATATTATCTTGTTAGTAATCTACAATTTTATTATTTGTTATATTATTTATTTCTTAATATTTAGACATATAACTGTCTTGTTTATTTACAATATAATTTTACTTGTTGATTTATAGCTATGGATGATAATGTTATGCAAATTATGCAATTTCTACAAATTAAGTAATTTTCAGACAATAAGAATGAGTTTTGGGATTTGGTTGCTTAGGTTGCAGGTTATATGGGTGTGTATTTTTTGAACGATATATACAAGGAACCATGCATGATTTCCTATCTAACAGGAGAATTGTGGATGACTGGACTATTGAATAATCATTAAAAAACCGTGTTTTAATACATTTAGGATGAATCAAAATACATTTTATCAATTATGTATGGTTTTGGAAAACAATTATGGTTTGAGACCTTTGGATAGGATTTCAATTTTGGAGAAAGTGGGTTTATTCGTGTATGTCCTAAGTAAAGGTACCTTTAACATAAATACCCAAGAGTGCTTTCAAATTTTGGTGAAACTATGAGTAGTGTTTTTAAGGAAGTTTGAGTGTCATGAATAGATTTTCAAAGGATATACTTGTAACAAAAGATCCCAAATTCATGGAGATTCCACTACAAATTGCCACTTATGCTAAATATGTTGTAATAACCCAGATCACCCGCTTATAGATATTGTCCGCTTTGGGCCTTAGCCCAGCCAAGCCCTCACGGTTTTGCTTTTCCCGAGGCCTTCCCAGGAGATCACCTAAGGGAGAGCTATTCGCACCCTTATAATGCATACTTCGTTCCCCTCTCTAACTGATATGAGATTTCACACTCTCCACCCCCTTAGGGGTTAGCCCTCTTTAAAGTCCAGCCTAGTTGGCACACGGTTTGGGTACCTACTCTGATACCACTTGTAACAGCCCAGATAATCTTGGAATTTCGATGGGATCTGATGTATTAGGCCATGGAAAACGTGTCTTGGGAGAGAGTAGTTCTAGGATAAGTGATCTCCTAGGAAGGCCTTGGAAAAAGCAAAACCGTGAGGGCTTAGTTGGGCTAAGGCCCAAAGCGAACAATATCTGTAAGCGGGTAATCTGGGATGTTACATATGTGCCACATTTTAAGATAAGCGAATATATTCCCCCTCCTTTTTCATTATGTTTTTTGTTGAAAATGATTTTTGTTATCATCTTATGATTATTATTTTATATTAGGATTGCATAGGAGCTATTGATGGTACGCATATAGCGGTGGTTTTTGCCAAGGAGGATCAAATGAGATATAGAGGGCGGAAAGGAATAACGACTACAAATGCATTTGCAATATGTGACTTTGAATTACTATTACGTATGTTTTAGCAAGTTAAGAGGGATCAACATAAGATTCTCGTATTTTTCTTAATACAATCGGTAATCTGAGACTCAAAATTTTGAAACCACCAACAAGTAATTTTAAGATTTGTAGGATTTGCTATTTATGATTTAGACTTTTATGATATCATTCATACTAATTATATTACCTCTATGGACACTTAGGTAAATCTTACTTGGTTGACAAAGGCTACTCAGAAAGAAAATGATATTTGACACCTTACCCAAAGACAAGATATCATTAATTGGAGTTTCGAGGTGCAAATCGAAGAGGATCTTGAGAATTTTTTAATCAAGCTCATTCATCATTGAGAAGTTGTATTAAGAGGAATTTCGGTGTTCTTAAGGTTCGTTGGAAGATATTGGAGAAAATGCTTAAGTATTCATTAATGGATTAAAATAGAATAATTTGTACAGCTTTTGCGTTGTATAACTATATTAAAAGAAAACCCGACTTTTAACATCATCAATCAAGATTATAAATTTATACCTCCATATGTATTTGAAGATCTTGAAATTAACTCTACACAAGAAGACGTTGAAGAATCAAGAACTCGGGAGATGACAACAATTCATGATAATATTGCTTCGAGTTTAAAGACAATTAGACACCTTTTTTAGATTATTATAAACCTTTGTTTTAAATGATTATGTTGACTTCTTTTGATTTATCTAAATTTTTATAAGAATATTCAAAAAATACTAAGATATAATACGCATGTCTTTATAAATATTTTTTAAGTAATGCCCTTATGAGTTATTTTATATATAAATAGCTAATACTAAATACTTAATTTTACTAAACATCTTTAAATAAATAGTTAATATTATTCGTTAGTCAAATCAGTTATATTAATTCGCTATCAGCTAACTGCTGATAGAATTAACTAACAGCTAATACAATTTATTGCTTGACAAACAAAGCTTTAGTCAGCTGGGAGGAAAGAAGAAAATTTTATATCTTAAAATATAGTTGTTTAATTTATTGAATTCTAAAAGATCGTAAAAATGCATTCCTCCTTATGTACTACATAGCAATTTCATAAATGAGCATAAAAGAGAGGAAATCCATTTACTCTTCCTTTCAGACAGCCATAAGCTCAATCGAAAAAACAAAACGAGAAATATAATCACCATTGATACCAACACAGTAACTCAAAAAGTGGCAATAATGGCTAGTCCAATTTTGCTAGAAGGGAAAGGCAGGGCTAATATAGTCATTCGATCTCGTTTTTAGGTTCCATTAAATTCATAAAAACTATTAATTAGGTGCTTGGTTTATGGATTTAGAAATGAATCAATAGATATGTAATGAATACAGGTGGTTAGTTTTATAATTTTACATTATGATTATAGTGCATATCTCACTTTGGGAGAATCGTTCATACTCTTCATATATCAAATGAATGAGTTTCATTCTTCAGTAAGTGTCACCGATTGTCACGCTGGTGATATACATATTCTTTTCTAATTAAATATAATTAATTAATTAAAATATAAATAATTAATTAATCAAAATATAATTAATTAAAATATCCTCGTGCCCTAACATACATCTTCTTTTTAATTAAATATAATTAATTAATTTAAAATAATTAATTAAAATATACTTAATTACTATACAATTAATTCAATATAATTAATTAAAATATAATTTATTGCTATACAATTAATTACAATATAATTTTTTCTCATTATTTTTAACAAATGGAGTATGGCATTTAAGAAAAGAAGCTTCCTCCTTTTCTTATTTAGTCATTAAAGAATTGACATACGTCTTTTTGTTTTTTAAAATTAAATATAATAACTTAATTAAAATGTTATTAATTAATTAATTCAATATAATTAATTAAAATATACTTAATTCAATATAATTAATTAATTATATTATTCTTTTTTAACAATTAAATATAATTAATTTAAAATATTAAAAATTTATTTAAAATAAAATTCAACAAATTTTTATTCTTAAATTTTTTTAACAAATCAGTCGTTATTAATAATAATCATAACCATTACTCTCTTAACTAATCATCTTAATTATAATATTATATTATCGTGTATCTGCATTATATTCGTTGTCGTTGGCCTCTGAATATTCGTTGTCGTTCCTATTCCCTTACGCGCCTCTGGACCAACCGCCAGGCATCGGTCCTGCAGTTCACTTCTTGGCCTATCAAGACAGTCTTCACTCGGGTGAGTTTTCTCTTTCTTTCTACTCATTGTTTCTCGACTATTGGCTATGTTGCTCAAGTTACACTGCATGCGTTTGTTTTCATTGATTTCTGCTAAGATCTCTTAAAGCTGTGGGCACCCAATTTTTGTTTGATTTCATGTTCTTCAGCTTCCTGGTGGCATGGATTAGTCGTTCTGGTGAGTAAAGATCTAATTTTCTTTGATCGTCATGGATTATTCCCTCTATGATTATTTTTTGGATCTGCGGGATTGTAGGATAAACCCTTTTGCGTTGGGACGAAAAGCTGTTACTTCGACTTGGTTATTGAATATATCTGAGGGAACCTTGCCGTGTTTTTAGCATGACCAAAGTTTTGTTCCTTTTTTTCTTTTTTGTGACCTGGGCAAGTTAATTTGTGGATACTATCAAGTTACAATTTGCTTATTTTCAAAAAAAAAAAGTTACAATTTGCTTATTTTCAAGCGAAAAAAAAGATTACAATTTGCTTATTAAGAATTTGGGGTGGAATTTTGGAGACTTTTACTTTCCGGGAGATACTGTTTTCTTAGATGCATGGCCTCTGGGGACAGGTGTGTGTATTTTTCAACTTTTTGCCAGAGTATTTGACCTCTGGCAGATTTTGGATCTTTCATCTTGGTGATGTCGAGTGTTTTGTTATTCTGTATTGAAGGTTGATTACCTGCCATGTTTTCCTTTGTATTGGGAATTCAAGGGACAGTTTTATCTGCAAAGGAATAAGGTTTTGCCTACGTCTGCATGAAATTTGCTTTTAACCTCTTATTTTACTCTTGTTTGTCTATAAGCATGTCAAATTGACTTCTTTCCCTGTTTTTGATCTCTTTATTACTGGATTTTCATGACTAATATGTTTAAGGATAACAATTGTTTCTACTTTAATAGAAAATGGGGGTAGAGAAATTCGTTGCACCTGATTCCAAAATTGTAAATTGATTTTTTGAATTAGTATCCAGTTCATCATCTTCTAGTTGATCTCATGTGCTCTTGAGCAACCCAAGGAAAAAAAACATTTCCTGGTGAACAGTATTTCTAGAAATGCATCCACCATATATTGCTGCTAGAACTAGCATATGTTTTAATACTGTCGCTTGTTAATATCATCTGGGTTGCTTCTTACTTTTCAGAATAGCTTTGAGAGATCCAAGACTATGGAGGCTAACAGGGGTCAGAATGGAATTCAGCTCTTGCTAGCTGCTGAACAAGAAGCTCAGCACGTTGTCAATTCTGCCAGAAATGGTATTCTATTTATCTTCTTCTGCAAATTTTAACTTGGACGACATAGGTCCTTCTCTTTTACTCTTTAATTGGTTTATTTTCTTTATGTGCTTAAACTAGTGATCTCCCCCAGCCTTTCCCTGGCGTTCAATGGGTTGCTTAGCTAAAAGTAATTTATCTTGATGCCTTCTAGGTCTTTCGTTCTTCAGTTGAGTTACTAAAGATTAGTTCTTAAAGTGCAAAGCCCCAATTATGCTATGTTGTCATATCCAGGCGGTGACCAACTAATTTTAGAAGCTCTTTTTCTTTCTTTATTTTTTTCTATGGCAAAAAAATAATTAGGACTTAATCTGTTTTACTTCTGCTCTTTTGATGAGCAGCAAAAATGGCTAGATTGAAACAAGCCAAAGAAGAAGCTGAGAAGGAGGCTGCTGATTTTTGTGCTCATATGGAAGCTGAATTTCGGAAAAAGCTTGCAGAGGTAAACTATACCAAAATATTATTTTTCATCTGCTAACATTTATTATGAGATTCTTTATCTCAAATAGATCAAAATGAGAGACCTTTAAGTTTTTTGGCATATTTATTTACAATATATAGGAAGGCATGATTAATGATCCGCAAGGCATTGACACGTAACTTTTTGCTGCTTGGGCAGTTACCCTATATTTCTCTTATTTTATTCCTTAACATGCTTGCGAATTGAGTTATGATAACTCTTCTTAACTAATGTTTACTTCTTCTGTTAGGATCTACGGGGGTGAGGGAGAGAATTGTTCTAGAAGGAAGGACAGGGGCTAGGAGGGAAATTGGTTATCAGCTGAGGTGGCTAAGTAGTTAGAATAACCGAATGTACTAGGGGGCAG
>JANVCL010000214.1:16326041-16344995 GCA_026546855.1 Erythroxylum incrassatum | reverse complement strand
AACATTCGACGATGTGTTCCAAGAGCCTAATTCTCTGCCACCAAAGAGGGAGCATGACCATAAGATAGTGTTGAAGGATGGTGCTGCCCCTGTTAATGTTAGACCTTACAAATATGTTGCAGCTCAGAAAGATTCCATTGAACAACTGGTTGCAGAGATGTTGCAAACAGGGGTGATCAGGAAAAGCACAAGTCCATATGCTAGCCCAATAGTGTTGGTGAAGAAGAAAGATCAAACTTGGAGGATGTGTGTTGATTACAGAGCACTTAATCAGCTAACAGTCAAAGATAAGTATCCCATCCTTGTGACTGAAGAGCTGCTAGATGAATTGGGAACTGCTGCCTGGTTCTCCAAGATTGATCTGCATTCGGGTTATTGGCAGGTGAGAATGCAAGAGGAGGATGAGCCAAAAACTTCCTTTAAGACTCATGAAGGTCATTATGAGTTCTTAGTTATGCCTTTTGGCTTAACTAATGCCCCTGCCACTTTCCAGAGTTTGATGAATACAGTTTTTAAGCCATTTTTGAGGAAATTTGTATTGGTATTTTTTGATGATATCCTGGTGTACAGCAGGACTCAAGAGGAGCATGTTCATCATTTGCAGCTGGTGATGCAGACTATGAGAGAACATCAATTGTTAGCCAAGAGATCTAAGTGTTCTTTTGGGTGCCAGCAAATAGAGTATTTAGGTCATGTCATTTCTGGGTAGGGTGTGGCTACTTATGAAAGTAAAGTCCAGGCAGTGGCTCAATGGCCAATTCCAAAGAATCAAAAACAATTGAGAAGTTTTTTGGGACTCACAGGCTACTATAGGAGGTTTGTGAAAGTGTATGGAATGTTAGCAAGGCCCTTGGTGGATTTGTTGAAAATGTCAGTCTTTAAGTGGACAAGTGAAGCACAACAAGCATTTGATGAGTTGAAACAAGCAATGATCACAGTTCCTGTCTTGACATTGCCAGATTTCTCAAAGAGTTTTGTGTTGGAAACAGATGCCTCAGGCAGTGGTATTGGAGCAGTTTTAATGCAAGATAGGCATCCAGTGGCATACATTAGCAAAACACATTCTCCTAAACATCAGGCTCTATCGTCATATGAGAGGGAGTTGTTTGCAATACTTTTTGCAGTTAAGAAATGGTATCACTACTTACAAGCCAGGAAATTTACTATCTTGACAGATCACCAAAGCTTGCATTACCTTTTGGAGCAGAAGTTGAGTACCCGAACTCAACAGGCTTGGATGTCAAAATTAATGCAATTTGAGTATGAGATTAAGTATAAGAGAGGAACTGAGAATGTTGTGGCAGATGCACTCTCTCGAATTCCAGATAGGACTCTTTGTGCTTTAACTTCCATTATGGTACCATTGGAACTGATTCAGAAAATCAGAGCTTCTTGGCAAACAGATCCACACCTGAACAAGTTGATTCAGGAGAAATTGCAGAATCTTGGTGCACATCTGGCTTATTCTTATGTCAATGGTGATTTGAGGAGGAAGGGAAACCTGGTGATAGGCCAAGATGTTACACTGAGACAGGAATTATTAACCTTGTTTCATGCCTCTGCAGCAGCTGGTCATTCTGGGATGCTTCCCACTTATGAGAGGATGGCAGCAGTGGTGTATTGGTCTGGCATGACCAAGGACGTGAGAGAATTCATAAGAGTTTGTGTAATTTGCCAGAGGTACAAAGCTGATAATAGTGCTCCAGCAGGGTTATTGCAACCTTTACCCACCCCAACTTCTTTGTTCACGGATATTACCATGGACTTTGTTGAAGCCTTGCCTCTCTCTCAAGGTAAAAATGTCATTTTTGTGGTGGTTGATAGACTTAGCAAGTTTAGCCATTTCATAGCTCTGTCTCATCCTTTTTCTGCAAAGCAAGTAGCTCAGTCTTTCTTTGAGAATGTTTTTAAGTTGCATGGTATGCCACAAACAATAACTAGTAATAGGGGTGCTGTGTTTTTAAGTACATTTTGGAAGGAATTGTTTGCCCTGCAGGGGGTTCAATTGCAATATTCCACTGCCTATCATCCACAGACTGATGGGCAAACTGAGGTAGTGAATAAAGGGTTGCAATGTTACTTGAGATGTATGGCAGGGGAGTTACCTCACTATTGGCATCAGTGGTTGTCTTTGGCTCAATATTGGTACAACACATCTTACCACTCAACCATTAAGATGTCCCTTTTGAGGCACTTTATGGCATTCCCCCTCCTGTTCATGTACCATATTTTGCCAGTGATTCTAATGTGGCTGCAGTAGATATTTTCTTGCGTGACAGAGAGGGTACCTTAGAAATTCTCAAGGTTAATTTGCAAAAGGTTGTTGCTAGGATGAAGCATCAGGTGGATAAGCACAGGACTGATAGAAGTTATGCAGTGGGGGATTGGGTCCTGTTGAAGTTACAGCCTTATAGGCAGATTTCTCTCAAGCAGAAACAAAAAAATTTGAGCCTAAGTACTTTGGCCCTTATCAGATATTGGAGAAAGTTGGAGCAGTGGCTTACAAGCTTCAGTTACCTGTAGATGCTGTTATTCATCTTGTTTTTCATGTCTCTCAGCTTAGGCCTAGTTCAGCTCCTCAGGGCCCAGTGCCAGTCTTGCCTTCAGTTTCACACATCCATGCTGCTTACCCTCAGGCAGTGTTGGAACGGAGGATGGTTCGTCGTCATAACCAAGCTGCAACCCAATGGCTCATTCATTGGAAGGATCACTCACCTGCTGATGCTACTTGGGAGTTTGCCACTGACATTGAAGCTCGATTTCCAGGTTTCCTTGAGGACAAGGAAACTTGAGGGGGAGGTATTGTTACCTGTTGAGCCTAATGAGAGGATTTTGGCACTATTTCTACTCAGATACAACGGAAGGGACACGTGTCATTTTTTTCATTTTGTTCATTCGTTATTTCTATTTTTCTACAGATATAAACACTATTCGTTGTATTTGTTATTTTTTTATCTTTGTTAATGAAATGAAAGCTTGATCCCTTGTGATCTTTGGGCACTTCAAATCCGAATTGCAACATGGTGCGGTGGTCCAGTGTGTTGGAGCTGTGCTGATGACGGCGTGTTGCGATGTTGCGACGGTGCGGTGGATCTTCGGGGGACGCCAAACACAAACCCAAATCGCGACCCCGATGAGGATGAGGGAAGGAGGAGAGTGATACAGTTACTGGGTAGGGTCGGAGGGGACAACCGGAGAAGACAGGAAGTGGCGGCAGTGACGAGAAGATCGCAATAGTAAGAGGCAGCAAGGCAGTGGCGAGAGTGAGGGAGACTGCGAGAGAGTGAGAGTGAGACAGTGAGAGCAGTCGGACTTTAGGGTAAAATTTTTTAAATTTGCAAAAAGGTCCTCCAAATTTTAAAATTTTCCGGAATCAGCCGGTATTTACCATTATTTTGGGTACCGGTCGATATCTAACAGAAAACACTAATACTGGTCAGTACTGAGGTAAGTTTCACCGTACCGTTATCTGGCCGGTACGGTACGGAACTCTAAACATTGGTTGAAACATTGTTATTTAAATTTAATTGTTTTCTAATGCTAATTGATTTCGTATTTTGGCAACAGTAGGAATTATAAAACCAAAGAAACTTTCGTATCTCAATCTGTTATTTTGTTTCCTCTTCTTAAGTTTAAAGATTGCATTGCTGTTAAACTCCAACTATTTTTGAATTCTTGTAAAAGAATTAGAATAATGGAGTAGTTTCAGATACAAAGTTTTAGAGGCTTACGTTTCAACAAGTCCACACCAAAATTATATGTCTAACTCAAGTAGTTATTGCAGATGAGTTCAATGATGAACCGGTGAACGTTGTAATATTCAGGTGCACTGGTGGACGTTGTCATCCCTCGCCGTGTTTCTTCATTTATAAAAATTGTATCAACGAGTGAAGTGGAGCAAAACTAAATAGAGGGAAGGACAGTGAACTTCAAAGGATAGGAAAGGAACAACTATTAAATCATTTTCCTTCTCAGATGTTAACCTGACCCACAGACAGCCTAACGTCTTTAGAAACCTTGCCTTGTTCTAGTTCCAAACTGTAGTTCATTTGGACTTTGTGTTTCCACTTGCATAGCGGTACAGGTTCACTAACAAGTAACATCAACCAATTATTCAATGTCTACTTTTCTTTATCCACAAATTTTTGTGACGAGTGGAGATGATTGTGCTTAAAACATTTAATTATGAAAGTACTTTTGATCAAACTGGAGTTAACTGTCATTATCAGAATAGAAAAGCTAGTTTAATCCGAGTTAAAATCACAATGGACCTAGGATGAATAGTATCTATCCAATGTGCAGTAGCTAGGGTGGAGATGTGACAAGGGAAGGGTTAACACTTGAGTCATGGAGGCATAAGATACATAATATTTTGTAATTTATTTGGATACAGAGCTAGTGAGTGGTGATAAAACAAGATATCAACACGAGGCAATTTTTAAGTTAAACCACGGCATGGCATGGGAGAGAGTGTTGTTTCCCAGCCATTAATAAGTTTCTTAGCCCATTCCCTGGCTGGCAGGTACATTGAGCACCTTAAGAAAATGCCTCGTGGGAGGGAAGCGATTCGTTCAACCATATACGTAATTAGCGGGGAAAGTGTTCAGACGAATGTCATATGACACTCCCTTCATTATATCCTTCCTTTCCCTGTATAAAAGAATTAAAAATAGGGACGATCCCTTTAACCAATTCTGACAACGACTATGAAAAGAGGGACGGAAAAAATCTGTTCGTCTGCTTCAAAAGCAATCTTATTGCAATAAATAAATCAAAATTAGATAATTGAGAGGTACGTAACAGAAAGATCTTGTTCGTGGAAAGAGACTATTAAACTTAAACCGGTTCCAGTAAATGGGCTCATGATTAGGAGCAGAGGTGGTACGTAATAGGGCAAAAGTTGAAGGCTTGGAGTTGACACTTGACAATGTCAATGTCCACTTAGAACATTATCATCTCCTATCTCCGTAAACTGATTTAATGGAAGTCATGATAGAATTGGCTTGTCATCAACTGCAATTATCAGCATTTACAAAACCAAATAGAAGGAGAGAGACAGGGGGCCACTGTTACTCTTGGGCATATAATACATCCAATTCTTGTCTCTTCTATTACACAACTGTTGTTGTGTTACCCACGTCAGATATACATCAACTTCAAAGTATTTATTTTTAGTTTCAATCTTTCACATTAAACAATAAAAAGTACATCTAATAATATCATATCCCACGCGGAGGAGTTCAATAGTGACGAATTTCTTTGTAGAGTTGGGATGACTATAAAACTCATATCAAGACCCTGAGTTGTGGAGGGTAATCTCGTCTATAAAAAAAACTTATCCACGTAACGGATCAGTAGTGCGCTTCCAATGTCTTGCCGACGGAGGAGACGTTGGGCCCCACGCGCAAAGAGCGGGATATATGAATAGTAAAACAAAAACACATATAACATTTTAATATACAAAGCGAACCGTTGATTACGGATTAACGGTGAAACCAATCTTGACCGTTCATTAAATTCCAGCAACGGCGTGCGTTATCACAACCGAATGAATGGACGGAGACAGATTGATACAATTAAAGTGGAGATGTTTAAGTTGATAAAAAATTAATAAATCAACAGAAAGAGAAGAGACTAATTGATGAAGTGCTGACGTGGAAGAGAGAGAGAGAGAGTTTGAAAACGAGGGTGTG
Organism: Erythroxylum incrassatum; assembly: GCA_026546855.1. Classification (NCBI taxonomy): domain Eukaryota; kingdom Viridiplantae; phylum Streptophyta; class Magnoliopsida; order Malpighiales; family Erythroxylaceae; genus Erythroxylum; species Erythroxylum incrassatum. Next base: position 16,339,302 of record JANVCL010000214.1, on the reverse strand, counting down.
GTCTTAAAAGGCCAATATAAACAGACATGCTCTCTGCAGCTGCCGTGTTCTTGCCTCCTATACCTCGCCTATTTTCCTCTGGTTCTTTAGCTTGGTCTGTGTTTTCGGTTTTCGGTTTTCGCTCACTGTTCTAGGTTGTTGGTTGGTTTGGTAAATTCTTCCTTTTTATATTCTGTCTTTGATTAGCGTCCTCTGTGTCTTCTAAAAAAGATATAATACCAATCATAAAAAAGATATTTTATGATTGGTTACAAGATTTTACTGGAGTCGTGAAAGAGAGTGTTGGGAAGCCAAAGACTTTCGCGGGAGAACAAAAAGAAAAACAGCGATAAACGAAAGTCCTTATTCTCCGTCAAGTTTTTCTGGTTTGTTGTTGAAAATATTGCCGGTAATGTGAATGCTAGAAGGGATTGGCTTCATGAGTATGCGATTCAGAATATGCATGCTCTCTGAAGCTTGAAACTGGACTCCAACAACAGCCATATGGGCGTTAATTTCAAGATAGAGTACTTATCGCCTTTTCAGATAAGAAACCTACCAACAGAAACAAGAATTCGGCTTGTTTAAGAATTCGCTGCCGTGGTGAGTAAATCATTTTCTGGTGCGAAAGAGCCATTCTTCAATTCGAAAGTTGATCAATTTTTGTCGCAAATGGAGTCCAACCGATCTTCAGAAATGCAAGAACCGAGCATCGACACTGACAAGCTGAGCTACGAAATCTTCTCAATCCTCGAAAGCAAGTTCCTTTTTGGCATCGACGATCAGAAGCTCTGGATTCCAAAACAAATTGCTCCACCAACCATCGAGCAAAAACTCGAACATTTAATACCACCAATCACTGACACCAACAGTGTTTCAACAATCAAGAACCAGAGAGGCAAAATCTGCATTCTGTCAATTGATGGTGGAGGAATGAGGGGTATTCTTCCCGGAAAAGCATTAGCGTATCTCGAACAAGCGCTGAAAACTAAGTCTGGCGATCCTGACGCAAGAATCGCCAACTATTTTGATGTCGCCGCCGGAACTGGAATCGGCGGGATCTTCACGGCGATGCTTTTTGGCTCAAGAGACCACAGCCGTCCTATTATGAAAGCCGATGATACTTGGCGATTTCTCGCTGATCAGGGCAAAAGATTTTACCGGTCTGGTAATGGCGGTGGGGGTCTTAAGAGGCTTTTGAAAGTCGGTTCAAACAGATCGACTGCGGCCACAATCGGTCTAGAAAAGGTCATGAAAGAGACGTTCGCAGATAAAGGTCGGAGCTTAACGCTCAAGGATACGTTAAAACCGGTTTTAATTCCATGTTATGATCTTTCAAGCACAGCACCATTTTTATTCTCGAGAGCCGATGCATTGGAAACTGATAGTTTTGATTTCCGGCTCTGCGAGGTTTGTAAGGCGACGTCCGCCCAGCCGGGGTTGTTTGAACCGGTTCAAATGCGGTCCGTGGACGGTCAAACCAAGTGTTTAGCAGTGGATGGCGGGCTGGCTATGAGTAACCCGACGGCGGCGGCAATTACGCATGTGTTGCATAACAAGCAGGAGTTCCCATTTGTGAGAGGAGTTGAAGATTTGCTTGTATTGTCACTTGGAACAGGTCAACTTCTTGAGGTAAGCTATGAGTACGATCAGGTGAAAACATGGAGGGCCAAGCATTGGGCTCGACCCGTGGTTCGAATCGCTGGTGATGGTTCGGCTGATTCGGTGGACCAGGCGGTGGCTATGGCGTATGGTCAATGTCGGAGCGGTAACTATGTGAGAATACAGGTAACAGAGTTTCTTAGTGAGTTTGGATTTGATTCTACGCAACTTGGTATGCATGAGACAGAATTGGCCAGGCTGTTATATGGGGTGATGTTCTTGAATCAATTTGTCTTTGTTGGACAAATATATACAGCATTGTGTCACCATAAATAACACTTATTTCGCTAAGGTCCTTTTTTGGGGATGTCAGCCGACAGGTTGTAGAGGAGAGTGATGCGTTTTAAGATCTTTTCATGTAAGAGGCAAATAGTTCTGGGACCTGGCCTATTCTTTTTCTTGGTTGGGTACTACATGTGCCGACCTTGGTGTCTGAATGGGTTTGGACACTGGACTTCTGACTCTCAATATCCTTACTTGCTATCCTTATTTTTCAACTCCCCTTTTTAGTTAGTGGAGGTGAGTTGGTATCTATATCACTGACCCATAACAAGGACTACGTTCTAAGAGCAGAGCAATGCGTAGATTATTGATCATAAAGCATCACTCGTCTTTTATAATTAGGTATTAGTCGAAGGATTAAACATGTTTACCGTAATCAGCATTGCTGTTGTCAATTATGTTACTCTTAAGTTATACTTCTAAGTTTGGCACCAAGCTCTTTAACGTTCCCGTACCTATACTCTATGATCTTCAAACAGCTGTAGACGTTTTTACTAAAGGAGCAAATAGTACGACCCTGTTAGTTCCGATGGTCCCATTCTTTTAATGATTGGGCACAGGGTCTAATTAATTTTTATGTAAAAGTGAATGCATGGTAGACTATGTATAGTAGAAATTAGGCTTACTCCACTGAAGCAAATAGTGCGACTTTGCTTCTTGCTTTTGTTTCCATGTTTATGCTTTTATCTTTTTCTGGATTAATTTGTGTGAGATTAATCTTTCTAGGTTCCTCTACAGTGTTTCATACCAATGGAATGTTCTGATTATACTCCAATTAACTTTGCTGTGTCAGGCAAATGGGTCCAGCTTAGGTAGGTGCGGACCAAATGTGGACAGTGACTCTAGTCCAAACAATGTGAAGATGTTGATTGGAATAGCAGAAGAAATGTTGAAGCAGAAAAATGTAGAATCAGTGCTTTTTGGGGGCAAAAGGATTGGAGAGCAGAGCAATTTTGAGAAACTCGATTGGTTTGCCAGTGAACTTGTGCTTGAGCATCGGAGTAGAAGCTGTAGAATTGCTCCCACTGTAGCATTCAAGCAAGCTCCCTCAAAACCCGCCTAGACTATTTATTCAACATTTTTTAAGAAGGAAAAAACTAGAAAAGGTATGTATCATTGCCTCTATAGTTTAACATTATTGGTCTAAAAGTGGTATCTTAGTGTTTTATTGAAGTAGTCAAGTAAGAAAACAAACAAACAAACGTTTTCTTATAATATTTAAACCGTGAAAGGTACTCTAATTAAAACTTTTGTTACCAACATAATTGATGAACATGGTGATATTTAATATGAGACATAATGATTCGGAGTGACACCAGTTGATGATTACCTGGGATCTGAATTGCCTTTTCAACAATGAAATGTCCCTTGTCAGTTGAGAACAAGCACATTTAGCTCATTACTTTTTTAGATTGCATTTCTTGATACCCCGTGCGTTATCCAATTTCTTGTGAAACCCAATATTTTCAAACTTTTAAGCAAAATCGCTATGAACCAGATGGCAGTAATGGCTGGAATTTCGCGTTTAGTGTGCAATTGTCATTGTCCTTCAGAGAGTTGTTACTGGTTGCTGTTTTTGTTGTAAAAGATGGAAAGTATACGAATAGGTGATGTGGGAAAGACATCCTCAATTTTTGTCGGTCTACCGACACTGGTTCTTGTGATCACAGTTCGGTGATATATCCGTCATTCTATAGAAAAAGGACCTTCTTCTCTTAAAAAATGTGTTCATTTTGACAAATATAAAATATGCAACCAAAGCATTAAGTGCACATATCGGTAGTACCCTTTTGTACTGGCAGGGCCCTTCCACTTTCTACACCGGCCCTTTGGTTAATTTTCTTTTCATTACTTGTCTATTATTCCTTGCCCCATTCGAGTACTTGGTTGGTACGTTTGTATTTGTCAGTGTGATTTTAAAGTTACTCTGTACACATAGCATCAATCTGTCCATGCATTTGTCTGGTACTTACGTCTTGTTCTTTAATTCGTGTAATTGGAGGAGTTCCACAATAAATTCCCACAAGGTACAGACAGAGGCAGTCCTTGTGGATAAGTTAGCACCAAGTCACATTGAGGGCCAATTGACGTTCAACCAATACCATTGGGAAAGAGTTCTCTAGACTTGGGACTTCTTAGTTCTTGTGGACTTCTTCCTATCTTCTATATAGAACTTGTTACTTTCCCTTTTCTGTTCCTTTTACTAGCGGCTTTCCAAGTGGAGAACATATAATGAATGCGTTTAGATATCTACATACTATGTGCTAACATTTTAATACGACTTTTTAATCATCCGACACTTATTAAAGTAATTAAGGGCTGTCTGGTACAATGTTATTTTTAAATAATGTTATTTTAAAAGGGTACAAGCTCAGTTCAACTCAGGCTTGGGTCTCATCCTAGACTCGGACCACATATAGGAGACTTGGTGCCAATAGCAGACTTAACCCATTGCAACTTCTAATTTTGACCTTTGTACATTATGTGATTTTGGGCTTTGTGTATATGGGTATTTCGTATTTTTACCGTATATGAAATTTCTATCTCCCGTATTTATGAATCTATTTAATCCGAATATCCAATTCTAACACCGAGTTCTTCTCTTGAAACACAGGTAAAAGTTATTTATGAGAAACACAAGAAAAGGAAAAAGAATGGAGGGAGAAATGTAAAATAGATCAGCTGTTACTGAGATAGCTAGAGAAGTAAAGAAAAGGACAAGCAAAAGCGCATAAAGCTTAGAAGATCTTAGTGGGATACTTTGCCTGCCAGAGGACAGGCATAGTCTTGTCCACACCAACTTTCTCCAGGGACATGGAACCAAGAAAAAGCAAAGAAAGGATTTGATTTAATTTCTTCTGAAGGTCAAACCAGGCATCAGGTGTGAATCTTTTGACGTCAATTAAGGATTTTAGGCTGTGGAGTTTGTTTCCATATTCTACCATCCTTACCCTTTTTTATTTTTATTTTTCATTTTTTAAACTATGATTTGGTCTTTTCAACTTTTAAGTCATAACTTGAGTTGTGCGGTGGAAAGAAACCTTAGGAGAATACCCTAAAAGTTCTTCGTCTGAGAGGTCCTATTTTTCATTTTTAAGAAACTACCACATTTCTTTTAAGCAATGACAATGCAGCAATGCCCAGAAAGTATTGAGGGTTGGAAGGAGCAAAACCTCATTTCCTCTATTGACTATTGGGAGAATATGCATGTCATGAATTTCCCATTAATGCCTGAGCAATAAGACATAGTGAAATCTGTTATGTTCTACAGCAATATTGTCCAAACATGACAACAATTTATCGAGGTCTAGGACGAACTTTGTCCCGATCAGCATCTTAAATATAGGTTAGACCAAAATTTGCTTGGCTTAGAGAGTAAGAACAACCATTCTGGTCTTTAGTCCTTCCCAATCATAGAATGACCACAAAGATAGGGAGTGAAATCGTATGTTCCTTTTATCAAAGACCAACTCTGTTCCATCAATACCTGACCACACAATTTGCTGAGACCTACTGAAATTTGTGGACGGCGGTTGGTCTTGGATAAAAGGAACAGATAAATTAATCCCGAGAGACGGCACCCAAGGTAAGTGAAGTCACAATCAGAAAGACGTGACGTCGAATCAAACATCCAACTTTCTCACAATTATCAAGTCAACAAAACTATGTGAGACCAACTGCTCCTCTTGAATTCTCTATGCAAATAATACAAGACTCGTGACCGACCATATTTCATGCACATCAACATGATAATACTGTTGTGGCCACCGATTTAGACTAACCAAATATTGGATTTACTCCTAACAATGTTAATACAGCTACTATACCTTTATGCCAAACCCAATAGTCCAACATTTCCTACTTTTCAGTCCTATCCAGCCAATACGGTATGGTAACTTTTAGTTGTTACCAATGTTGGTGTTTTCAGTCCATACTAGTCGATACCAATACTCATAATACTAGTATTATACTAGATGGATTTATAAAATTAAATTTTCCTAGAACTAAATTGTAAAAAATAAAAATTTATAGCCTACTAACCCTAACACAACAAGCATCAGTCGTTTCACTCCTCAACCTCTCACTCTAAGGTCTCAACTATAGTCACCCACTTCGTCTCATCGTCAGTTCGTCACTACAGCCACTCACCACCGTCGCCAATCATGGTGAAGTCCCACCATCGACACTCGACACTCACTTAGTCGTTCGATTTTTGAAGGTGTCACCAATTCGCGCTCAAGACTTACGTTATTGCCACCGCTTCTCTCACTCTTATGCTTCAGCTACAATCACCCACTTGGTCCCACCCTTATTTTAGCCACTTGCCATTGTTGGCAGTCGCGGTGAAGTCCCACCGTCACCACAGTTGCTAATCGCCACTCAACCTCGCTTAGTCATTCGGCCTGTCACAATCACCAACTGGCGCTCCAACCCTCGTCTCTGCCACAACCATTACCAACTCTAGACTTCATCATAAGTTGCAGCGTTGCCACTCTTACCCTCCGTCCCCTTATTCCACACCTCCACCTAGGTTGTAAAATGTTGCTGGTTGGTATCTTTTAGTTGTTTTTGATAAAGAAGATACTGCCTCCTATTTAAAATAAAAGTGGTTGGTGTCTTTTAGTTGTTTTTGATAAAGAAGATACTCTCTCCTATTTAAAATAAAAGTTATTTTAGAGAGATGCATACTTATTAAGAAAGTTAATGAAATATTTAATATACCTTAATTAATTATATGTTGAAGTGCCTTGAAAACATAATCTATGTAATCAATATGTGAGAAAAATTAAAGAGTAATTTTGAAAGTAAAATCATAAACATGCATGAAAAGTCACGAATGACACTTATTTTGAATAATTAAAATCTCTCTAAAACGACTTTTATTTTGGATAAGAGAGGGTACATAATAGTGATTAGCATAATACCATAATCATATTATAACAAATAATTACTTTGTTAATGACTTAAATGAGGTAATTATATCTAGTGTTTGTTTTTATAATTATGTTAATTATTTGTTAACAATTTTTGTGGAATTAAATTATGATTTAATGAGGATAATTATATATAATGTTTGTTTTTATGATTATATTAATTATTTTTTAGCTTTTTATGTAATTGAATTATGGATAAAATAAAATTTTATTAATTATATAATGAATAAATAAATCATTAGGGTTAATTATCATAAAATTTCAAATTTTACTCAATTTTATAATTATAGCTTAAACTTTAAAAGTAGTAATTAAATACCAAAATTTTCAAATATAACCTGAAGGTAGTATTTCTGTAACGTTGATCACGTAGGAAGCCATATAAGACATAAATCTAAACATGTATTATTATATCTGTATTAAATTGTACATGTTAAGAGTTCATTAAATTAATTAAGTAAAATTAAGCAAATTAAAAAATAGTTTAAACCCTAAATTAATTTGGGATTTCATATTATCTTACTATTTTTCCTGCATAACATTCCCTATCGCATATATTGTTTTCTATGTTGACAACTTGTCTTTCATATTGCACACTTGTCTTCTCTATCTCACACCTTTCCTTTGCTCCTCTTCACATTAGACTGTTCTCGGACTAGCTACAAATTTTTTTTACTCCTTTTCATACTAGCTACAAATTATCACACACTATTCTTCATTATCATCTGTAACTAATAGTCGCAAGAAGCGTTTCATATAATGTAAACCAGTAGCTACAATAAAAATTTTACAACATTTTTCAATGTCTCTTTTGTTGAATATAATTTCTCAATTCTTCTTTAGGTTGTGCACTGAACGTAGTGGAAGGTGTGAATGGTGGGTGATTGACAATGTTTATGTGTAATGTAGATGGGTTTGGACAAGATATATATGTTGTCCACAAGCATTCTTATTTTGCAACCTACTTTTAATCACTATTCTATCTTGTAATTTGTGAAATGGTGTATGAAACATTACTCTATCTTGTAATTTGTGTATTGGTGTATGAAAAAATGAGCTTGTTATATGTTATTCATGGCTTGTTGAAAGCTCGTACCATTCCAACTTTGACACAACCTTTTGCGATATACATCCCCAATTTCTTTTATAGAAAAACATCCCCTGCCTTTTCTGTGCTTAGTAGAACTGAAGGAACATCTTGTAAAGATCCCTTATGTAGGCATCTTCTTAATTTTTGGTAAAGAACAATACATTAAAAATGGCATATTTAGGACACTTAACCAGGAAGAGATCAAATGCAACTTGCAAGGCTAATGTTTATAATTTCATTGTTAGGCTTATTAAAATTTTGATTAGTAGAAGTCTTACAGATTTTACAAAGGAAAAAGTTGTTGTGATTTAATTTTGTATATCAAATTCATTTTGTTTCAATTAAGATATATAAAGGATGGTATACTTATAAAGTGAAACTTCAGACTATACAATGCTAAAACAAGTAAATGGCTCACTTTTTTGAAAGCATACTAGTAAAAATTCTTATGTTATCTGGAAATAAAAAACATAAAGACTTTTAATTCTTATATATTCTCTCTTTCCATTTTCTTCATCCTTACATGAGAGCTACATGATTAATTTCAATAATGCCTATTCCAAAATTTATTTTGTTTCTAACTAAATAAAAGCTTATGTAACAATCTATCAACTCTACTTTAACTCGTACATAGGCTATTACTTGTTTCTGATCTACGTAGGAAAACATTTGTAATACTTTTGTTGTTTGGTTTTACTAAATATTATAAAATCTTTATTTGATGGAATTATTCGACATCTCATAACCATGCTTTGAATGAAGTATTTTGCAACTATTGAGTAGATAACCTCTCTTTTCAAGCACATTTAAGTTATTAATTAAATATTTGTTGGATGATATTGTAATAGAATAAACAAAAATGTGCAAAAACAAAATATACGTAACTTTTGTTGCCTATGCACCTAGGCTATATTTAACATAGGAAGAGTCTTAAAGTGTCGTCAATGGATTTCGAATATTGATTACCCCAAATGTAATGAGAAGATGAAGTTACATATATCAATTGTTAAGCCTAACATTGGTTAACATTTTTATGAATGCATAAATAGAATAGTAGGTATTTCAATTATTGTTTTTTAACGATGCCGTTAGTATAAAAAATTTTAACCAATATTCAAATTGAAGGTGTCTTGTAGGTACTTAGTATTTGTAAATGAGATGAAGGTTAGTTTTTGTTAGAAAATATGTAAACATCTTCTATGCATTGTGGAAAGAGTCTTATTCGCAAGATGCATTGTTGTTTGTAAGAAGTAGGTACATATAGTAATTAAGCTACATAATGCAAATTCGCCATAAGTGCAACTTTTTTGCTTATATCTTTATTATGTAGGTCCCATGTGATTTCATAGCTTAGGTGTTGGATGCAACTATGACAAATACGGACATGTTGTAACAGTTAAAATTTTGAATGCAATTTTTTTTCTCCTTTTGCAATTGCAAGTAGTATGTTGTCTTGAAAGAAGAAGGGAATAATTGAGTATGTAAGTAGTAAGATGTGTTGATGACAAGTCATTTGTAAATTTCATTATTATGGAGGTAATGAAAAGGGATTTAAGAAATTGAGGAATCATAATTTTTTGAACTCATTATTGACTCAGTTATTAATTTTGGTCAATTTTAGTTTCAATAAGCCCTGTTAAGCATTTCATCAGTAATTAATGTAATAAAAAAGTTTTTATCTTATCTTTTTATTGAAAACGATTTCATATTAGGATCTTGTTAGAAATAATATCACAAATTTAACTTACCTTGTTCATAATTCTTATAGATCTTGGCATCTGGTCATTATCAAACTCAAAGACCTATCCATAGTATTGATGTTAGGTTCACTTGAATAATTATTAATTAAAAGGATAAGGATATACATATGTGTCACAATAGATGACGAAAATCACATTAAATATGTACGTAACTATGAACTATTCGATGGTATGATAATATAAGAAACAAAGAGAAGGAAATGTAAGACTTAAAAGAAACTATAAGAACTCTCAAAGTTGGAGAAAATGTCACGAGTTAACCATTAAATAAAACTTGTGGACAATAATTTAAAACTCTGGCATCAATAATTGTATCATTAATATATCAATACCATAAATATCTAAACCTAGATCATATGTTACACACAACAAATGAGTAGGTCAAACTGATTATTGCATTAATAAATATATAAACTTGGATCAAATGTTAGAAAACTATGCTTATGTGAAAGACAATTAATATATGTTAGTGAGGCTTTTTAATCAAACACTAACATATAATATAATGACATAAGAGACTTTATTAATGTATAATAAGAACTTATAAAACATCTAATGAGGATTTACAATAAGTATGCCACTTTTATAATTATGATGCTCTCCAAATTGTCTAAAAGAGGGTCTCACACTTACCAAATTCCAAGAAGGTGAAATAAGGACAAGACCAAGAGGCTAGACTACCAATTCTATATTATTAAGAAAAGCACAACTAGCAATTTTACAATATAACACTTATACAACAATGTCAAACCATGTTAAAAATACTCAATTAAAACATGTTTAAATAGTGAACCAAATCATGTCAGAATTATCAACCAAATGATAATTAATACATATCTAAAACTAATACATAGCCAGAAGTTAGTATCCAAATTTTCAATCATCAATAACTTGGGATTTTTTAGGAGCAGATTTTTTTGCACTCAGTTTGATTTTTTAGAATGTTATCTTGATCTTAATCCTAATTCTGTAGCATAGTAGAATCTTAGAAACAATCTTCGTGAAAACATTTTAAATTTTTTAGAAGTTTAATCACTAAGTTAAATAACCTTAAGCACATACAGATGAATAAATCAATAACTATCTAAAAGCATTATGTTCCAAACATAATTCACAAGACAAATACATATTAACTACTTCCTAGTTTTCCTGTAATGAATTGAAAAACATAAAAACAAAAATGCTAAAAAGGAACTGACGTCCAAACAATTGAAAAAAAAAAGTATAAACAAGGCACGCCCTTTTCTGTCAATTCTATATCCTTCATAATCACAATTTCTGTAATGTAACAAAAAAGATTGATGTGATAGATTTTGTAATGCAAAGAGGCGAGAAGATTGGTGTACAACAGAGAATCGTGTGCAACAAAGGAGCAAATCATAAATTCTGTAATGCGAAGAGGAGCAAATCATAAATTTTGTAATATGAAGATGAGCAAAAAATGGTGTACGTGTGGAAGAGAAGATAGGTGCAACAATGAAGAAAAGTGTAACACAATCTACGAAGAGGAGGAGAGACAATGAAGAAAATCTGTATGACAGGGAAGAAAAGGTATGCTTCAATAGAGAATGGTGTGTAGGTAAGAATATGAAGTCTCAAATTAATTTAAGGTTTTAACCCCCTCTTCTTTTAATTTTTAATTTGCTTAATTTGACTCAATTTGTTTAATTAAGCTTGACATGTCAAATATATATAGCTGTAGTGTTGCCATAGAGCAACGTTAACGAAAATACTAATGTCAGATTAAATTTGAAAAAAAATGAAAGTTTAGATATTTAATTACCATTTTTTAAAGTTCGGGCTATAATTACAAAATTGAATAAAGTTTAGAATTTTTAATTAACCCAAATCATTATATAGCACAATATTGACGATTATTTCTGTAATTTTGAAAAATTTAAGAACTATTTTATAAATTTTAAAAATGAACTAAAACGGTATTCGATATTGACCAGTACTAGTATAACATCGTTCCAAAACTAAATTCAATGCCGATACTAGTACAAATATTCATAACATTGGTTTACCATCCCTAAACTTTCTTTATACAAATCCTTGAAAACACTTAATCAAGCCTCACTCGTGAGTTTTGTGATGCATGTATTTTAAGTCAAAAGGCGTTTTCCCTTGTGGAACTGAATACAAAAGTAGCTATACCTTTTATGACTAAAGTAATACATAGTTGTATAGTGAACAATGATTAATATACGTTAAGTAAAGAAGGCCTAAAGTATAATTATCATTCTCTGAGATGATGCACCAACTTGTATTAATTAATTTGTCGGTGGGTATATTGAAAATACTGCCTAACCGTCGTATTAATTATTAGAAAAATAAGAATGTTAAACTAAAGTTGTATTAATTAAACATATTAAGCTGCATGAAACAATATATATGACCGTTCGTTTTTATGTGTAGGTCCATTAAATTATTAATTCCTTGCTTACAAGATCATTTTTCTGGTCCAATGTCCTTATTGAAGTTTAATTATTGGCAGAGGGAAGGGAATGATCAGTTTGTCACGTCACTATTAACCTTATAATCTCTTTGTTTGGATATGGAGTTATGTATTGGTCAGTTTTCCTATATTTTGTTCTTTTCCATTATGTTGTTGTGCATCGTTTGGTCGCCCATCTCATACTGTCTTCTTCGTCTATGTATTTATTAATGTATAATGTCAAAGTGTTCGCTATCCTTCCCTTTCTTTCTCTATCTTCCCAACTTGGCGTTGAGGTCTAATCTCTAACTACTTAGTTTTTGATCTTGAATGCAACCGAAACCAAACCTTTTATAGGGGAATCTGCTTTATCTTTAATATCATTATCGTAGAGTTATCATATGTATAACTTAGGCATATATAATATTAGACTTTTCAGTTCTTTCTGTTCACACATTGTCCTTTACTTTTTAAGGATTAGGGTGTCTTATAAAGTCTCAATAATACAGAAAATAATGCATAAGCTGTTGTAACCTTTATAATACTGATACCCACTCGTGCCAATACCCTTACATGTAGATATATATGCACATATAGTAAACAGCTAAAGGTCAAGTTGCAAGGAGTTCGAACATGCATAGGAGAAGAGATTAGGGAATGAGATATTATCGGGTAATTTATATTCCTATTATATCCAAACATTAAATTATATACTTATTATGACATTAATATATATGAATAATAGTTGTTGATTAATATCAAAAGCACATTACATAAAATTAAAAAAGAAACCAATTTAATATTTGAAAGGTAGAATATGTGATTAGTTGGGAAAGTAGAGTTAATTAACTTGGCTAATACGACCTAATTCAATAATAATTGCAAGTATGGAGGCTATGCAATCATTAATTTGGAGGTTAGCTATGTTAAGGGTGTGCTTGTTTGGTGGGTATGAAAAAAAGGGGATGGGTATGAAATGAAAGATTGAGTTTGGTAAGGGATTGTGATTATAGAGTTATTATTTTGATTACCCATTTTTGGGTAATACCCCATTCCTCTCCTAATCTAGAGGAATGGGTATCATTGTTAAGTAAGGGTATGCTTATTACAATTAATT
>JANVCL010000214.1:16276102-16292899 GCA_026546855.1 Erythroxylum incrassatum | reverse complement strand
GGTCTTCTCTCAGTTCTTAGGGGGGAGGGGGGCTCCAAAACATGAGATGGATCTAGTAAGTACTTTTTAAGCATAGAAACATGAAATACATTATGGATCCTATCCAAGTCCGGTAGCAATTCCAATCGATACGACACGGTTCTGACACACTCCAGGATGCGAAAAGGTTCGATATGTCGAGGGTTTAGCTTTCCTCGACTCTAAAATCTGATGATACCTTTCCATGGGGATATTCGAAGAAAAACTCTGTCACCAACTGCAAACTCTAACGGTCGTCGCCTATTATCTGCATAACTCTTTTGTTGATCCTGGGCAATTTTCATCTTCTCTCGAATGATTTTTATCTTCTGAGTGGTGACTTCTATCAATTCAGCTCCTTCTATTTTGGCCATACCAACCTTATCCCAACACAGATGTGTCCTACACTTCCTTCCATAAAGTGCTTCATAAGGTGGCATACCAATACTTGCCTGGTAACTATTGTTATAAGCGAACTCAATCAAAGACAAATGTCGGTCCCAACTCCCTTGGAATTCCATCACACAAGCTCTCAACGTGTCCTCTATTATTTGAATGGTCCTGTAACATCCCAGATCACCCGCTTACAGATATTGTCCGCTTTAGGCCTTGACCTTGCCAAGCCCTTACGGTTTTACTTTTCCCGAGGCCTTCTAAGGAGGTCACCCATCCCAGAACTACTCTTACCCGAGCACGTTTAACCTCAGAGTTCCGATGGGATCCGGTGCATTAGGCCGTAGAAAACACATCTGTAAGGGAGAGGTATCCGTACCCTTTATAAGACATACTTCGTTACCCTCTCCAACCGATGTGGAATCTCACACTCTCCACCCCCTTAGGGCCCAGCCCTCTTTGGGGTCCAGCCTAGCTGGTACAACGGTTTGGGTACCGGCTTTGATACCAATTTAATTGTCATGGGCCTGATGTGGTACCGGGTCGAGACACTATTACATTTTGAATTCTTTTTAATTTAACATTTTATATTAAGCATTATTCCATAGTTTGAACATTTTAAGTTTGTGTATTGCATAAACGTTTAACTAAATGTTAAGTTTATGCTTTGTATGAATATTTTAAGTCTATATTTTGTATGAATATTTTGCCTATATTTGATTAATCCTTTTGACTAAATGTTTTGTTATTATTTAATGTTGGCATTATAGATACACGGATTCTTTATCAGATTTCAAATCAAATTTCAATGATGAACTAATAAAAGTAATCATTATTTTCTAATTGGGGGGGGTTAGAGAACAAATATTTTCATTTACAAAAGCAACCATGTTGAACTTCTGCTCTATTAGGTTATGATTAGATATTAGAACTTTTGAATAGGAATCTTACAAGGATTTATGATAACTTAAGAATGAGCAAGATAATCTTCTTGAGCTTATATGAGGAGTTGAAAAGTTTAGGAGACTTAAAGGAAACAAGTCATTTGATTGTGGAGGAATAAGTAACAATTTTCTTGATGACTATAGACTATAGTGAGATAACTAGAGTCAATACATAATGCTTTCAACATTCGACCTAGGCAATTTCAAAGTACTTTCGCAAAGTCTTATAATCATCTTGCAAAAAGAATCAGTACTCCACCATCCTTTACTAATTTACCTCTTGAGATTCAACATAATTAAAAAATATTTTCATATTTTTAGGTACATTTATATATTTAATTACTATTTTAATTATACCCTTATGATTAATTGTAATAGCCCAAACCACCTACTTGCAGATATTGTCCACTTTGGGCCAAAGCCTTAGTGCTCCTGACTGGCACGGTTTTGCTTTTCCAGTGTGTAGGCCTCTTTTAGACTCTACTCCCACATGACTTCCCAAGAGGTCACTCATCCTAGTACTACTCTTATCCAAGCACATTTAACTTCGGAGTTCTAATGGGATCATGTGCGTTAAGGCATAGAAAACGCGTCTGCAAGGGGAAGGGATCCACTCCTCCCCAACCGATGTGAATTTCTACCCTCCCTCGTGGAGGCCCAATGTCCTCGCTGGCCCATCAGCTCGAGTATTAGCACGGATACCAATTGTAACAACCTAGACCATCCACTTGCAGATATTGTCCGCTTTGGGCCTTTTTAAGTGACTTGTGGTCCACACCGTTTGGGCATTTTTAAGTGGCTCGTGGTCCACACCCTCTAGGCCTTTTTAAGTGACTTGTGGTCTATACCCCACCCCCTTAGGGCCCAACATTCTACGCTAGCACATCGACTCAAGAACCGGCTCTATCCCACATCGGTTAGGAAGGAGAAAATTATAATAGCCCAGACCACCCATTTGTAGATATTGTCCGCTTTGGGCCCTTTTAAGTGATTCGTGGTTCACACCTTTTGAGCCTTTTTAAGTGGCTCATGGTCTATACCCTCTGGGCCTTTTTAAGTGGCTCGTGGTCCATACCTTCATGGTTTTGCTTTTCCTACCCTTGGGAAGATGCGTCATTAGTGGTGAGGCCCGCCCTAATACCTAGTATCAGTCCAGTCCATCAGCCAAGGGTTGGCACCTAGTAACACCACCCAACGATATTGTCCTCTTTAGGCCTAGCCCGCAAAGTTTTGCTCTTCCCCTAGGAGGAAGACGGGTCTTCCCAAGGGTGAAAAAAGCAAAACCATGAGGGTGTGGACCACAAGCCACTTAAAATGGCCTAGATGGTGTGGACCATGAGCCACTTAAGAAAGCCTAAGGGTGTGGACCACGAGCCACTTAAAAAGGCCCAAAGGGGACAATATCTATAAGCAGGTGGTCTGGGCTGTTACAATTGGTATCAGAGTCAGTACCTAAGCCGTTGTGTTAGCTAGGCTAGGCCCTAAGGGGGTAGATGATGAGATCCCACATCGGCTAGAGAGGAGAGCGAAGTATGTCTTATAAGGGTATGGATACCTCTCTACCATAGACGCGTTTTCCCAGGAAGGAGAAAAGCAAAACTGTGAGGGTGTGGACGACGAGCCACTTAAAAAGGTCCAAAGCAGAGAATATCTACAAGCTGGTGGTCTGGGCTGTTACAATTGGAATCAGAGCCAGTACCCAAGTTGATGGGCCAGCGAGGACACTGGGCCTCCCACGAAGGAGGGCAAAAATATCACATCGGTTGGGGAGGAAAATGAAGCACTCTTTATAAGGGTGTGGATACCTTCCCTTTGCAAACTTGTTTTTTATGTCCTAACGCATCAGATCCCATCAGAACTTCAAAGTTAAATGTGCTTGAGCAAAAGTAGTACCAAGATGGGTGACCTCCTAAGAAGTCCTGCGGGAGTAGGGTCTAAAAGAGACCTACACGCTGGAAAAGCAAAATTGTGCAGGTCAGGAGCACTAAGGCTTTAGCCTAAAGCGGACAATATTTGCAAGCGAGTGGTCTGGGCTGTTATCTTAATCATTATTTTAGATGTGTAGTTTTTGTATAAGAGGAATAGATAGTACATATATTGATGAATATGTTCTGACCGATGAACAAATACCATATAGCGGTAAAAGCATTGATCCAATCCAAAATATTAAATGTTGTTGTTCATTTGACATGTGTTTTACATATGTAATGGCTAGATGAGAAGGAACTGTAAATGGCTCTCAAGTTCTTTTAGAAACAATAACAATCCAACAAATCAATTTCCTATACCTCTACAAGTTATTATATTATTTTAAATAAATATAGTAATTATGATTAATTTTTAATATCTTTTTATGATATTTGGTTGATTCAGGCTACACCAATATGCCTAAATTTCTTTCACCATATCGAGGTGAGAGATATCATTTGTGAGATTATATAGGAAAAGGAAGACCTCAAGGTCAACAGGAATTGTTTAACTATGCATTCTTCATTAAGAAATCTTACTAAAAGATGCTTTGGCGTTCCAAATGCAAGATTCTCTATACTTTCTAACATGTCGAGTTACGATATGATGAAGAAAAAAAATGCATCACTATTGCTTATATATGGAGAAGGTGATGAATTATTTGACAATTGTGCTGAAAATGAAGAACAAATTAAGGAAAGTGATAATCAAGATGCAGGTTCTTAAGTGGAGTACAATATTACGCCAGCACAACTTTGAAGTATGTATTAAAAGTGAAATGAAATTGCTAGACAAATGTGGAATTATTATATTATTTTTAATTGATTTATGTTTCTTTTTGTAAATAATAGTCCTATTATGTTTTGAAGAATTATAATATGATGGACGTCTTTTATTAATTAGAATGACTTAATGTAATTTTCTAATTTATAGAATTTTATTATATACAATTAATGTGAAAGTTTATTTAATTATATAAATATGCATATATTTTATTTCTAACCATAATGAGAATTAATTTATTTAAAAATATATTATATTAAAATAATTAACATAAGAGTATAATTAAAAAAACAAGATGATAAAACCAAACATTTTTAATTTTTTATTACAAATCTCGAGCAAGCAGGTTTTTGTTTTCAATTTTTATACTAGAAATCTCAATCAAACATTTTTAATTAAAAAATAAAAACAAAAGTTAAAAACCACAAAAGAAATACATAAGTGAAACTAAATGACCCTTTACTTAACTATATCCATGTGGTTCACACTACATCCATCCAAGTACAACTGATTGGCCTACTCTAAATATAATAGGTCAAAAGTAGCATCAAAATATAATAATTCTCACATGAGATACTTTGGTAATCTCAAGTTTAAGGAT
The DNA here is from genome assembly GCA_026546855.1 of Erythroxylum incrassatum. Lineage (NCBI taxonomy): Eukaryota > Viridiplantae > Streptophyta > Magnoliopsida > Malpighiales > Erythroxylaceae > Erythroxylum > Erythroxylum incrassatum. Next base: position 16,288,192 of record JANVCL010000214.1, on the reverse strand, counting down.
CAATTATACAATCATCATAACAAGTAAATCCATAGACATATAAGTAATATTCTATTTGGGATCCTCATAACTGAATCATTTTAATGAACTTATTCTTCTTTAATAAGTACTCGCACATTTGTTTAAGTATCTTCATATTTTAATTTATAAAATCAATTGTTTTTTACATAAGAAAGAACACATTGTATGTTAATTTTATCTTTCCATCAATTTCTTATTTTAATGAAACTACAACTAGGAATAATTTTAAGAATAACACATAAATACAAATTGAATATCATAATTATGATATCATTATAATTTCAATCATATAGTAACTATTTTTGTGATTTTACCTTTAATATCAAAATATTACATATAATTGAAAATTTTATGTAAAGATAAATAGTACTTTTAATTAAGTATGTCACAAAATCTATAATAAAACATTTGGATATAGGGTATAAAATAATAATATCTCGCTTACGCTAAACGAATTGATTAAGTATTTTATACCATATCTCTATATAATGATCATGTTACTGCTCTGACAGTGGTTTAGTGAGAGAATACTAAAAAAGGGAGCACTTGCATAAATTTAACAATTCTCATCCTAATTACCATTATAAGTAAGAGAGATTGCCTAAATACGTACTTGAATCATTGATAAGACCTAAGGTCCTTTTACATGTACAATGGTTATAATGTTCTATAGTACAATACTATTTAAACAATGCAAGGAACTATATAAAGTTCGAAAGAATTTTTTGATCCAAATAATCATTTTCGGCAAATAAATTTATATTATAGCTTGATTAGCAATTAATACTACATTGAAATCTTTCCAATCTCAAATTAATATTGTTCTAAGTAAAAATATACCTTCATTAGGATTTACTTCTAAAGTTAATATCAATATAACCTTGAACTCAAATATTAACTCATACATAGGATAATGGATATCTTTAATACTTCACATTTAATAAGTTATATATGTTCTTAGACTAAAATATGTAAACACCTTCCATATCTATCTCTATAGGTTTAATTCCCATAATTAAGTTACTACTTTTTCATATTTAATAAGAGTTACTTTTGGATATCATATTTTTAACAACTGAAAATATGAATTATCTCTCTATGAGCAATATGTCTTTGATAACTATAATTCTACTAACCTTCTTATAGATATGATAAATTATCGATCATCTTCAAAGGAAACAATTTGAATTCATTAAGAAAGTGATTTTTTAATTTATCATAACCTTTTGATTATACATCAAATGTATCAACGAAGGTATTAGTTCTAATTAGATATGTTGTCATGAGTTTTGAACTTCTTCAAATTTCATCTTCCTCCTACTATATATATCTTGAGAACCATTGTCCTTAAATGTTCATTGAATCAAATATTTTGTTTATAGGGTCTATAAGATTATATCTAACATCTTAAATATCTCACAACCTTCTTTTTTCGATTTAGTTCTAAATTTATTAGATAATATGTATTCCAGCTAAGCATAATAAATTCATTAATTTTGATTGTTTAAAATCTTACCATTTCATATCTATTATGAAACAACTTGAAATTTTTTGAAGGTAAGTTGTACTAGGCTTAGCTATGGAAGAAATGAATATTGCACTGTACAATATCTCATCTTTTATTTTTCTCGCTACATAAATCTATACTATTACGGAATTTAGTTATAGAGGTATTCTCTAGAGAATCTCATTCTCTATAGCTAACTAAAAAAATCATATCTTATCACATCGATCTCATCGAAGTTCTTTGGTATCCTCAATGCTTAATTTCCATTTAGATTTATACACTTTGAACTTTTCAAAATTTTAAACCAATATTTCATTTAATACATATGACCTATTATATAAAGTCATTAGTAAATATAATGAAATATAAGTATTCATCTTTTTATGAATTGTTATTACATCCAACACATTACATGTATAAACTTAAAAATTAAATATCATCATCATCCTTTCACTAAAGGTTGATTTGTTCATTCTTATAAGTTTTATAAGATTCATAATCAGAAGGAAACATGTATCCTTATGTGTAACTTTATCATTTTTATTATGTTGATTTGACCAATATAGAATAAAAGGATAGTCTCAGTTATATAACTTTACCTCTTATATTAAGCATAAGTATCCCTTGATCTAACACATACAAACTATTTATATAAACTAAGATCAACTACTTTTACTACCATGCCTTGATCGTTATAGTAATGTTAAATCCAAATTCAATATCAAATACTTAAAAGCATGAAATAAAAATATATATGATCTCTATCATACCATGTTTTAACTAAAAATAGTCACGCAACCATTTTTCTTTAATGATAACTATTACGATACTAAAGCCAATGCCTTTCAATTATAGTTTATGTTTATACTTTGAGTAGGCTAAATTGATTGGAACAATTTCATCAAAGTACTATATGTTTTGTTTTTACTTCGTGAAACTATTTACATTATACTATCTCGGTGTTGACATTCTTTTTTCATGTTGTCATTAAAGTTTATGATAAATTAATTAAATCAAAATGTCATCACATTTTTTCAATTATATGATATTGACATATCTCTAAAACTTTAACACCAAATCCTCAATAATGATTATAGTATAATTAAATAATAGATTTTCAATTTTCTTTCTAACTTTAAGAACTCTTCTCAAACCTAATCCTATGTCTAAGAAATTTAGTTCACTAATACTTAGTAACAACTATGCTAAAAATTATTTTTTAGTTAGAATAAAATAATTGTTAGAAAGCAAGTAATTGGTCATATGTCATGGCAACCAAATGAGATTTCTACTTTAATCATTTATTTAGTTATTCCCATTATTTTATTAAGAAAATAACCATAACTACTATTCAAAAAGATTACTCTAATCTCTTATGTGGGCTAGGATCCCATTTAAATTTAGTTAATCTCGAGTTTGCTAAATAATAGAAGGAAACTTTCACATTCTTAACTTGTATTTACTACTTTAATGAGGAATTTAATCTTTGATGGTCTCAACAAACACATATTACATGTAAAATGTTCTACATTTTAAACATGCAATTCTTCATACAAATATAATCAAATCATAAGTATGAAATATTGTTTGATTCTAATTATCAATATAATCTCCATAAGATAAAATAATATTTTCAACTCTTCGGATAATTAAATTGGATTAAACTACTGATTTTGAAATAAATCAAATGCCTATTCTAAATAGTAATTCAATTTTTTAAACAATTTTCATATTTAATTGAAAACTATTTCCAATTTTCTTGACCACCTTTTTAATGAATTTAATTGAAAAATAATTTTCATTACATTACTCTCCTTACTTATTATAATTTAGAAAAAAATCATTTTTTAAGAAATTAAAACGAATCAATAAATGAATGAATTTCTAATGTAGATTTAAGCCAATAGACTTAGCAACCAACCAAAATGCATTGTTATAACACTTATAAAGCTATCAAATCAAGCTAATGAATTATTTTTAAAAATTTTATAAGTAACATGTTCTAATTCAATTAAAAATCTATTTATAATCTAATTAGATATAACATTTTCTAATTAGAAAACCATTTTCTAATGTTAAAAGGAAACAAATTTTGAAAATTAAATATTTTAAATTTAATTAAGAAAGTTCATTACATTAATTTAGAGATTAATTTCTAATTTAATTAAAGCAATTCTGTAAAAGAGTAGAAAACTATTTTCTAAAATATCAACAAAGGCTCATTTTCTTAAAAAATATCTTTCTAAATTTAATCAATAAAAATATCTTTTGTAATTAATTAAGAAATTTATTACTCAAATTAATAAAGAAATAATTTCCAAATAGAATAATACCCTCTAAAATAATAAACGTATCATATTTCAATCAAATAGAAATAGTAATTTTAATTAATAAACACCTTTCTTAATTACTTAAGAAATAAATTTTTTAATTTTAAGGGAGTCTAATTAATTAATAATTTAAATATAATTGAAATTCAATTAATTTAATTTCTAGAAAATAATTTTATAAAATATAAATTAAAAATTGTTAATCTTAATCCAATTAATAAATAATTAATTTGGTTTCAAAATTAAGATCTAATCTTAATTAATATATCCTCATTATATTTATTTATTTAACATAATCTAATTATGAAAATAACCCTTTTAAAATCTTTGTTTGATTCTAATTATTTAGTTGATAATTGAATTAATTTAATTACTCGACTCTTGAAAATTTAAACTAAATTTTATAAATATTCCTAATAAAGTTAGCCTTTTAAAAAAAGAAATTTTAAAAAATTATAAACATCATTTTTAGATTTATTAGGAACTTGAACTAATTCAATCTCAATTAAACTAATTCAATTGAAAGGAAGGCTTAAATTATTTAAACATACAAAAAGTAGTGTGCATGCCAACTGTTTCTAAGTGAGACACATGTTGTGTATCTCCTTTAGATGCATTGCCCCTTGTAGTCTCGTCATCTTCTTCCTAGATTAGTGTTTCTTCTCACGCTGCTACCTATGCTTTCTGGTGTCACCACTTGTTTCTCCTTTAACTACCACTCTTTGGTTCATCCGGCTCCTTCTTGGCTATCTTTAACATGTAAGAGGATCCTTGTTAGATTGTCTCTTCCTCTAAAAGTTATCGTTCTTACAAATGGAGTCAATTGCCACTAGAGGTGAAAGGGAAGGTAACACATGTTGGTGTTGTTTCAAAACTTAGAACATCTCTCTTTCTTTCTTTAGTTTGTGTCCCACATTGAAAGAGTAAGGGACTTTCACCTAGGTTATATACTAGATTGTTTTGTAAGACTTTGAATTAAATCTCTTGAGGAGGGTGTAAAGATCACACACAAGCGTACACGTGTGCGTCATCTGGCTCGACTGCAACGTGACGTGGCATCATCGAGCATGTGATGTAAACTTTTTTGGGCCCTCTTGGTTAATTCATATGTTTTAATATTTTTCGGTTACAAATAATGTTTATAATGTTATTAACATTATTATCCCATTAACATTCATAATGTTATTATGTTATTATGCTCTGTAACGTTCCCTTTTGCTTTAATATTTCTTAATTCCTATTGTGAACATATGGAATTGTTTTTGCTATATATAAGACTCACACATATGCTCCTTCTCTTCACTCCCAATGTCATGCATCTGCTCATTTTCTCTATACAAGACATGTCTCCTTTCATGTACAAACATCTTTACACACATATCTTATTGTTTGTTCTATTCTGCCTTTGTCTATTTTTCTCGAAGACAGATCTTACTCTGTCCTTTGGAGTGCACCGAAGCTAGTGGAGGATGCGTTAACCCTAAATTTATGACTTAGGGTAGTGATTTTCAAGAAAGCCTTGCATTTTCAGATAAGTTGTTCCAATTTTTATTTTTGGTTCTACTTCGTTATTTCACTTACAATCTAAGTCAACGTTCTTTCTATTTTTTGTTAAAATTGTTACATTTTTGCTGCTGCATGTTTATTTCGATATAAGTTGGAATATTTTTCTGTGCTTACTAATGTGTTAGTTGGAATATCATTTGTTCTTTCTCTTATTTCTGAATTCATTATGTCATCTGCAAATAAGACCAACATAGGTTCTACCTTTAATGTCCTCCATATAGGTTTTGCCCCTGTCACTGTAGGCCAAAGAATTATACCTGACCTAATGAGATTAGACCCTCTAGATGAGAGAAACTTTAAGAGATGGTCTGAGAAAATTTTATTTTACTTTCAGCAATATGAAATTGATTATATGTTGTTTCAAGAAATTTCTAGTGATAATACTGAACTTAAGACAGTTAAAGATAACCATTCAGTTTGAGGAGTGTTGCTAAGCCATATGATAGTATAAAATAGCCAAAGCGATTTGGGATTATGGAAATGATGATGCCGATATAAAGAAATATGCAGTTGCTAGGTAATTTAAGTTTTACTGTTGTTGATGATAAGTCTATTATGGACCAATTACATGAGTATAAAAACCTATTTGCTGAAATCCTTACGGTATGAACTTGTGTGAGCTGTTTCAAGCTAATACCCTTATTGAGAAACTACCTACCATATAGAATGAGTATAAAAACTAGTTAAGGCATAAGAAAAAGAATATGAAGCTACAAAGCTAACGTCATTGAACAAAAATTATAGGTAGCTCCAATAAGAAAGGTGGATATAACATGTCTTTTAATACCAACCAGCATGGTCAATTTAAGCATAAAAGGATTAATGGTGACTGTTGGTGGTGCCACAAGCTAGGCGATCCTGCTGCTCTTTTCGAACCTAAAATTAATAATGAGAAGAAGGGCTAAGGACAGAAACCATGATAGTTTGGGAAAGGAAACCAAAAAGGGTACCAATGAGGTAACTAGAAGAATTTTGGTAAGCCTTAAGCTAATGTGGCCAAAGCTACTAGTGGTGATGACGAGGAGATCACTACTGTTGTCGTGTTCGAGTTATTCCTTACTGGAAACTTGGTTGAGTGGATCGTTTGCACAGGAGCTACATGACACATATATACCAAGGACCTATTCAAGGAGTTGAATGATGTTATTGATGGTGAATTTGTGTATATAGGCAACTCCAGCAAAGTTCTTGTTTAAGAAGTTAGGAAGGTCACTCTCAAACTCACTACTAGAAAAATTTTGACTTTAGAAAATTTTTTATTTATGCTTGAGGTTTATAGAAACTTGATTTCTGGTGCATTACTTATCAAACTTGGTGTTAAACTTACATTTGATTCTAATAAGCTAGTTCTAATGAAGAATGGGAACTTTGTTGGTAAAGCGTTTTATAATGGGGGCTAATTTATACTTGATGTTGAAATAAATGGATCTACTTCTTCTGCTTATATTGTTAAGTATCTAGATCTATGACACTATAAACTTGAGCATATGAATGTGAGTTCAATTAAGAGGATGAAAAACTTAAACTTATTGCCTAACCAGATCACCAATGAAATGGAAAACTGTCAAATTTGTGTTGAGGCTAAACACTCTAAGAAACCTTTTAAGTCAGTGACTAAGAGAGAGTCACAATTGTTGGATTTTGTGCACACAGATTTGGGTGATTTAAGAATAGTGTGAGTAAAGGATGAATGAGATATCATATTACTTTTGTGGATTATTATTCTTGATTTAATAAGGTTTACTTATTGAAATATAAAAGTGATGTAGAGGAAATGTTTATAAAATACAAAGTCAAGGTTGAAAACCAAATAGAAAGGAGAATTAAGAGATTACGGTACGATCGAGGTGGTGACTATAATAATGATTTTCTTACTGATTATTATGGAAAAGTTGGGATTATTCATGAGCTTTCCACCCCTTATACACCTGAACAAAATAGAATAGCTGAGAGGAAAAACCAAACGCTTAATGATATGATCAATGCAATGTTGATTTCCTCATGAAATAAAGAAAAGAAGAAAAGATAGAATAAGATATCCCCAATTGTGTCTATGTTGAGGATGATCTCCTTCCAATCTTACACCCAATCCTTCTTAGATGTTTAAAACCTAAATTAATAGCTACGACAGAAGGTTTCTACCACATACCTTCCAAAAATCTCCTTGAGATAATCCTAGTAAGAGTATTTATAACCATGGTTATATAATAGAGTTATAAGGTCATTGAAATTATGTTTTTGTGTCTCCTAAAATTACATGTCATGAGACTACCATTGAACAACTTTCATATAGACACTAGGTAAGCTTTGAAACTTTTTTTGTAAAATCTCTAACAAATCTAATATTGATTACAAGTACCAATCTAACACTAGTTGCATTGTACTTTTCAGCTTTTAAACCTTACAAAAGACATGCCCCTGTTTCTACCAAATTGTTGTCCATCATGTTAGATTATAATTCACTCCAATATCCCCTTGATTAGACAACTATAGGGAAAGTTTCACTTAAATCCAAGAATTTTCCTCAAATTATCACTTACAAGAAAATGAACTAAATATAGGAAAAATCATATAATTTCATATGAAATATATTATAAAGTGCTAAATTAGTTTTTAATTTAGACCTTATAAACATATAAAATATAAGCTTATCACTGACTCTAAGATAAGAAAAGATAGGGGAGACCTCACTATGTTAAGGAAATGTTATTTAACCTCACTTAAAGTTAAGAAAAGAGCATTCCTCCTCATGATTATTAATTTTATGGATAATCAAAATCTTGAGAAGGAACTAAAAGGAACCAACTAAGTAGGTAGTTAGGATTGCACTTGAAAGCTACATAGGTAAATGGATGTTCTATGCTTATAGACATATCAACCCTAAAGAAAGGGAGAAGACAAAAGTACTATGACTAAGTATGAAGATGTATTTACGTAGGAAATCTTCAAACGTACCTAATATTGATCCTTTGATGATCACATATAAACTAAATATCAACTTTAAATGTAAGTCAGTAAAATGAAATAAAAGCATATTTTTCTTAAAATATAGTAGGCTACAGATGCTTAGGTGCAAAAGCTATAGAAAATTCATTTCATTAAGAAAGTATAATATCTAGATTGTCTAGCAAATATATTGTTATTAAAAAATTGAAGTAGAATTTGAATGATGTTCATAAACTTCGTATACCTGATAGGACGAGTGTTAAGGCCAACTACTCTCCTTATACAGGTGATTAGTAATGTCATTGATGACTTGGGCACATATTCGGTGTATAAATAAATCTACATGTATAAAAATGATCAATAAAACACTTCCTTCATGAGCTATCAGAGGACATACTGCTAGAAGTTAATATTATTTGGTTTAAAGGATGTAAGAGCTACTTATAAGTGGTTGATTAACAAAATATTAAGTTTCGTATAGGAAAAAATATGAAGGCCGAGGGGGGTTAGGAGAAGAACTTGGCATATATAAAGTCATGTTTCAAGACACTAAGGATGTATAGTATAAGGTTGAATCCCAAAAGTGAATTTCCAATTATCAGTAAGGAAGTTTGTAAAGTTTATACTAACTAGTAGACCATTAAAATCAACTAATAAAAAATATATATGATCATTAGCACCATAACTTGAGAAGAAAGTATAATGATTAATATAAATGGTTTCTAGCCTATACTATTTCCTATCTATGTTTGTGGACGATCAAGAAACGCACAAATTTTTTTTTATGAATAATGAGTGCAAACAAGCCTTTAAGCAGTTAAAGATATATCTACACTATCTGCCATTTTTGTCCAAGTCTATAAATTGTTGAAAAATTTTACTTATTAAACGACGTGATATACTACAATCATGTACAAAACCCTTCAGCTCAATAATATGGAATCTCTCAATAAATCTCGTTCCTTTATGAGGTCAAATCGGAATAGGTAAGCCTAATTCCTTCCCTTCCCCCTAATCGAGGCTGACTAATAATAGTTTAGGTCATAAAAGAGAGGCATAGTGTCATCCAAAGCTATAAGTTTTGCCTTGGTATAGGGGCATGATGACATATAAATGGCAATATACTATGTAAATAAAATTTTACAAAGGTTAGAGACACATTACAAACAATCTTGAGACAATGACCTTCTCTGTAGTCATCTAGGCTCAAAAGCTTTAACCTTATTTTCAAGCCCATATAATAAATGTAATGAAAAAATTACCATTGTGAAAAACACTTTATAAGCCTGAATTGTCAAAAAGATTGGATAGATGGTTGATAGAACTAAGTGAGTTTGATATACGGTACATCCACAAGGCTACATTTAAACCATTGGTCCCTATTGATTATTGATTAAATACAACTCCTAATCTCCATAGGAAGAGAAAAGTAAGGAGTGGATGTGGGTAATATGTGTGGTTGGATCATTAGGAGAAGAGGGAAAAGGTTAATATATGTTCATTTAAAGATTGTTTACTATAAAATTCAAGTTTGCTCAGCTATATGAATACAAGGCATTTAACATTAAAATAGAGTATGAAGGACCACTATTTAATGTAAGGTTGGCATTACATCTGTAAATTTAGGACCTTTTACAATGATTTTATTTTTAATTGGTCGTAAACTAAATCAAAGGGATATACAAGATCAAAGAGTCAATTCTAAATATATACCATCCTAAATACATGTAATAAATAGAAAAAATTATTGCAGATATTGAAATCATACTTAGGGAGTAGAATATAATCATATATTTGCTATCAAAAATGGGTGCTAAAAGGAGATCAATGTCCAATATATACTAGGAAAAGATATATGTACAAAATTATAAAGAAACATTGTAACAAAGTGTAGAAAAGCCTGTGGAAGAATGGATGACAATGATGCAACAATATATCCAAAAGGGGAAAGATCTAAGGGAAGTAATGCACCTAGTTTACTGGTTAGAAAAGTACACAATAATTGATAAGTAATTGTAATTGCAAGTCTTATATTTTGCTATACATGTGTTATATAGGAAGATTGGAAATCCCTAAAATTTTAGAAGAATGCAACAATAAGTCATAAAAATTGCATTATTAGGTGTCCACTTTGACCTATATAATACTCACGCAAGGCTACTATTGGTCAATGTTGAAGAAAGAATCACCAGGCTATATAAAGGTATATGAAAAGTGTTAAAGGCATATAGATCTATAAACCAACCATATGTTGGCTACATGCCTATTTCATGCCACATCCTTTTTTTCCAATAAAAAAATCTAGGGCCTTGTCCTCTAGTTATGAGATAGATCTTGCTCATCCTTGTAGTAAATTGCTTCACTAAGTGGGTTAAAGTTGAAATTTACGCCTAGCATATTTAAAGCAAGGGGAAAGTTTACACCAAATTTGGCTAGACTGCTCCAAATATGAATATTTAAAGTTGACACCTATAATTGTTTTTAGAAAGTAAGTAATTTCGTTAAGAAAAATTACATTTGGCACACCAAGACAATATATATGTAATTACATTTAGCAACCTTGAACAAAAGAAACGCAACAGAACTTGGAAAGGGGTATATTTGCACCCATATTGTAAATAAATTCTCCACAATTTTATCATAATGCCTTCTTTATTTAATTTAAACTTATGATAGCATATCTAACTATAATCTCGAAAAATCACTCAAGACGAACTCTCAGATTTTTGAAAGACTTTGATATATCAATGATGGCTGCATAACTAAAATTACACTTAGGTTTGCAATACAATATGCAAGCCTGTTTATGGTAGTTAAAACTATATATGAACTAAAAGTTTATAAAACCAAAAGATTTATAGGTATTTAATAAAGCAATCAGGCATATAAGAGGCATATCAAATTCACATAATTCTCACTTAAAAGAGAAAATTTGTAAGTCTACCCTGAAAGATAATTGCAAATACAAGCATTTAAACTAGGTAAAGATGATAAAATCGAAGACAGAATTTCATTAAAGATGTCCACATATAGTTACTATAAGTTAAAAACATATATAAAATTAACACACACATACACACATACACATATATATATCAAAAAGGTGGTCATCGATAAGTAATCAACTAAGTAACAATTACATAATGGAGTTGCCTATATCAATTAAGAGAAATATTTAAAAAATTTGAAAATATAAATTTGAAAATCACAAAATCAATTATATTAATATAATTTTTTAATGGCATGTACAATATAGTTAAAAAGACAATATATGTACACCTTTATATAGATGAGGGGGAAATGTGAAACCTTGTAAAAAGCTTTATGGTTAAGAAATGCGGAGCACAAAAATTCTATATATTAGTCTTAAAGTAGGCCTACAAACTTGTCACCTATCACTCATCTTTATTAGCAACGTTAACAGAATTGCCCTCAATTGGAACGTCTCGAGGAAGCAAGTCATCAAATTTGAGGTTTAGGAAATGAAGCTTCAATTACTTATAAAAGCCATTGAAACTGGTATGGGTGAGCCCGCCCCACAGTTTTGTCCCCTCTGGTCGCCAGGTCCTTTAGTGAACCCTATCCCCTCTTGGGGGCATGCAGGAGTCGAACCTGTGACCTCAGGGTTTTGTTGCGTTGAGACGCACGCCTCTTACCATTGAGCTACGTAGCCCAATGGTAAGAGACGTAGGTCATGCACCCAACAAAACCCTGAGGTCA
>JANVCL010000214.1:16242929-16253239 GCA_026546855.1 Erythroxylum incrassatum | reverse complement strand
CCGATCTATTATTCATAAATTTTATTAAATATTAAATAATATATATTTAAATAATAGTAAATCAGATTATAAAAAACAAAAACAAGAAACAAAACCTACTTTTTTATGGTTTTTTGTAATTTTTAAAAACTGAAAGAAACCAAAACCAAAAACCGAAGTTAAAAATTCAAAAAACATGTTTTTTTACTCAATTTGAAAAAAACACAAAAATCCAAAAATAAAAATAAAAATAAAAATGGAAACAAACACCCCCTTAATCTTTTAAGTTAATAAAAAAATTATGATTATTGTTTGTTCTATTTTTCCTTAGTTTTTAATTCATTATTGTCAAGTTCTTATTCTTCTTTCCTTTTTGATCTAATTGGGTTTTGTAGAGCTTAATTTCTTGTTCTTGAGTCTTCATGTTTTCTTGACCTCTAGCTATGTTTCTTTGTTTTAGATTTTCTTCCAATTTGCTTCTTTGGAAGTTATTTGACAAAAGGGGAAGATTTAAATTAGCTTTATTAATTTATATTATCTATTTTGTAAAGAACATTTGTTCAAAACTTTATGTTGTGAGTAGAGTGAACTTTTAGAGAAACATATAAGGAAGTACTTTTGGTACTAACAATTTCTTATAAGTACATTGTGTCTAAAACTCAAAACAAAAACTCGTCCAAATATAAAGAAGTAAGTAAGGAGAAAATAACAGGTATAGAATAGGATTTCATCATGAACATAATATAATGTCAATACGAGCATCTAATTAGACAATTTGGAGAGGTGAGGGATGAGTTGGAAAAATATAAAGCTGCTATATCTAGATTACAATGTATCGAAGAGTGAAGAGGATGTGGAAGATGATATGTCTAGCTTAGGGGATAGTAGTGAAAATGAGCGCATTAGAGGCTTGAAAAGGGGAGGATGTTGATCCTTAGGATGGTATTAAGTAAAAATATAGGAAATAATGAAGTGAACAAATAGTAAGACACTCTCTTTCATAAAATTTTTTCCATCAAGGGTTGAATTTGTATTATAATCATTTATAGATGAAGTTATGCCAATGTAGCTAGTATAGAGTTAATGGAGAAGTTAGGATTGTCATCCACAAAACACCTTAAATTGTACAATTTATAATGGTTGAATGAGATTTGAAAGGTTAGGGTAATTAGATAAATGTTGGTTTCTATACAAATTAGGAGGTACAAGGATGAGACCCAATTACTGTGTAAGATTGATTATCATGGTTGAAATAAAAATTAACATAATGTATCTATGCCCTCTCTTGTGACATATAAGGATATTTAACTAGGCAATTATCACCTTTTGATGTGTAATTTAATCCAATCAAACTCATTAAAGCCCTAGGTGTCCCTAATGGAGAAGTTATACTCTCATAAAGATTTACTAAAATGATACCCACAAATATTAACATACATACAATAGTTATCTAAACATTTAATAACATACATATATATATGTATGTACATATATATTTATAAACATACATATATGTATGTATATATATACATATATATGCTTATATATATATATATATTTAAAGTGTATAATATTTCTTAAATGAATCACTATACAATCAATATAATATAATAATATTCTACCATGTTTATTAGGCTTAAATACTTCAACTAGACATTTTCCTTAAAATTTATCACCCACTCATATAAGTGTTTGAAATTTTAGTTAAGGTGCACTGATAAGTGCTTAATTGTTATATTTTTGGGTTGCATTGTCTTGTTTATGTAAGTGTTTTTTTAGTATTTAATTTATTTATATTCATTTTTAGGCTATAATTTACTTATTTGGAGCAAAAAAAGAAGAAGAGAATTTGGACAAGTTTAGAGCAATTTGGAATTGTTTTGATAAAGTTAAGAAGTTGTAGGAAAAGTATAAGGGAATCAACACACTAATGTACTTGCTTGTGTACTTTAACATGGCCACATTTCAAGCGAGACAGGTTTTTTTAAAAAATATTAGAGAGTTACACGATCATGAACATGCACATATCAGTGCCTATGTACTTTAATATAGCCATGTGCATATTATATAAATGGATCTAGCATAATTAAAAGGAGTTACATGCAAACCTAGAGATAAGTTAGCATAAATCTTCTAGTTCATCGTTAAAGCCAATAAAGGAACCCATAGATCTTTGATTGATCAACCTATGATTAGTTGTTAATAATCTTGAGGAAATTATTAGCATAATGGAGGAATTTCCATGTATAATGAAATTTAGATTAAAGTGATGTGTGAAATCTTAATTGCATGAAAAGTCTTATGGGGATTCAAAATCTAGATATTGCTTTCTTCAATGATTGTTTCTTAGTTTAATATTTATTCTAGTTAATTAATTATATTGATTTATTTCAGTTTATTATTTTAATTTTTAATTTGATCAATATCTATCACATTAATTTGTTTTACTAGATCATAAAAAGGCAGTTAGTACTAGTATCTAATCCTCAAGGAATTAACACATGCTCATTAATGTTAAATACAGCTACATCATATATATGTGGTAAAATAAATCAGTCAAGTTTTTAACATCATTGTTAGAGACTATAATATTAGGAAAACCTTATTTTTATTAATATAGTCAACTTTCTTTATTTTAGGTAGTTTTTGTTTCTTTTCTTTTTATGCTTATTTCTTTATCCTTAGAGCTCTCTTTCATGATCTTATATTGATGGATTATTTTTAGGATTTGGGTATTCATTACTATAGCTACTAAACAAAATGTTAAAATGGAGAGGATGATATTCTTTAGGTGATTATAATATATCAATACTTATGCCAACATTGAAATAAGAGGTATGGTAATAAGTATTTGGAAGCTTAATTGGTATTTTTCATGTATTATGACATTTATGGTGGTGGCCACCCTAATCATGAATGTTAAGTATAAGAATACATGTGGGAGAATCCAATTCATATGGGACATTGGCCTTAAAACATCCCCTATAGTGATACTTACATTCTGGGTTGGAGCACCTATCTTAACCATTAATGGAATAATCAAAATTTACCTGGATTTCTATAAAAATAGTACCAAAAGGAGGATTAACATCTCAAGGAGCTCCTTTTGAAAGCCATTGCTACAATCAAGGTTATCATCCATGAAACTAAAGAGTTATTTGCCTCTTTTCCAATATTGGACTTCTAACTAAATAACTCATTGAGCTAGTTTCTAAAGAACAACTAACTCATTGAGCTATTTTCTAAAGAACAAATAGGTTTTTTATCTGGATACACCAGGATAAATTTGATGGGATCAGTGAATATGATAACTTCGAGGATTATAGAGGAGATAGAGATTGAAGAAAAAGAGGATTTTGCTATTCAATAAGAGAAGGAAGAGGAGTAAGAGGAAGATGAAAAGGGGGAGTCAAATAAGGGGGTTATCAAGGAATTATCAATAGCATTTTATGTATAAATGGCTCTTACTTCTTATAAAACAAACTATCGTAATCAATTGATGATCCAGGCAGTTTTATTATTATTTATATTAATTGTTTGTTACTCAAAAGGGCATTAACTGATTTACTTGGTCTTACTAATTTGATACCATATATTCTTATTATATTGCAGCATATGATCTATATTATGGTTGAAGAAGGGCTTTTTGAGAAGTTTAGTTAAAAGACTCATTAAGAAACTTTAGTTAGGAGATAAACTAACAATTAGGTTTTTTTGTTTTTATTGAGTAGTTTGTAGGAATTTAATTAGTAGTTTATTTGTTTTCATAGTTTTAGTCTAATGGTTCTAATTTTGTTACTTGAGATTCGATATAGTTCCACAGGTTGTGAAGGCTATATAACCCTGTTGTCTTAGATTAGAGAAGACTTCACTGGCAACAGATGAATGACATTGGACAAGGCTATAAATCTTTTAATATTAGGGGAGTACTAGTTATCCTAGTGTCAATTTTATTATAATTAGCTTCCTAATGGAAATTTTGAAATGTTCTTTTAAAGGATATTGATTAAGATGATTCATTGTGAGTTTGGATGTGATTGTAAGTTTATTTGGTTAGGCAAATAGTTATGAGTTTTGATGATTAAGTTGATTTCAATTTAGTTCATTAATTTTAAGAATGGATACTTAATTTGCATTATGATACTTTGTGTTTAATTAGTACATGCATTGAGTTAAATGTCAATTCTTTTTGAGAATTTTATTTATCCCACATATAAAAATAGAAAAGTAAAAAAGAAAGAAAAAAATTGAATGTGTATAAACAAGCACAAATAGTTTCATTATGCTAGCTTTGCAATAATAAAAAGGATAAAGTTAAAGAGTGGTATTAGTAGCCACTTAAGACAGTGACCTAGTTGAGTAACTGAGAGTATTTATTACGAGGTATTTACTCTTATGTAAAAAGACAAGGAAACTTTTTAAACAACCTTTTAAACACTTCTATGTTGTTTAAATTTTTTGTTTTTCAAAGGGGTATGAAGATGTTTAAAGGTGTTAGCATTTTTACTTGTGTTCTTTTATGTATTAAGTAGAATGGTAGGGATTAATTTGAAATTTAAAGAAATCTGAAGTGAATTTGATAGATTTTTAATACAATACAATTAACTAAATGGTTGACAATTTTATGAACTTTGTAATTAAATAAATGATGGAGAATTGTGAGTGTTATCACCAAAGTATTTAATGTTATCCAATAGTTGTTTCTTTTTAATTTTAGAGTAATGAAATTGATTTGCTTGAGGACAAGCAAATGCTTAAGTGTAGGGGTTTTGATAAGTGCAGGGGAGTTTGATAAGTGCTTAATTGTTCATATGTTTAGGTTTATATTTATTATATTTCACTTATTTATTTGAGTGTTCTAATTATTTATGGAACTTAATTCATTCATACTTTATTTTTAGGTCTTAATTCACTTATCTGGAGTAAAAGGAACAAATTTGGATAAGTTTAAGGTGATTTGGAGATATTTTGGTGAAGTTATAAAGCTGCAGGAAAAGTACATAGGCGGCAATATGCCTACATACTTGCCTGTGTACTTCACTATGACTATGTTTCATATTAAAGTTTCTAAGAGTTACAAATCCATGAACACATCCGTGTTGAAGAAGTACATGACTTTGTGCTTCAACATGGCCATATTTCATACAAGAGTTTTTTTTTTTAGTTTCAAAGAGTTAAAAGGCCACAAACATGCTTGAACACGCTCATTTACTTGCTTGTATTCACATTTTAAGCTTGTGTTTGCTTAGAATTTATATATCATGTGACTTTTTAAAGTACACCGCTATCAAAACTTTATGTAAAAGCCCAAGTATCACCCAAAAACCTAATTTTTAGACTATAAAAGGTAAAATTGAAGGGCAAAGTAAGAGAAAAGCTTAGGAGATATAATTGGAAGCCCAAAGATGGTAAAAAGAATAGAGACCCTTTTGGATTAAATTTTTTAAAGATTAAAAGTGATTTCATCATGTTTCCTTTGATTTTCTATTTTTCCTTTAGTTTTGTTGTTACATTTAATATGATTAGGAACTAAATCCTTTATGGTACTTAGATAAGATGAATCCCAAGAAGGATTTTGTAGTGAATTTAATTTCATACAATTGACACTGAGGAGTTTTTGTATGAATTGATCAGGCATAATTGAAAGCAGTTGCATGGCCTAAAGATAGGCTGATATGAATCTTCTGGATGGTGTTAAGCCTAATAGTGAAATTTGTAAATCGATTGATGCAATTTTAATTAGAAAGAGATTGTGATTTATTAACCTAGATTCGGTTGTTCTAGGAGAAGGGGCCTTACTTTGTTAGCCAAGCTTTTTAACATGATTCTCAAGTCTACCAAAATGTCATATGCGTGGAGACTTAGCACACTAATTTCTCTCTACGAGAAAAAAGGGGGACATCCAAAGCTATAATAACTATAGAGGAATTAATCTATTTAGTCACACCATGAAGTTATAGGAGAGGATGTTTTAGAAGAGAGTAAGAAAGGGTGAACCTACCTTGGAGAAAAATTCAGTTTCTTACCAAAAAGGTCTACGACAGAACCTATACACCTCCTTAGACTATTAATGGAACACTATAGGGAACGACAACAGGATCTACATATATTTTTCACTGACTTAGAGAAGGTTTATGATAGGGTACGTAGACCAGTCATATAGAGGTGTTTATAAGTTAAGGATATAACCTATATATAGGTTGTTAGTGATATGTATGAAGGTGTTAAGACTAAAGTAAGGACGACAAGAGGAGATACAGAGCATTTCTCTATCGATATTAGGCTACACCAAGGATCTTCATTGAGTCCCTTCCTATTTTCAGTAATGATGGATGAGCTCACCAAGAATACCTAAGGGGATGTGCCTTGTTATTTTAGTGGATGAGATAAAAGAGGGTGCTAAAGTCAAGCTAGAATGTTGAAGGGATACACTAGAGTCGAAGGGCTTTAAATTGAGTAAGACTAAGAATGAGTATATAGAGTAAATTTTTAGGCCATAGGGTGGAATTTGATGTGGAGATAAAGGTTAGTTCAAAAGTTATACCAAAAAAATATTATTTTAAGAATCTTGTATTTATCATCTAAAGCAATAACGAGATAGATGAAGACATAATTCACTATATCAATTTAGGGTAGCTTAAAATAGAAGTGTGCATTAAGAGTTTTACATGACAAGAAAATACCACTCAATCTAAAAGGTAAATTTTATTATTTAGTAATTAGATCGACCATGCTCTATGTGACAGAGTGTTAACCTATCAAATAGGTGCATAGTCATAAGTTAATGGTATAGGAGATAAGGATACTCCGTTAAATGTATAAATTTATCAGAAGAGATAAGGTCAGGAAGGTAGTAGTAAGAGACAAATTGAGGTGGATAACATTGATGGTAAATTAAAGGAGACAAGGCTAAGGTGGTTCATATATGTTAAGAGGAGACATCCTAATTCCCTAGTGAGAAGATGCAAGAAGATTGTTCTTAGGAACTGTAAGGGAAAATAAGGGAAGATCCAAGAAGAACTGTGGGGAGGTGATTAGGAATGATATAAATTTGCTAGAGCTTCTCAAAGAATTGGTCGTCAATAGAAAACTTTGGCAAACTAAGATATGAGTAAAGGATCAATTCCTTTTCCCATGGGTCTATTGAAAACAACCTCTCTATTAGTTAGGGGGTATGGCGTTGGAAATCTAAACCAGATCAGAGAATCACTAGTGCTTTCGACATCCTTCATTTTGCCAATAAATTAATCATCCTAGATGATTTCCCATTCCTTCTTTACACATATCTGGACCTCCCCAGACCCTGCATCTTAATAGGATTTCTACTGAGATGTTATTATTATTGTTGTAACATAAGATTAGTATTAATAATCTTTAGAAAGATATTAGCATAATTGATGAATTTACATGGTTTAATAAATTGTATTTTAAATTAATGTGTGAAATTTTAATAATATGAGGAGTCATAGTAGAGATTCAAATTACAAGCACTATTGTCTTTATTGATTGTTTCTTAGTTCGATCTTCATTCTAGTTAATCAATTGTGTTGATTTATTTTAGTTTATTTTTTAAAATTTTGAGTTAAATCAATTTCGATCACTATAATTTGTTATACTAAATAATAGAAAGATAACTATTGCTAATTCTAGTCTTCGTGGGATTG
Organism: Erythroxylum incrassatum; assembly: GCA_026546855.1. Classification (NCBI taxonomy): domain Eukaryota; kingdom Viridiplantae; phylum Streptophyta; class Magnoliopsida; order Malpighiales; family Erythroxylaceae; genus Erythroxylum; species Erythroxylum incrassatum. Next base: position 16,245,596 of record JANVCL010000214.1, on the reverse strand, counting down.
ACCCATATTTGTCAGTGTTAGCTATAATTACATCTTATGCTTGTCGTAAAATAAATCAATCATATACTTAAAATCTTCTTATGAAATTGAACTTACCATATGCTTTAAAATTATCTAATCTCTAATACTCCAATAGATATATACAAGCAAAAACCAAAATGTCTTTCAATTTGGTTATAATGAGGCTAAATGATAAGTAGATTAACCAAGAAAAGGGATATGAAAAAGAAAAATATATTCACAATTAATAGAGCAAATAAATCAAGAATATGATTAAAAATCACTACTAACTCTTCATATCTTGCCAAAATCTATTTTCTTTCTTTTTTTTCAAGTATAGAAAATCATGCCAATTAATTTTCAAATATTTTCTTTTTTCATTTGATTTGGCATGAATATTCTCTTTTTAATAATTTTTGCTCACTATATATAATATTAAATCATAGTAAAGGCTCTACTAATCATGAATTAGGGGTTAATTCATTTACACTCAAGGTTCTTTAGGAAAGGTTACAAACAAAAGGCTAAAATTTTGTATAAGGTGCAAAGGGCTACAAAAGGTAGGGAATTTAGATCAAATAAAAATTCTAATTGTCTTCATCATTTTAATGTATATATATATATATCTTACAAATAATCTCAAAAAGATAAAATACAAGTTCTAAAAATCAAAAATCAAAGAAGATATCCATATTTGAAAGAAAAAAAATTGGCATGTTGGTTCAATTTCTTACATAGTCGTTTAAGTCAATTCAAAGCAACATCATCTAATGAATTTGGTTTCCTAGTATTTATAGGATCAAGTTACCATAGTAACCATATCATCATATTATACACTTTAATTTTTAATAACCAATCTTAACTAAGAATTATGTATAAACTTACGTTATCAACCTAAAGTGACTAATGAGTTCTCAAACTTAAAACAAAACTAAATAAAAGAAAAAAATTAGAAATTTTGAAAAAATCTATAAGCAATTAAATAAATTCAATTTCAACCCCAAAAATCTAAAACAATATTAGCCCCAATATTATGCATACGCAATAAAGCAAAAAGATCCCTATAAACTAGATGTTTAAATGGGAACTTTAAACATGATTTTCCCTACTTTACTTAGTTGCACACAAACCTGAAATATGTGGAGAGGCATAAATATGAAAATAACAAGCACAATATATTGATTTGTCCAATTTTCTCAAATTCAAATGATAAGCAAATAAAATTTAGATAAAATGTTATACAAGGTAAGTGGGGGAGGCGGTAAGTGTTATTTCTTTCAAAACCAGCACCTTAGTGCCTCGAGCTTAAGATTGTACAACCATTGGTATTTGTTTAGGCTTGTCAACTATGTTAGCATAAAGCTCCTTCACTAACTTTGGGTAATAGTCCCCATATAAATTTAATTACATATCACACTATAAATTTTAGAAAATAGTTTAAAACATAAAGACTCTTATCAGTATCATAAATTATGGTATTTTCTATGAACATATAGTTGTTGCTCCTCTTTTCATATCATTCCTGATTCTCCTTACTAGTGAACCTAGGAATATCCTCTAGAGGAGATGGAGACAATGATGAAGTGGCATGACTCCTCTTTTTACTTTTCATCATCCTTAAACTTTGTCATACTTCAACATAAAAATAATTAAACACACTAATGCTTCACTTCAATTTATAAGATTCAATATGGAAAATACACATAATAACACCAAATTCTATAAGACTCAAAATATGCATGTCAATGGGCTGGGCTAGACTGAGTTGCACCTGCCCACGCCTAAGCCTAATCTAAAATTATATTTTCAAGACTGGCCTTTAGGCTCCAAGTCTCGCTCCAGCTCGATCAGGCCTAAATGGGCCTAGTTAAATTTATTTTTAAAAAATTTTAAAAATTCAAATGGTTGTCTTTTTATATTAAAATTTTCTCAAGGATCAAAATTTTAAAAAAATCCCAAGCTTAGGTAACTAAGGATGGGCCTGTTGAAGCACACTATTCCACAATTAATCCCATATTAGTTGTCTTCATAATTCCACAATAACCAATTTGCTCAATCCAAAATTCCACCAAAATCAAGCTATAAATTCTCAAGTTTAATGTGTTAGTACCATAAAATGAAAGAAATTCATTTACTTGGAAGATGATGGACCGAAAATTTATACCAAATTTCTCCCAAGCCTTTTATAATGGAAAATCCCTAGTTCTATCTTTTAAGTGTAAAAATTGTTAAATGGATAAAAGATTAGCTTTTTATGATTTGAAAGATAAGTTTTGTGTTTTCATGGATGATTTTATGGTTGGATGGTTAGATTTGGTGTTAGGAGTGAAAATTTAGGTGAATAATGTAAGTGTAAGTCGACTTGTACTCTTTTGTAACTCGACTTACGCGTGCGCAGTACTATAAGTCGACTTGTATATCATGTAACTCGACTTATGCTTGCACAATAAGTCGACTTGTATATCCTGTAACTCGACTTATACTGGCACAATACTGTAAGATTGTTAGAGTAGTGCCCTAAAGGCAATCGCCTTCAGCGCGTTTTGTACAAAGTGTTGTACAGTCTTTATGAATAATAAAGCAAAGGCATTTTCATTAATTTGATGTTCATTGTTTATGAATTGATATTGATCTTAAATCGAATTAATGAAGTCCATGATATATGAC
>JANVCL010000214.1:16231530-16242829 GCA_026546855.1 Erythroxylum incrassatum | reverse complement strand
TTACTATTCATATGGTAATTAGCTAGACAACAACTTTAAGCAAGTTTCTACTTCTTTTAATGATTGAAATGACTTTTTCTTTCTTCATAAAAGATGTAAAGCACCTTCTTATCTTTCCATCGAAGTAAAATGCGACATTTTTCGATTATTGTATCAAAAGATATGAATTTTCAAAGTACAATCGTTGTTTTTAAAATGGACTTTTTGAACAGCCCCTTCAACTGGAATTTTAACCCTTTGGGAGACTGATATAATTTGTAACTTCTTCTAAAAACTTTTAGAGTGTTGTTGTAACCTTTCCAATGGCATTAATTTTGTCAAGTTTGGATTTTGGTGTGAAGAGATATGCATTTTCAAAATTTCAGGTGGCTTATTTCAAAATTTTCTTTTATATTCTGACTTTCTTCTTTTCCTACATCCATCCTACTTCCACTCTCTTGTTGTACATTCTTCCGTTTGATCTCGGATTTTTCATGATTTTTTTTGAAATGTTGATTCTCTAAGAAATTTTTCTATTCCTCCGCATAAATCTAAAGTTTTTGATATTTTCAGAGAATTAAATATTAAATCAAAGTGCGACGATTAGTTGGAAGTGTTTGATTATATTTGAAAAGTTATAAATGCGCAAAGTTGAAAGGTTATTTCAATTATTATTTTTTATTTAATTACTGATTTTGTTTTCAATACAATATATAACACCATTTTTCTTATTTTCTTTGTCTCTTATCCATTTGACCTCCGATTTGCATGATGTTCGAAGCATTAGGTAACTAGTAAAATTTTCTATCCCTTTTGGTAAAATAAGAGTGTCGGGTTTTAGTTGGACTTTACAGATGAGTTGTGACGGTTTTGTGCAAAATTTCGTTTTTGTGACCTATAAAGACCCGATTGAGGCGTTTTCTGTTTTTATTTGACCTAGAGACATGGAAGTTCGTATTAGCTTAGGAATCGGATTTACTTAGCCCTAAGCAGATCAATTTTCTTGGAGTATCAAGTTTTGTTCGGATAACGTTAAAATTGGTCTGTTTTGAGTTCTCTTTTGTGGTGAGGAATCCCTCCCTCCTGAGGTGCGCGTCCAGATGTCACGTAGGACGTCGGACACGTGTCTCACCGGAGAGGGGTTCCAACACTTATGGTATCAGAGCGCCAGTATTAGGATCTTACATGGGCGCATGTGTATAAGTTACACACATAAGAAATTATTTTTAAGAGTTTCAGTTGATAGAAGTAGTAGGAAGAAGAATGATTTGTCAGAAAGTGAACGTAAGGCAAGATTGTTGATACGTGCTTGAATTGATAAAGATGCGAAACTAATTTCATGAAGTGACTGGAAAAGGAAAGGGAGACAAGTAGAAGTGATGGGATTAAGGTCTACAAGTAGGAAATAAGGAAGACACAAAATTGTGATAATCTTAAGTTTCTTAAGAAACTTGGACCCTAAGTGGTTGCTTGATGAATCTGACAAAGAGTTATAATACTCCATAAGAAGGTGTTAGTGGAACTAAAATCAGACTTTTTATGATGATTATACATCTATAAATTTGAATAAATGGCAAATATACATATGTAAGATGTAATGTGAAGGATAGTGGAAAGATAAGTTGCATGATAGTGATAATTGTTCAAGTCTAGGAAGGTTAAATTGATCGTTATTGTGAGTATCTATATGATGATTCATCCTCATATACAAGTGAGCATGCAATATTTTTACATGAACCGCATGCACTGTTTTGAAAGAACACCTTACATTGGTTTAAATTGTTTTGCATGATTTGAAATTGTTTGTTGGGAATTAGTTACGATGAGTCACGTGTTGAACAATATTTGAAATTGTTGGGAATTAGTTACGATGGATATATCAGTAGTATAAGATATAAATAGGTGATATGCCAAAGTATAAGAGTAAACGAATATGCCTCTTATTTCATGGAGTTTTGTTATACAGGATATTGTGATCTTGTGAAGTGTGATAGAAATTGAAAATATTGAAATGTCAAGAGTAGTTGAAACCGATCGTATTGAAGTGTTAGGAATGGCTGAAGCAGCATTGATGATAACAGCAGTTGAGTGATAAAGATTGCATGAACAGTATTGATGGTAGTAGCCAGGAATCTTCTTTTGAAGAAGAATTTCATTGAATTAGGTTGAACAGATTAGATAGTAATGTTAAGAATGATCAATAAAAGAACAAATCAGGAATGAATATGAAATGAATCGAAAGTGAATTTTGGAGCCTTATCCCTAGTGGGGACTTGAGCATAAGAGATGAAGTATGCATATGAGATATAACTTAGATTTTGATGAATGCATCATCAACATTCATAATGTGTTTAACTTGAATACAGAGAGATATTCCAAGGTGTGGTTAACTTGAATGCAAGATACCTCTGATTCATAATGTGTTATTTGTGAGAATGCTAAGAAATATCTATACGACATGATAGTGGTGTTATCGACGCAAGAAGTGGAAATTGTGAATAATTTGAAGAATTAGTTAAGAAAGTGAATGACTCAATAAATGATTGATCGAATCAAGTGAGTATATTGACTGAGATCAATTGGAAGAAATTATTCGAGTGAAGAAGTTACTTGAGAGAATAAATTACTTGATGATTATTCAGTAGAAATTTCGAGGACGAAATTCTTTTAAGAGGGGGAGAAATGTTGGACCCCGATTCCTTTTTCGAAAAGTTGCATTCTAAATACTCCGTCTTGGATCTGCTCATTTTAAAGCCTTTTGATTCTAATGCTTCTCTCCAACGTTCTAACTTGGCATTGACCCCCTCCTTGGTCTCATCCATTAGGACAATATCATCAGCAAATAACATACACCAAGGTACCTCTCCTTGAATATGTTTGGTAAGTTTATCTAACACTAATGTGAATTAAAAAGGACTTAAAGCCGAGCCTTGGTGTAGTCCAACACTAAAAGAGAACGCTTCCGTGTCGCCTCCTATCATCCTTACGTTAGTCAATGCTCCTTTATACATATCCCTATTCACTCTGATATATGTCCTAGGAATGTACTTTGCCTCCAAACACCACCATATGAGTTCTTTAGGAACCTTGTATTAAAATATGAATAAAAATTCACAAGACTTTTAATAGGTGTTTAAGGGAGTATCTAAATAGTCATCAATCAATCATTCTCCCCCAATATTTAAGATTATCAAATAAGTAGCAAAATAATTCATTAAACATAAATACTTAGAATTTAATACAAAATAAATTATAAGTGAATTGTTTAAATGTACATAAGGTTCATATTAATAAAGAAACTATTGCTAAATAAATGAATAGGATTGCCAAGTATATCAATTGATGTCAAGCCCCTTCTTTTACAACTATAAATCCCATTAACTTAAACCTTAATGTGTAGGTAAAGGATTTCTATTGATGCTCTCTTCGAGATTTTTCCACTACGCTTTAAAAAGGATTTGACTTTATCTTGTAAGGCTACGTAAATTTCAATTAAATGATCGGTAGCCCCATCTTGATATTCACATGTTAACCCTAACTTATACCAATGAGGATAAAGAGGCTCAAATTGCTTATTGAGTGTAGGTATGATCCTATTCTAGCTTAGAAAAACTTTGTAGAACTCTATCAAAGTTATTGAGTTTGGTGACAAAGGCTCCTTCTTTTTCCCCGAACCTCTCTGATTTTGTTTCTCATGTTATTAACCATGTTCTCTTTATTTTTCCCTAGTATGATTTGCAAATGGATAATAGCTAAGCTAGACTTGAGGAAATAGTTGTTGTGGCATAAAAGGCAACCTAAATGGTGGAGGCCCTAGAAGACTAAGGTAAGCCTAAGAAATTTCTGCTTCAGGTGTATCAAGCATTGACTGTTAGGGAGCCAAGTATTAAAAATATATGGGAATTGGACAAGTGGAACAACAACACGAGATCTTTCCTTAACTTGAATGTTCCTCTTATTATTAACCAATTCTTTCTTTTACTTTTCGAAGGATTTTCTAGTGGATTCTTGAATGGCTATTTAAATATTTTCTTACCTGATTACACTATTAAGAACAAACTTGCGTAGCTTATCTTAGTTTGCCTCTTTTGACATCTCTAAAAATAAGCCCATATTTCTTTTTCTAAAAAAAGATGGTCAGATTTTGTTGCCTTATCCTATCGCCTCCTTGTTGTGCTTGTGGAGATAATTAATGATCCACACGTATCAATTAGCAAGCGTAACAAGTAATGCAACTAAAAGATAAAAGTGCATATAAGAAGAAAAACAAGTAACCATGATTTGGATCATTATAAGTGGCCCATCTAATGGTTCATATTTATTGATCCAAGCCAAAAAATTAGACCAACGACTATTGTCCATAGAGAGATGCAAGAACCTTACATCCCTTTGAGTTTTGTAAGCAACATGTTTTATTTGTGAAATGCATCATTCCTTCAACTTCATTTCCAATCTTTTGTTGCTTTTAAGCTTACATTTTGGTTTATTTCCTACATTCCTTATCAAATTTCCTTTATTGCATCACTTTGTAGCCTTTGAAATAGATATAATGTCATTTCTCACTATGAATTCATATGTTTTAATCTTGTTTTAAGATAAATTGCTTAATTTATTATTTATTTATTCCTTAATGCTTAGTGATTAATGATTATTTTGCATTTAAGATACTTATTTTGATTGAAGCATAAGTTGGAAGGAAAAGAACCAAAATGTTAAATTCATAGTTTTAGGTTATTTTACTACTGTTTGGTCTCATTTGCCTTCACGTATCAAAAGGAGATGAATTAGGGAGAAATAAGGACAAAAATGGAAGAATTAAAGTTATTTTGGAGGAACATGCCTGTGTGAAAATGTACACACAAATTAAGTCACCTACATAGTTGTGTGAGGAATTGTGTAAGTCATTGTAAGCATGTACGACTTCAAAGACGTTGTTTTTCCCATGTGAAGATGGACATACCTATATAAGTCACTTACACGATCGTGTCCATTGCCTGTGTAACTCTCTGGAATTGCATCTCTGTATGATTTTTAAAGACTTAAAGAAAAATTGATGAACACAATCACTTACATAACCATATGGCTAATCATGTCTACTCCAAAAACCTAGTTATAAAGTATAAAATGCAATTATTAAGGCTAATTAAAAGGGATATAGGGTAAGGAAACTCATACACACCTTTTCTTCTCCTTAGACGTGTGATTTGAAGGGCTATAAGTGGTTGATTCTCTTTCTTCTAGCTTAAGGAAATTTTAAAGCCTAATAACATGTTTTTACATTAATCAATTCTAGTAATGTTGTTATTATCTCTTTTTTGAAATTGATTGTGCTATTATATATTTAATATTTATGATTTATGTATGATAGATTTAGATAAGGCATGTTGTCTTATTCGTGTATATATTTACTACCATAATTATCATTACAATCTATAATTATTATTAATCTGATTCATGTGTGGCAAAATAATGATTGTGCATTATTAGGAATAAGATATCATAAGTTAAATAAGTCGAGCTTGTTTGATTATTGCTTAGATTAGCCTACTTTCTTGATTCTTAATGTTGTTGTTACGCTAAATCTAGATAGTTAATTATAGTTTGTACAATAGTTAAATATAACTAAAAGAATTTGTTTTAATTAGCCATGATATAAGGAATTTGGGGCTTAACAGAGTTTGTTATTAATCCATAGTTAAAAATTTTAAAGAGAGGAACAAAAACAATGTTACACTTGATTATGCATGTTCATGTATGGGTTCAGATTAAACCAAAAATTAGGCTTAAATCTGTAGATTACTCTTTGTGAATCATATTTATTAAATTTAATTTGTTTTCATACCTTAATTTTATTCAATTGTGTTAATTAAATTTGTCCAAATCCTCCTCTCTTTTTATTACACTAATTAGTTCAACACGAAAATTAATTACACACTCTTTGTTGATACGATCCTTTCTCACCGATCCTCCAAGTTTAATGGTAAAAAAGTGTTCGAAACGTATTAAAATTTTTGGCACCTTTGTCAGGGAGTGGTGTTGATTTAGTTTTTGTATTTGGTATTAATTGATGTCTTTGTTTTTAATTAGTTTTATATTTATTTCTTGATCTTATTACACTTGATAGTTTTGTGTATAACAATGATTAGATCTCCTCATTAAGGTCCTTTGCAATTTGATACAGAGATTGAAAGAGCATTATGTAGATTGTAGAGGAAGAATAGAAAAACTCAAGGAACAAAACGTAGAACTGATTAAGAAGTGACTACTAATGATTTAAAACAAAATATCGCTAATCTTAGAACTCTAAGGAGTTGGCTGCCGCTCTATATTACCTTCGCTAATTTTACTAAACATATTACTTTTGAGCTTAAATCCAATTTGGTTCACCTTTTGCCTAGCTTTCATGATCTTATAGGTAAGGATGACTATAAACAACTTAAGGAGCTTAATATGACTTGCCTAAGCATTAAACCTCTAGGGGTAACACAAGAATGAATCATACAAGAGTTTTTCTATGCTCATTAAAAAAAGTATCAAAAGATTGGCTCTACGATTTACCCACAAGGAGTGTTACCACATGGATTGAAATGAAAAGGCTATTTTTGGAGAAGTATTTCTCATCATTGAAGATGGTGAGTCTAAGAAAGGAATTTTGTGGGATTAAGCAACATCATAGAGATTTTCATTACAAGTATTAGGAGCGCATCAAGAAGTTATGTACTAGCTGCTCCATCATAATATCACTGAACAACTTCTTATCCAATATTTTCATGAAAGATTATTTCTTATGGATAGGGGTTTAGTTGATGCAATCAATAATAGATTGTTGGGTGAAGAGTCTCCTAAAAAGGCAAAGAATTTGATTGAGTATATGAAAGCAAATTCCTAACATTTTAAGATCCGTAATGATGTTCACAAAGTAAGGTAAATACTTTGTCCATTAAACATCATTTAGGTGAGCTGACCACTTTTATTAGATATGTTATTGTAAGGCAACCGTAGGAGCAAGCTTGCAAGATATATGTGAATATGAATCATTCAACAATTATGACTGAATTTGCAAGAGGGAAATATGGAACATATCAATACTGCAAGAGGAAACTTTTTTCAATAGTACAGTACATATTCTCATACCTATAACCCAGGTAGGAGATATCATTCTAACCTGAATTATAGAGGGAATATACTTTTCAAATAGGTTACAGGATAACCAACAGTTTTAGCCTAAACCACAAACTCCCTCCTCTCACTCAAGTATGTTATTGGAAGATATAGTTAAGCCTCTTGCTACTAATACCTTGCAATTACATTAGGATGTGAAATAGTTTCAACAGGATATAAGATCTCAAATATAAGAGACAAGGTCTAGGATTCAAAATTTAGAGAATTAAGTGAGTCAAATGATAGTTTTTATCAATCGTTTAAAAAATTGAAGTGCAGGAAAATTGCCATCTTAAATTTAGATAATTCCAAATAATGTTAATGTAATAACTTTAAGGAGTGATAATAAGCCTGAGGATCTTATGAGAACTGTGCCTATGATTGCCAATGAAGAGGAGATTGAGAAGAAACTTGAAAAATAATAAGATACTTCATCTGGGTTGAAGGTAAAATTTGACCCTTCAAATGTGATTTAAACAAAACCTCCACCTTTCCATAATAGGTTAGTGAAGTCAAATAAGGAGGAAAAGGATAGGGAGATTCTAGAGACTTTTTGCAAGGTGGAAGTGAATATATCATTGTTAAATCCGATCAAGCATTTACCAAGGTACCCAAAATTATTTAAGGAACTATGTAGCAATGAGCAAATTTTGAGAGGTAATGAAAATATCATAATGGGTGAGAATGTTTCTACAATTTTTTAAAAGAAACTATCTCTTAAGTTTAAGGACTTAGGTATGTTCATAATTCCTTGTAAGATTGATAACACTATAATTAAGTGAGTCATGCTAAATTTAGGAGCATCAACTAATGTTATGCCTTATACATTTTATGCTTTTTTAAATTTCGTGTATCATTCAACTGGTTAATCGCACTAATGCTTATTTAGATGGAGTGATTGAGGATGATCTTTTTGTAGGTGAATGAATTAGTATTAGCTACTAATTTTTGTATAGTAGATATAGATGACAATATTTCTTACAACCCCACACCTATCTTATTAGGGGACTATTCCTTAATACTAGTCAAACTAAGACATATGATTATAAAGGTACCTTAATAATGGAATTTGATAGGAAAGTGAATCATTTTAATATTTTTTTATGTTATGAAACATCTTTAAGATGATGATTTTGTTTTTATGAATTCCTTTAATATAGGAATTTTTTAAGTTAAAATATAAGGATATATTGGTAGAAGTTTTAACTAAGCATCCAAAGTTGAAAACCACCAATGATTTTAATTTAGGAGAAGAACTGATTGAGATGGTGGTTGCCTTATATTCTTTGAAACCAACCCCTAAGAGGTATGAACTTGCTTCTATACAACTACCTGATTCTTACCAAAAGTTTCTACCTTTTGATATTTAGAAACTTGATGTGTAATTAAAACCATCACCCTCTCACTTGAAATATGCATACTTAGAGGACAATCAAACTCTTCTAAGGATAATTTTAGTTGAGTTGACTCTTGATGTAATATTTCGTCTTTTAAATTGTTGAATGATTTAAAGTTTAGACTATTGAGTCATATGAGTGGCCTCATATAGAATGAATTTGGTACATTTATGACATGATTTTATGATTGATTTCATATGCATCATATTAGCATACACACATGAATTATGATTTGGAAAAATTGCACTCAGTTGACATATTCCGGGGTATGAAACTAGAATGAATGTGACATGGATGTGCATTTCCAATGTCTTGTAATTTGGTTTACTAATGAGAAGAAATGATGGATCATTAATTGGAATTAATTGTTACAAATGGGTGATTGATGAAGTGATATAAGCATTTAGTCTAGGAAAAATGTTGAATGGCAAGATAAATTGATACATGGAAATTTAGGTTGGTTAGGCCTGTGAAATGGTGACACGTGGCACTGAAAGTGAGTGACAAATGGCTTAGCTAGTTGATTGACAAATGGCTAGAATCAATGAGTGATAAGTGGTGGTGTAGTTAAGTGACAAATGGACCAAACATAAAGTGACAATTGGTAGTTGAAGGATGAGACATATGCCTTGGATCTTAACATAACAAGTGTCATGACATGTCTCTCACTCCCTCACCATAAACCTACACCCACAATTTTTACACATGAAAGACCACCTTTTCTCTTGTTCTTGTTACTTGCTACCTTCTTCTTCCTTCTCACCATTGGCACATCTGCACAATCCCCATAACCTTGAGTTTTGCCAAAATTTTGCACTTTGCCACTTCAAAATCTTATTGCCTTCATCTTGCGATTGAAACCATTTTTATTCCACGTTATTCTTATAATATACTTTACGCTTGCATGTTTGAAGGGCTAAGTTAGCTTGATGATTGAGGAGGTTTAGAGTTAAACAAGTAAGTGATTTGGTTACCTATTGCAAAATATGTTAACATAACATTCATGATGATTAAATTAAGCTGAATTGCATGTACGGTTAAAGATGAAATGTGCTGGAAATTTAATGAATGGATAGGTTGTTATATAGGTGAATTAGATTGAGAATTGAAGTATAATGAAGGTGAATTTATGTTAAAGAAAGGTGCTAATGAAATGTTCTTGAAATGAGAAAGAACTAAGACTATATGTATAATCAAATGAATGATAGTTTCTGTTTTGATTTTGATGCATGAAAGATCATAAATTGTTAGCTACCAAATGAATGATTTTGAATTGGAATTTTAGATGAATTGATGAGGAATTGAAGTATCTTTAAGTCTAACTGATGGACTATCATGAAGGTGTTAAAATTTGGAAGAAAATCTGAAGGAAAATGAAGAGTTCACCTATCCCACAATCATGGTAATTGTATTAGTTCCTTCCCATGATCGTCGCAATGCTTTAAAGTAAAAAAATGTGTTTTGTGTGATGGTTATACCATATAAGGGTAAGTTGGTTTTACTTTGGTGCATTAGGACATGATTGGGTCTTGAAATGAACCTAGAAAGTTGCTTGATTAAGTGATTAAGTGTTTGATAAGATTAAGTAGTTAATTGAGGTTATAAATTAAGGAATGACTTGTTTGATATCAATGTATATAAATTTGGGAAATACGAATTGTCAATAGTATAAAGTTTTCTTATAAATGCAATGTGATTCAAAGGATATGAACAAAGTGAATTGGGTATAAATGAATGAGAATTGGGAAATTGTGTGAATGTATAAAGCTAGAAAAGGATTGGTGAATGTAAGATTGATGAATTGAGAATAATCAAGTTTAATTAAAGTATAAACCTAATTACAAACTAGATGTGTACAAGCTATAATGTATGAATGATCAAGACTTATGATTAAGGATGTATACCCGGGAAAGTCAATTGAGCATGCATTGAACATGACATGTATATATATATATATGCAAATGATCAAATAATCATATGATTGATTAACTTATTACTGTTTCAAATATGTTTGTATTGCATGAATATGGATATATAAGATGATCGCCAACATCCAGACATTGCTGGATCATCAAGGCAATAGCTTATCGAGATCGTACTGTGAGTGAACTAAATGTTTTCTCACTGTGTTTGAGTTGTTTTTGATTAACTGTCAAATATTGAACAGTTATTGATATAAATGTGATAATTCTGGACTTTGTTGGTGTAACATCCCGTTACTGGCGAGAAGGTTAGAATAGTAATTCTGAGTGGTCAATGGGCGTTTAGAAATGCCTTTATATGTTCATGCATAATCTCGCATCCGCATACATGTGAATAGTAAATTTTTGCACATGAAAATGATTGTACCTGCATGCATGACATTTTCCTGTATATTTGTTAATAAATGTGATCGTTGTGAAAAATGTGATTTGTGTGCTTGACAATTGAGTTGGAGAGGTCATTGAGGTGTTAAATTTGTTAGTAAATTTTAGAGAATTTTTTTCTGAAATTTTGGGATACTTTTCGGACTAGGAAAAATGTCAAGCGGCAAAATAAGTGTTTACCGGTAGTAGAAATGACTGACCAATGACACTGGAAAATTAGATACATGATTTTATGATTTATTAATTTGAGCCATTGGAATTTGGGGAGAAATTGGAGTAGAAATTGGAAGTGAATTGGAAAGAAATTAGGTGAGCATGCAAAAATGTGACATGTGGCAAGTGACACTTGTCACTTGCCTAACATGCCACCATGTTGGTCTTCTTTTTAACTAAAAC
>JANVCL010000214.1:16204692-16231430 GCA_026546855.1 Erythroxylum incrassatum | reverse complement strand
GCTAAATGAGTTAGGATATTCTTACCAATGTAAATCAAACCCTAAATCTACATACACAAAATATTCAAGATCTCAAAACTATATGATATTCAAAAGTTAGTCATTCATAAAAGAAAAATATACACGAACCCATTAGAGAATGTTAAAGATAATAATTATGCATTCCATCAAACACCTTGAGTGCAAAAAATTTTCAACCCTATCTAAACACAAATTAAATAAATCTTCCCATTATTTACATGCAAAACACTAACACAAGAACAATCAAACCCAAATAAACAAACAAATGCAATTAAATAAGTCCAAATAAAAATGAACAAAGTCTTCAACCCACAGCTTACCTTCGGAAGATGCAGAGGAGATGATGACAGACGCTTAACATCGAAGAAGATAAGATGGAACACTGACTAGAGACGCATCACGTGGTCGGAGGACGGACGACAATGGAGGAGGAAGCTGGAGGAGAGGAGAGGACCGAGCTGTCGGAGTCCAAAGGAAGGAGAGTTGCACCCGTGAGGAAAGGAGAGGGGAGGGAGGGGTTGCCGTTTTAATTTAACCAAAATGATGTTGTTTTGATTAACTTATAAACGAAACTTAACATAATTAAAACAACAACCAACACAACGTCATTTTAATTATGTTAAACAACGTTCTTACTTCACTGAAACGACGTCGTTTTGATTAAGCCGAAATGATGAACGACGTCGTTTCAGATGAAGGTAAACAACGTTCTTCACTTCAATAAAACGATGATGTTTTTGTTAAGCAATATTGACGGAATATTTCCGTTGCCAAACATTTCCTTATCCACAACAACTTTACCGACCAAATAAGAAATTCCGTCCCAATTTATCGATAGAAATACATGCATCGATATTGTTCTGTTGCTAATATTTTCCACAAATTTTTCGCTCCAAATATGGCAACGGAAATCTTTTCCGTCGCAATATTTGTGTAAAATAGCGACGGAATTGACATTTCCGTCACAATTTTCATATGATTATGATTCCGTTGGTAATGTTCCGTCGCTATTAGACAGATTTCTTGTAGTGGTATAAGGAATGCTAGAAGGCCAAGCTAGTGGGTAAGAGGTACACATAAGTAGAAAGATTGGATTTTCATAAGACCTTTGTGCGAGTGGCAAACCTAGCAAGTGTGGGATGCTTTTAGTTGTCTCAATTACAAGAGGCCTGAAGTTATATTAGATGGATGTCAATAATGTATTTTTGCATAGTGAATTAAAAAATGAGTTCTACTTGTGATTACCTCCAGTCTACTTCGTGAATAAAGAAAACAAGATATGTAGTTTCAGGAATTCCATTTATGGACTTTGATAGGCTTTGAGAAATTAGTTTGAAAAACTTTCCTCATCTCTTCTAAATTTGGGTTTTGTTTAATCACATAAAAATTACACGCTATTTACCTATAAATCTTGCTTGCTAAAGTACATTGATGATGTGATTTTAACAAGGAACATGTTTAAGGCATGCATAAGAAATTAAAAGTTATTTCTATGTCAAATAAATTTCACACTCAATTTCCTTAAATAAAGTAGGATGCTTAGACAAAAGCTAGTTGGTTTTCATATGGAACAAAATCATAAGTTAGCATTAGTAAAGGGACCAAAAGTTGTAGACCAAGGAATGTATAGGTGCTTGATAAGGCACTTTATATATTTCACCATCATGCGACTAGAACTAAGTTACTTGATGCTCGTTCTCTCATAGCTTGCACAAGATCTATAGAGGGAGAATTTGGGTGCAACCTATCATGTACTTTGTTACCTAAAGAAGAATCTAGGCTACAGAATTCTACTTAAGAGAAATAGTGACTTACAACTAAGAGCTATTATGAAATGGATTGGACAAGTTGTCTTATTATAAGGTGGTCTATCACAAGATATTTTGTTACGTTACGGATGTATCCAATATCTTGGAAGATAAAGAAATGGAGCATATATAGTTTCATGTTTGTCAATCTAGGCCATGTATAAGGCTATGGCTATGGCTACAAAGACAATCAAGCTCATGTACTTAAGGACATTTTTGAAAGAATTGAGAATTGTTTATAAAGAACCCATGCAGTTATATTACGACAATCAAGTCGCTTTACGCATAGTGAGTAAACCCTTTTTTATAGAAAACCAAACAAATTGAGATTGACTGTCACTTCATTAAAAGATCACTTATGGGAAGAAAAATATCATCACAATGTATGTGAAGTCAAAGGAACAATTAGTTTATATTTTCATAAAGGTTTTATGAAGGCAATACTTCCAATATCTCCTTAGCAAATTAGACATTCATAACCTTATGTACCAACTTGACATGGAGTGTTAAATTAGTAAGAAAATAATTTTGTATATATTATGTATATTAGATATGAGAAAGAAAAAAGTTAAAGGATTTGATAAAGATAAGTAAAATTTTATTGAATTAACAAAGATAAGATATGAGAAAATTTTGTGATTTGATAAGATCTGATAGGATAGTCTATAAGGTTAATTATATAAAAACATTACAAACTTTCAAACTTTAAAAATTTACAATAAAATATTCAAACTTTTAATTTTTTATGAAAATAGCCCACCTTTAGACTTCACATTAACAACGTTGACATGATAAGCAAGTCAGCTAATATATTTGTCACATGAATGACATATAGACTATAATTTTACGTTAGTAAATTAATTTATAAAAATTAAAAATTAAATACAAAAATACCTAAATCCCTACTTTTTCTTATTTTTCTCTCGCATTTATTCCTCTTAGTCTAATACCTCTTTGCACCCAGTTTAGCTTTCTATTCCTCTCACACTAACATTTTTTGCTTCATCATTATTTTTTATCATTATGAAGAAATATTGTATGCTAATACTTAATTTTCTATCAAATATATGTTGCTTCAAGAATAATTAGAAGCTAGGCAAAAATGCCAACCTTAACCAAGTTAATTGCAATATGGATAAAAAATTTCCAATGAAAATGAATATAGCTATTGCTAATTCATAGATTATATTCTTAACTGATTCTTTCGTTTCTGGACTATAAAGGTAGATGATGTGTTGTAATAGTATCAACTCGAAATGCCTTTAAAAGGTCCTTAATTGTAGGGGAGGTGAGATTATGATATTAATTTGAAGAGTATTGAAAGAAAATCATACCTAACCTCTTATAAAGACAATATTTCTACCATTCTAACTTAAGACGCACCTTTTGTGTAGTCTTAAGAGAATTCATAAGTACTTATAAATTGCTTTTTAATACAATCTCAATCATATAATAGTACCAAACTTTAAATGAATTGCATCTTTTATGGTCTAAGGAAGAATTAGCTCTACATATAGAAATGTCTTCTTAATACAATCTAAAGTACACAATATTATCGAAAATGAAAGGAATTTGATACGCTTAGAAGGTGTTTAAGGGTGCCATGAAATAATCCAAAATATTTAGATTGGTCTTGAATTTATAAGGATTGTTATCTTGAGTTGATAATGTTTGATAAAGTCATACATTGAATGCTTGCTAAAGATTAGGTCTAGAAGTATTTATTTAAACTCATAATATTGTTGTTGATAGTGATTGGGTATTCCCACTATATTTTGAGATCCTAGTTTTTAGGGAAAGTAGTTGTGTCTCCTCTGTATTTATTCTCATTCAATGAAGTAAAAAAAAAGGCAAGTTTATTCAACAAAATTTTTGTGGTCTTTCTCACTTTAAGAAGAAAATTTTTTTTTTATTTCTTGAAAGTTCTAAATGGGACCTATCATTGGTATTGGAGCTTAATAAAATTCTAGGGTAGAACACTATGGCAACTATTAAATGACAAATTGATACTTTTGAGGTAGGACTCAGTGCTTTGCAAGATAGTTTTTCTCGCTTAAAAGTTAGCATGGTTGATCGACTGCACAGTTTGGAGGGTGCCATTAGCAAGATGTTTAAATTCCTACTTTCAACGTAGGAGATGCCATTCAAAAACATTAACAAACATTGCGAGAACTCTTACAATGGCCGATTTCACAAATCAAAAGACAACACTAGGGATACTTCAAATGGTGGGCATCCTCAGTTCTCATCTAAGCTTACCAAACTCAAATTTTCTAGATATTCTAATGATGACCCCACCGAATGCCTCATAGACAATTCTTTGAATATGAAAATATCTAAGAGATGCAAAAAGTTTTTTGGCTTCCTTCCATCTAGAGTGTAAAGTCAATCAATGGTGGTAATGACTTTGTTGAGTTTACAAGGAAGAAAGCAAGGAGGTGACATAATAGTTCCAGAGATTGTGAGGACTTCAATGAGGCCTTATCCAAAATAAGGCAAGTAGGATTCTTATGGGATTACTAGAAAGAATTCGAGAGACTAGGTAACCAAGTACATGGTTAGACACAAAAGGCGCTATTAAGGACATTCAATGGTGGACTCAAGGTAGAAATCATGAATGGCATTCAAATGTTCAAACTAAAATCTTTGAAGGAAACAATTAGCCTCGCAAGGATTAGGGATGATTAAGTGAGCCAATAGCAAAAATTCACCAAGCCAGTCACTCGAGCAACAGTTGACTCTCTTTTCTCAACACTAGTCAATAATTTAACCCTAATGAAATAATTAACTTAGGATGAAATGAAAAAAAGACAAGCACATAGTCTTTGCTTTATTTGTGATGAAAGTTTACTCTTGGTTATAAATGCCGAAGACCTCAACTTCTAATGTTGGAAGGCAGTCATGCTCTTTTAGATGATAAACCAAAGTTGGATACTCAATCAAAAATATCTCTACGTGCTTTTTGTGGGATGGTTGACAAAATAGAAGATACGAGTGATGGCTAAATTTAGACACTATGAAATGGTGGTGCTTATTGATAATGACTCTACTCATAATTTCATCAATGAAAAAATGGCCAATTTGATGCAATTACCCATAATTCCTATAGAACCTTTCAATGTTAAGGTGGATAATGGAGAGCCATTAAAAGGTCAAGGGCAATTTAAGAATGTTTCTATTTTGATTAAAGGTATTCCTTTTGTCCTTATCCTTTATGCCTTACTCTTATATGGATTGGATTTGGTGTTTGGTGTCCACTGGTTGGAACAATTGGGTACTGTATCATGCAATTGGAAACAATTAACCATGGAATTCACGTGAGGAAATATAATTCACAAGTTATAAGGCATTGATAACCAAACAATCCAGTTCACATCCTTGGAAGCCATTTCTAGGGACATTCGATATGGAAGTGTAGTTTTTGCCTTGTTTCCTCAAACCATAGTTGAGCAATCACCATCACTAACCCTATCCAAAATGCAACAATTATTGCAGAAATTTGAAGACATCTTTTAAGAGACTGAGCAATTACCGTCAATTATAGCTGTGGATCATCATATCAATTTGCAAAAAGAGACAAAGCCTATCAATGTAAGACCATATAGGTATGCCTATTTTCAAAAGGCTAAAATTGAAGAAAAGTTCATGACATGTGGACCTAGTGTTAGTCCTTTTTATCCCCCATTTTGTTGGTTAAATAAAAAGATGGGGCATGACATTTTTGTACCGATTATCGAGCACTTAACGAAGTAACCATCAAAGATCGATTCCCTATTCCCATTATTGATGATACGCTTGATGAGCACTATGGCACTTCCTATTTCACTAAACTTGATTTGCAGGCTGGATTCCATTAGGTACGAATTCACCCTCCTTATATCCACAAAACTACTGATATGTGTTTAATTATTGACATTTTTAATCATTTACACTTAGCAATTATTGATATAAAAATGCTTAAGATGCTCACTTTAATTCATTTATGATTTTAGGTACAATTTGGGAGCAAAGAAATTAAAGTGAGCCAAAAGTACCCCATTCGAGATATTTTTCGAAGATTTATTTTTTGTTGTCTTCATGGAGCAAGAAGAAGAAAAAAAACATAAAACTCATAGACTAGGGTTGTTGGAAATCATCAATCACGTGCATGAAATTTGCATGTAATTATGTTAATTATTAGCAGCACAATTGAAGCAAGAAGAAGCAATGCATTCCATGACAAAACATTACACATTTGAGAAGCAAAACGACAGCTTGATGGAAGGGAGCATAAGGCCATAGTGGCGATCAAAGAGGAGTAGCGTGTTTTGAGCGTTTAATTAAAACACAAAGGCAGGCAAGCGTCGTTTTGGAAGGCAGCGCAAGCGTTTTGGACCAAAACATTACGCATAAGAAGGGAAGCACGAGCAAAACGCTAGAGAGGCATGCATTCAACACGTAGAAGAAAGCAAGCAAAACGAATAAAAAGAGGAGTGACCTTTATTCGTGAAATCAATCATCGGCAGTAAGAAGAAGCCATGCTAGACACAAACATAGGGAGACTTGAATAGCATATACGAGGGTGTTTCAACGCTAGAGGGGCGTCACAAACAAATAAATCATTGTACAGTAGATAGGAGACGAAAAGAAAAAAAAGACCAACTCAAGATGGCGCAACATCAAAGCAATAAAACAACAGCGTGAGGCGCAAAATCACGAAGGGAATAGCGCAGATGCAAGGAGGGTCAACAGGCATGGAAGGTTCGGTTAGGTTGCTGCTTGGGAGAAGAGCTGGCACAGGCGGCAAGAGTGTTATAAGAGGAACCAACATTAATTTGTGAAATGAATGTACAATGGAGAAACATAGAGTGTGGCAGCATAGTGGAGTTGAGTAGGCAGTGAAGCAAGTTAAGGGGATTTTTGGTTAAGGATAAAGATGGGGGTTAAAATTATTTTTCGGAAAATACCTATGAAGGGCTAAACGCTCCGATGCCGGTTCAGGAGTAATATCGACGCCGACGACCCGAGTTAAGTATATTTTAATTATTTTGTTGTTCCTTTCTCTCATTAGTAATTAATTATGTTATCCTATTTTAATTTTGGGTATTATGTATGGATAATCGAATTTTCTATATTATTCGGTTATGTGTGTATGAACCCACTGGGTATTGTGATTTGATAATTTTAATGCATTCATTGAATTGCTAATTGCAAACCCATTGCTTGAATTTCGATATAATCCGTAATTGTTATGTTGAAATTCATGTGTAGTGACTAATGATTCGTAATCATTAGGGATAACATGTCCTAGGTTAAATGACGCATCATATGTGGTTGTTGCCTTGATTAATCGGTTTTCCTAATTCATAATGCTACTGCCTAATTAAATCTAGAGATCGTATCCTAAGTTGTTCGGTGGTTAGGTTTAATTAATGATCGTATCTTGATTAAATAAAACTTAAGGAAAAACTCGGGTTAATTTTTAACACACGATTAATAGTTTCTATCAGAGGTTAAAGAACAGTAAATTAATAAAATATGCTTAGTCATGGTGTAGACCGAGATAAAACCAAAGAACCGAGTTCTTACCGAATTCCCCACTTTTTTCATTTTTTGCATGTTTTCTTTACTTTGTTTTTATTAGTTAGTTTTATTTTTATTTTTCCTTTCAAAAATCTAAACCCCCTTTAAGCGTAAACACCGATTATTTTCATTTCATAAATTTTACACACACTCTCTGTGGGATTGACCTAGACTCACCACTGTTACAGTAATAGTCTAGTTAATTTAATTTTGATTAGCGTAACGATGCACAGTCAACTACATTTCACACCCATAATGACCATTATGACCTTTAAAGAAATTATAAACTCTATATTTCACCCTTTCCTTCAAAAATTTGTGTTTGTATTCTTCGATGACATTTTTATTTATAGCCCCAATTGGACTATTCATTTTGAACATGTTTATACAGCATTTGAATTATTAAGGCAGCATTAGTTTTTTGTTAAACTGAGCAAGTGTGTATTTGGTTGTTAAGAGTTAGAGCATTTGGAACACATTGTTACTCTACAAGGAGTTAAAGTGGATCTGGATAAAATTAAAGCTATGTTTAGTTAGCATCGATCTACTAATGGCTCTAAGTTACGTAGATTTTTAGGCCTCATAGGTTACTATTGAGAATTTTTCTGCAACTATGACATCATAGCTTGTCCCCTCACTAATCTTTAAAAAAGAGACAATTCAGCTGGACAGATGAAGCGGAGTTTGCTTTTCAGAATCTAAGTAGGCCATGACCACTACTCCAACACTTTCCATGCCAAAATTCAATAAACCCTTCATCACTGAAGCTGATGCCTCAAGAGATGGCATAGAAGTTGTCCTCACTCAACAGGGGAGACCAATTACATTTATGAGCAAAGCATTCGGCACCGCCAAATGAATGTGGTCTACTTTGGCTAAAGAGAAGATAGCAATCATTCAAGCTATCCAATCTTGGAGACCTTATCTTCATTAAAATTGACCACTAAAATCTCGAACATCTGCTTAAACAACAGATAATAACACTAGAGCAACAAAAAGGGGTCCATAAACAACTTGGTTATGATTATGAAATCATTTATAAACCAAGTGAAGAGAATCATGAAGCAGATGCCTTGTCACAGGTAACAGGTAGTCTAAGCCTTGATGCTATCATTGTCTCTCAGGATCACATTTGGACACCATCAAAACCAAAGCCAAAGACCATCCTTATATGCAGAGGATCCATAAGTAAGCAGAAGAAAAACAGAGTAGTCCTTATTCATGGCACAATGACCTACGCTATTATCAAAACTAAGTAATAGTTCCACCCCATTCTATCACCATCCAACAGCTACTGTAAAAGTTTCATGATTCCACCATAGAATGTCATTCAGGTGTACTCCGAACTTATAAAAGATTGGCTCAACAATTTTATTAGCGTTCCATGTACAAGAACGTAAAAAACTATGTTGCTTCTTACTAAGTTTGCCACACCATTTAGACTCCTACAGCCATTACTCATTCCATGTTAGGTATGAACTAATATAACAATGGACTTTATTGAGGTTTTCCACCTTCTAATGGAAAGCATGCTATTTTGGTCGTCGTTGATAGATTATTCAAGTTAGCACATTTTTTAGCTTTATCCTATCCTTTTACTATGAAAGTAGTAGCTGAGTAGTTTATTGAAGGAGTTATTAAATTATATGGAATGCCTCAGTCCATCATTAGTGATCGAGATCCAATTTTCATTAGCCATTTTTGGTGAGAATTCTTTAAGTTATCGATAATGCAATTAAAGATAAGTTTCGTATGTCACCCTCAAATGGATTGCCAGTCAGAAGTGGTAAAATATTGTATGGAATAATATCTTCGGTGCTTTGTTCATTGTCAACCACACAAATGGCATTCCTTCTTGCCTTGGGCTGAATTTCGATACAACACCACCTATGATTCATTCATCAAGATGACTCCCTTTCAAGCTCTTTAAGGTCATCCAACATCGACAATTCTGTAGTATCTTAAAGAAACCTCCTCAGTCTATGAACTTGATCAAAGCCTAGTTACTAAAGATGCCTTACTGCACTAACTCAAGAGTAATCTTAACGCCACCAATAATTGCATGAAGCAAAGGGTGAATTTAAAGAGAAGGGATATAGAGTTTGAAGTAGGAGATATGGTATTTCTCAAACTCCATCCTTATCGCCAACAATCGGTGTTTAAACAAGCCTACTAAAAGCTTGTATCTATTTTATGGGATGTATCACGTGGAGGAAAGAATTGGTAAAGTCACATTTAGGCTCATGCTTCATCCTAATTTTACCATACATCCAATCATTCACATATCACTGGTCAAGAAACATATGGTTAAGGGCAAGAAACATATAGGCTCATGCTTCAAGAAACATTTAGGCTTATGATTCATCCTAATTTTACCATACATCTGTCTTGTCGTCAATTTTTGATGGTGGCAATTTCATCTTAGAACTGGAAACAATTTTGAACTCACGGTGGGTAAAAAGGGGGTCGAAGTTCATAAAGGAAAGCTTAGTTAAGTGGAAGAGGCTGCTAGCAAAATATTCAACTTGGGAAAATTCTTAGAATATGCAGGATCAATTCATGAACCTTGAGGGCAAGGTTCAACTGAAAGGGGAAGGTAATGATATACCTAGAAGATTCTTAAGGGTGCCATGAAATAATCCAAAATATTTGGATTGTTCTTGAGTTAATAAGGATTGACAAAGTCATATCTTGAATCCTTGTTAAAGATTAGGTCTAGGATTACTTATTAAAATTTAATAATATTCTTGTTGATAGCGATTGGGTATTCTCACTATGTTTTGAGATCCTGGTTTTTAGGAAAAATAATTGTGTTTTCTTTGTATTTATTCTCATTCGATGGAATATAAAAAGGCAAGTTTATTTAACAAAATTGTTGTGGTCATTTTCACCTTAAGCAAAAAAAAAACTTTTTTGTATTTCTTAGAAGTTATAATTAGGACCTATCAGAATTGCAGATTTCCTTTACTTAATATCTTCATTGGCTTAAGTGATAGCCCGAGTTGTAAATTATATGTAAATGATAGTGCATCATATACTAATGATTTAGATCTTTTTTGTTTCCCGAACATTGGAACCAGTTAGGTAATTGTTGATAAAAAGTGGTCAATTAGAAGTTAATGAGGTAAAGTGAGTGTGGGGAGGTATTAGTTTTGAGAGGAACAAAATCGAAAACGAAGGAAGGTGATGTAGGGATTTAAGGTTTTTTTTATAATTTGTAATTTACCCAATTTTTATAAGTTAATTTACTGGTGTAAATATTATAATTCATTTTTCATATACGTGGTAAATATATTAGCTAATGTAACGCGCCACAATGATATTGTTAATAAGAACTCTAAAGGGTTGTTTGTTTCTTTTTTTTCGTTTTCTGTTTTTGTTTTCGTAAAAAATGAAACAAAGCAATAAAATGTATTTGTCTATCGTTGTTGTGATTTCTTGTTTCTAAAAATTATAAAACCGCAACAGTTTTATGAAAACAAGAAAATAACGTTTCTCTATATTTTGGCAACGCGTTTTCCTGCATAGAAAATCAACTGATTACTGTTCCTTATCTCAATTATCGTTTTGACAAACCTATGATGAAACATACTACTCATCTTTTTTACATATATTTTCATGAGGAGAAGGAATCTTTGATTTCGAGCAAATACAAGCCAGATTCGTGAAGTGGAATCAGTAGCTTGAGACCTACGAGCACGAATCTTGCATGTCACTGTTTTTGCGCTTCAAATTTGAATCTGGAGCTTCAGATTTGGAGTTGGGTCGCTAACCGTTTCAGATCTGGACCTGGGTCGCCACCCCTCTCGTTATCACCTCTCACTAGTCACCTATGTTTGTAGCTTTCGCCTTTAGGTCCTCGCTGGTCATTTATCGCCTATGGGTCCTCATGGGTCGTCTCTCTCATTTGGTTGCCTCTGGTTCCTCGCTGGTTACCTCTCTTTCGGTACGAACTTTTCACAAAACTTTGAAAGGTGATGTCTTTGGGTTTTTAAGGTGACGAAGAAGAACACTTTTGACCTCAAAACGACTTCAACGCAGAGAACAATAATTAATGTTGTTGAAGTAATTCTTAATTACTGTTCTTGAAAATATTACTTAATTATAATTAATAACAACAACAACAATAATAATATTATTATTATTAAATTAATAATAATAAGAATAACTTATTAATAATAATAATATCAATAATAATAACAACTTATTAAAAATTAATAATAAGAATAAGAATAAGAATAAGAATAATAAGAATAACTTACTAAATAATAATAACAACAACAACAACAACAACAACAACAACAATAATAATAATAATAATAATAATAATAATAATAAAAATAAAATCAAACATATTTTATTTTCAGTTTTTTATTAGAAATCTCAACCAAACAAATTTTTGTTTTCAGTTTTTATATTGCAAATCTCAACCAAACAGGTTTTCGTTTTAAAAAAAAACATAAACTAAAAACAAGAAACAGAAACCAAAAACAACAGAAAAACAAAAGTGGAACCAAACGGCCCCTTAATCTTTGTAAATTTAAATATTTAAATTTTAAATTCTTATATGAATATTCAACAAAATACTAAGAAATATAATATTCATACCTTATAATTTTTTTTAAAATAATGCTCTCATAAGTTATTTTACACATCAACAGCTAATACTAAACAACTAATTTTACTAAACATCTTTAATAAACAGCTGATATTATCCGCTAGTCAAATAAGTTGATAGTTAACAACTAATACAATCCGTTGTTTGTCAAACATAACCTATATTTGAAAAAAAATAAAAGCTCAGGTATTTAACTATCACATTTTAAAGTTTGAGATATAATTGTAAACTTATGTAAAGTTAAAGTAATTAATCCTAAAATAAACATATAATAAGATGACATATTTTTAAAAAATATAAGATGAAGGTGTGCAAACGTTGACAATATCCAAACGAAAAAGTAAAGCCTATGAAAAGTGGCAACATGTATTGGAGTTCTAAATTTATTAGACAGTGTACAATTTCTTTTTAATTTCTCTCTATTATAATTATTAAAAATTGAAAATAAAAGTTAAAAAATAGAAAATGTAAAGAAAAAGTGGAGTTTTTTTAATTGATGAACTTATACTGAAAATGTTTCTAAAGCTTTAATTTTTCATGAATAAAGTAAAAGGTTCTAATCCTTATTTAAAATTTGTTGTTGGTGGAGCAGTCTTAACACATTTAGAAAACGAGAACGGAATACATCTATCTCATAAACAAAAGTTGAGACACCTTCCTTAACCACCAAAATATCAATATGTGAGTGAATGAGATAAAATGAATCAATAACATGAAAAAGACAAGAGTGTTACAGATTTGGAATAGTCACGATGTTTTTGGTGTAACCGTATAAATAAACATAAAGTCAAAACAGAAAGCCGTAGGGAGGGAGAGAGAAATAGAGGGAGAGGCGCAGATTGACAAATCCCAATGTTCTGCCTCCTCCGTCAAACCAGCAAGCATCAGGAATAGAAGCAAAGAGAAACCCAAAAGAATAAAACAAACACACAAATCTCACACGCATTACCTCCACCTCCGCCGTCGCTCGATTTTGCTATTTCCTAATTAGCATTCGTTTCATTCTTTCTTTGGAACTGAATAGATCAGATATTGGATTGGATTTTGGTACTTGTGTAATATGCGAATGGAAAGGGAGAGGATTTACTACGAAAACGACCAACGAAACTATGCCTATGCTTACTCTCAATTTTGTAACGGTACCACTACACACAAGCAGCAAGAGCAAGAGGAAGATGAGAACAAAATGTTCGCTTCGGCAAATGATGGCGACGGTGATGATGATGATCCATTACTATACAGACGAAAGCTTTTTCTATTCTCACCATCTTCGTCAACCACCACGACGGTGCCCTCCTCTACTCATCGTCGAGGCTTCATCGAACATCCGGTTTCTAAGCTCGACACTTTGGCCGGTGTTGCCATTAAGTATGGCGTTGAGGTAAAACAAAAACGACTGGTCAAGATCTTCTTTTATAATAATAATACTAATTTGCAATCTTTCTTTTCAATTTCGGTAAATCTCATCTTTGATATGTGGTATTTTCTTTCTTCTGATCATTTTATGTTTAATGTTTTAGGTATCAGATATTAAGAAGATGAATGGTCTGGTTACAGATCTTCAAATGTTTGGGCTCAAGTCTCTTCATATTCCACTACCCGGCCGCCATCCTCCCTCACATTGCTTGTCAAACGATTCTGATGCTCCAGGGTAGATAGACACATCTCACCTTATGTTTCTGTCTTAGACCCTATCACTTTTAATTAGATATTATTTCAATAGACAATTAGATTGTCCTATTACTGGTTTTGCCATGAATCACTTGTTTATGCACCATGGAGGAAAAAATAAAAAATACAGGCCGGGTTATGCACTGAACATGTCTGCAAGTAGGATTTCCTTATGGGTTGCAAGGCTTTTCTAATTAATACAATACCTGGGCAATTAGGTAGGCGGCACTAGGGTTGCTTAAGATGTATTTTCTTTTATCTAATTTCAGTCAATATCTATGATGACTATTTACCATGCTTCTCCATTGCCATATATTTTCCTAGCTGCCAAGCATGTGATGCAATCATATATAGCAACCATTTACGCACATCTCTTTCAATCTTCACATGTCAATCGACACTCATTTCGTCTTCCCTACGTAATTCATCTAGACACAGTTACATTGAGTTGATTTCTGAACCTCTCCCTCAAATGATTAGTGATATAAATACGTTTACCAGATCTAGGTAAAAATGGGGTGGGTTTTCTGTTGCAGTTGCCTAGGGCGTATAATATGTTCTTCAATCAGGACCCTGAGTTGCATTACTTTTTCAACTCGGGGCAGCAATGTTTTATCTTATTTTCATTGGTGTATTACTTCTGATCTAAAGGTTGCATATTATAAAAAATGTTGATCATATTATAAGTAGATTAATCATGATCTGCGTAGATCCCTAACAAAATTGTATTCACTTCTATCTAATGTGTTTAAAACATTTTGGTGGTCATTTTTCCAGCAAACACTTGTACCCTTGGGCTATACCTTTTCTCAACTGATGTTTCCTTGAGATGCATCACAAGTTAAAATGTAAAACGACCTTTGCAGGCTGAGCAATATGGAAAAGAGCCCTTCTCAACATGTGCATTCAGATGTCACTGAATCATTCCAATCCTTAAGGCTTAATTCTTCACAGCGGAGGGTTTCTGCAGCCATGAGCTCCTTACAAGGTTACTATGGACTGAAGACAGCCAATCAAAGAACTGCATTTGATGATGGTCGGTACATAAGACCCTCACCCACTTCGCATCCACCATTAAGCCGCCATCGAAAATCTAGGAGTTTTGTTGATGGGTTTCTTGATGAAAATAATGGGGCATGGACTGATAACGTGTCTGCAGCTGAAGCCGGGGAAGTTAACAGTGAGAAATGGAATGAAAAATTATTCAGGAGGCGTTTGAAGTCAGAAGCTGACTTCAATTCCCACTCTTCTGAAATGTTAATGAGGGATGATAGCAACAGTGGAGGTGCATTTTCGACAATCACAGGAAAGTCCATAGCCCTTAGATCCAAAGCAGCAAGTAGAACAACTTCGTCAGCTGATTATGAAACTGGTGCAATGGCTTCTATACCAATAGGTACCAATGATACCCAGGTGGCTGATGGATTTTCAGTGGTAAGAAAGTCATCAAGCACGTCCAGCTTGCATGATTCAGATACCAACAGTTCAACCATCTGGCCAGCCTCCAAGTGGAGTTTGAAGCCAGATCTTCAAGCTCTAACAGCTTCGGCCATTACAAGACCAATATTTGATGGATTACCGAAGCCAATATCTGGACGAAAAAACAAAGCTGCACTTGATTGATTAGCTACAAGGTGCAGTTGTGTACAATCCGCTCCCTAATTTTGGTAAACATCTTGTCTGCCATTTTATAGCTAGCTTTTAAGGTAAATAGAAAGAACAGAAAGCAGGGTAACTACTAAAAATAGGAGAGATTTTTCCCTGCTAACTTATAGAGGAAATGTCCATATTTAATGTGTTATCGATTCGCAGTTCTATAGCATATTTTCCATTTGGCATTCATAAATGAGATACAGGCGATTGCATAAGCAGAGACTGGTGTAGCTTCTCATAATTTCACGTCTATCTTGATTGATTCCCAAATAATCATAGTTATCGTAACTTTTTCTTTATTATTGCAATTAATAGTCTAGTGATTTCGAGGTCTTCATATCTCCAATTTCGATCTCTCAATCTGGACACGAAATACTTAACATTGGTCAAAAAATCATTATTTAATTTCACCATCATGAATAAATTGATTATTTTCATGCATAAGAATACTAGATTATTTAATTTATAGTGTATGGAAATCATCGCAAACCTCCTAATATATGTAGTTAATTAAAATCTTCATTATCTTCAACTTTTAAGTCTATTTAGTGATATTGTGATTAAAGCATGTATTTTAAAATTAAAACAATTTACATTATGAATTATTCAATAACTATTCTAAGAAAGAAGGAACCAAAAAGTTGTTTGATCAAAATAAACTTTTACAAAGTTTTTGATTCTTTGTTGACAGTTCCTTTTTAACATGTTGGAAGCATTTGGGTTCTGTAAATAATTCACATAAGTGGTTAGAGCAATGTATCACCAAACCCCTTATAGTGTATTGTTAATGGAAAATCAATCAACGTCTTAAATCCAGCAAAAGCATTGAGATAGGGAAGATTCTCTCACTCTCCATGCCTTTCTACAATTTGTATAAAGACCTTCACCAGGTTCATAGCAAACAACAAAAAGCAAGCAACTTCAACCACCACTTTTCAAATGATTTATTGTAGTTTTATAAGGATGACTTAAAACTTAGTCAAGGTACATTAACTCTCTATAAACAATCAATGAGCTATTCAATCTGAAAATCAACTACAACAAAAGTTGCCTTCATGTGATAAGACAAAGTGAGACAATGCTCCGTTTTCTTCTCTCCTTAAACTCCACTCCCCTACGCCTAAACCATCACCATGCTTTGTGTTTATGCCATCCTCTCTTCTAATCCCTCCATCCCTCCATTATCAATAAGTTCCACCACCCACCTATTAACTTTAAACCTTCTCTTCACCATTTTTTGAGTATTTATTGTTTGCTGTAGTCTTTAAACCTATTTCCTCTTAGCATGAGGTATATTGTCTGTGAACCTATTCTCCTACCTGTTGGGGGTTATCACTTCTCCTAACCATCTGAGCAGGTGTGAGAGCTCCTATAGGGAATACTCAATAGATCGCTCCTAAGGGGCATATGGGTCTTTTAGGTTCTCCTACCTAGATCTTTTTGTCATTAGTAGTAATAAAATTTTAAATTGTTTAACATGTAACTTTAAAACTCCCCTCTTTAATGTAATGTTTGAAACTTAAAGCCTCCCCCTCTAAGACCTAATTTCTTTTCCACCTCTACAAGCTATATAGTTTTCAGACCTCTACAACTCCTCCTCTCCTTCACCCAAAAGCTCCCAAGAAGATAATATATAAACCATGTCTAAGATGGAGGAAAGTAGATGGTGATAAATTTGACATATCTCTCTAGTACCTCCCCCTTAAAATACATATCCAAACTCATTGTGGCGCCTGATCCAGATACTCTTAAAGACAAAGTCAAGTCTTAGTATAGTAATCTTGTAGACTTCTTCTTGGGAAATAATTCGACCTTTTATTGCATAACTAGTATCACACATTGTAGAAAAGGAAGCGACTTATTGAGGTTCTCCTAACTAAAGAAAATTTAGTGCCTTTCATGTTTGCTACTACTGTAGCGATTAATAAGGAATTTTTAAACACTATATCATTACTCAGTTTAGTTATGGGGGATATTATTTTAGAGAAATATATAAGGATCACATACCATGGAAGCACTTATAGAGAACTTAAGGAAAGCAGTGACGTGAGATGGGTAAAAAGTACAAAAAGGTTGGTTATTATGAGTTAATAAGGATGGAAAAGGAGTGTTACCTCAAATTGATTCAAATATAGGAAAACGAAAGAAAAATTATATGGAGGAATCCTCTATTATGATGGGCAGTAATGGTTAAGGTAAACAAGGATTAATGAGAACCCTAATGAGGGATTTACCCTTTGAAATATAAGGAAATCGAGAAAGATAAACAAGGTTACGGGAGTGAGAGGAAGTATCTTTAAATGTTAATCATATCTAGAATGTAAGCGGTATTAATAGTGCTAATGAACAATAATTTCTTAGGGGATTCATTTTCAATGATAAATCTAGTATCATTGATTTGTTGGAAACAAAATTAAGAAGAGAAAAGCTTAATGAGCTGAAGCTTGTAAGAGCTATGTTTGTGTAGCACTTTCTAGTAACACAGGAAGAGAAAAGGTAGAACTCATCAATTTCAGCATCCAACACATACATTTCTTAGAGAAATTTTTACAAGAGGGAATTACTCTTATTATTAAATTTGTGTGTGGATCAAATTATTGCATCCAAAGGAGAGTTCTAAAATAGAACTTAATGAATATTCATCATAATGTCAACTCACCCTAGCTAATTATAGGTGACTTCAGTAACTCTATATATGCCTCAAAAGCAGTTGGGAATTTCAACTTAAGGAATTTCACAAACAACTAAGGAACGTGCTAAAGCGATAAAAGTCACATATCTAATTGCAAAAGGTTTTATTATATATAGAGCAATAAATAAGCTACTAGCTAGCATATTATGAGGAAATTTAATAGAGCTTTGATCATTATCAATTTGTTGGCAGGTTCTTCTCACAATAAATCATCTTACCTAAGCCCTATGATCTCATATCACACCCCCATTATGGTCGAAGACTTGTTCATCAACATTAAAAGATTTTTCCCCTTTAGATTCAACAATAATTTAGCAGAGTATGCTAATTTCAACAAGTCATTAAGAGGGGACTAACACATCAAGTTTATGGATGTAAAACCTTCATATGCACAAGGAAACTCCTTTTGATCAAGGATCAAGTCAATAAGCTTAGAGGTATAAAAACACCAATATTTTTATAGAGGTTATTGAAGTTAAAGAAAAATTGAAGGCTATATAACTCAACTACTCAAAATGAGAGATTCTATGGTAGAGAACATTAGATGCAAAATAAGAAATGGAAAATTTGCTTCCTTATTCTTTTATAAGTGGAGCGTGGTAGGGCCTTTGGCTAAGAATCCATAATATAGAAATATGATGAACATGTATCCTAGAACTTCCAAGTTAGAGAATGGATTTTAGATGGCCAACTAACCAATGTACTAGAAGATGCAAGGCAAATCTTACCCTCCTATAGTTTGAATCAAGTTGTGAGGATCAATACATCTATACATGAAATGGAAAAAAGAAATACTTAAATGAATCTTATAGGGAGTGAATCAAAATGAGGGGTTCATACTAAATTCGAAGCAAAATAATTTGGATCACCTGCCACTTGGTAAGAGTCTCACTTCACTTGTAGCTATCGGTTAAAAACAATTTCAATTAGACTGATTTTAATACCTAAACAAAATTAATCTATATTTCCTATCTAGGGGAGAAGCTAAATTTGTGAAGCGTTTATATTTTAGTTATAGTTACACTAATGAGATATGGAGCTCTGTCAAGTAACTAAGCTTTTTAGATATGATAAGTGATAATTTTTAAAAGGTAATCACATGGCTCCTATCATTTAACATACCAGAGGAAGATAAACCTCTAATGTTATTTGGTTTTGGTTTCTGCCTCTACAAAATTTAGGAAGAGAGAAATGCAAAGTGCTATGAAGGGATAGAGAAGTCGGTTAACTTGCTAAAATTAGAAGTTATCCAATAGTTAAGAGAGCTAATCCTAGATAGTTCTAAAGCTAAAAGCTACAGCGGGAAATTAGCAACTTCTTAAAGAATATGACTTCCTAGTAAGGATTTGGGGTTAGACAGATTACTAACTTTACCCCTATTGTTAGCTAATAAACTAAACTACTAAATCTAGATACAAGTAGTATTGATCATCACAAGAGAGTGAAATTGTTATGTAAACCTACCTTACGGTTGTATGGTGAGTTGACTATGTGATGAATAGTGAAGGTATATATATATGGTGGGATGATGGAAAGCATAAAGTGGCTATAAGCACTAGATGTGGACTTCAGTAACTCTATGTATGCCTCAAAAACTGTTAGGAATTTCAACTTGAGAAATTTTACAAACAACTAAGGAACATGTTAAAGAGATAAACGTCATATATCTAAATGCAAAAGGTTCTATTATATATAGAGAAATAAATAAACTACTATTTGGTATATTATGAGGATGTTTAATAGAGCTTTGATCAATAACAATTTTTTGGCAAGTTCTTCTCATAGTAAAGCATCTTACTTAAGTCCTATGATATCATATCATACCCCCCATTATGGTCAAAGACTTGTTAATCAATATTAAAAGATTTTTTCCCCTTTAGATTCAATAACAATTTAGCAGATTATGCTAATTTTAACAAGTCATTAAGAGGGGATTAGCACATCAAGTTTATGGATGTAAAACCTTCATATGCATAAGGAAACTCCTTATGATCAAGGATCAAGTCAATAAGCTTAGAGGTACAAAAACACCAATATTTTTATAGAGGTTATTGAAGTTAAAGAAAAATTGAAGGCTATTTAAGTTGAGATGTATAAACACCCTAGGGAGAAAAGGTGGTCAAATGAAGAGAGGAATGCACTAGCTTTGCTTGTTCTGGTTGAAAACAACTAGTGCTCTCTTCTTAAGCAAAGGGTGAGATTGAAATGAATTCTTCAAGGGGATAGGAATACTAGTTAATTTCACAAAAAGATTCTAGAGTGAAGGAATCATAACATGTCATGCTTATTAGTGACTAAGGAAGGAATTACAGTTTCTTCCCATTATGATCTAAAGGACGAAACTTCTAAGTTCTTCTTTAAATCCCTTAAAATTTGAGCCACAAGTAGACAATAACCACATACACTTGGCTCATTCATTAGGAATAAGTTTAGTGATGAAGAGATTAGATTAATGATAACTCCAATGACTCTTCAAAAGAAAGAGAAAATGGCCTTTAAATTGAGCCCTAAAAAAACCCATAGACCAGATGATTTAAATGATGTTTTCTTCCAAAAGACTTCGCCTCATGTTGAGAATAGAGTTATGGAATTAGTATAGGACGTGCTTGAAAATGGTGAGATGCTATTAGGCATGAATATAACTTTCTTTTACCTTATCCTAAAGGTAAAAAAATCCTAAACTTCTAGGAGAATATAAACCAATTTTCTATTGTAATGTTATCTAAAAAATCATAGCCAAAATTATTCGTAAGAGACTGAAGTTGGCCTTGAAGAATATTATGGATCCAACCCAATATTCCATCTTAGAAGTTAGACAGATATGGGACAATATGTTCCTAGGATAAGAACTATTAAAAGAGTACTTTAGAAAGAATGGACCTAAGACTTGCGCAATAAAAGTGGATTTTCATAAGGCTTATGTATGCATCAGTTGTGTACTTTTTGAGTATGTACTTGGTGCTTTTGAATTCCCTTCCAAAGTTAAGAAGTGAATAATGATGTGTAAATTTAGTCTCATTCTCAGTTCTAGTTAATATGACAAATCTTTACATAAGGTTTGGCCCCAATCTTAAGATAAGTAGTAGGAATAAGATGAAGTTTGAAGAAGTTCAAATCTTATAATAGTACATCTAAATTGGAAATTAGTGCCTTTGTTGATACATTTGAATTATAGTGGGAGTATGGTTACACTCTTCAGTAGGTGTATTTAGAGACACACTGCTCATAATAAAGAAAAATTTATGTTTTAATTGTTGAAGTTATGATAGTCCAAAAACAAATTTTATTTGATTTGAAAAGGTAAAAAATTATTTCTACGAATTATATCTATAGAGATAGACATGAAATTTTTCTACCTATTCTAGTCTAAGTATATAGGTAATGTAATAAAGGTGTTTAGTATTTGAGATGTTTGATTCTTTTGAAGTATTAAATATATCCATTATTCTATATATAAGTTGATATTTGAGTTTTAAGGTAATATGGGCATTGACTTTAGAAGTCAATCCTCGTTAAAGTATATGCTACTTAGAACAATATTATTTTGAGATTGGAAATGTTCTAATTTAGCATCATTGTTAATCAAGTCATGCATTTTTTATTTATTGGAAATGATTATTTGGATTAATAAGTTCATTATTGAATTTGATATAGTTCCTTGCATTGTTGTAACAACAATGTACTATAGAACATTATAGCCATTTTGCATGCAAGGATTTAAGGTCTCGTCAAAGATCTAAGTATTTATGCAAGTAGTTTCTCTTAATTAAAATGATAATTAAGATGTAAGTTGTAAGATTTTAGTAAGTACTCACTATAGAGAATCTTGTAGAATTTTCTCACTAAATGACTATCCCATTAGTAGCATATTCTTCATATAGTGACATGGTATAAGATACTTAAGCAATTGACTTGGTGCAAGTGGGAGATTGATGGTGTATACCATATAGCCAATTGGTTGGTTATAGATTTTATGATATAATTAATTATGGTGCTATCTATATCTATATATATATTTGATATTTGATATTTTAATACTAATGGTAAAATCTTTGGGATAGTTATTATAAATTGAAATTATAATTATGAGATCAATTTGAATTTATGTATTAATCTTAAATTATTCCTGGTTAGTTTAAAAAAGATGGGATATTGATAAAAACGGTAAAACAAATATATATATATATATTATGTTTCTTTCCTATAAAGGAAATAATTGATCTCATTAATTAAAATATACAAATACTTAAATAAACTTGTAGGACATTATTAGAGAATAAATTCCCTAAACTGGCTGATCATGATGACCCCAAAAAGAATTTTTTTGTGTCTATAGAATTCCTCATTAAAATGGTTATATAATTGATCATTATACTTGAAATTACTAAAATATCTCATATGGGAATTATTATTCTTTGATGCTACTTTTGACCAATTCTATTTAGAATAGCTCAGTTGGTCATACTTAGATATAGTATGAACCATATGGAGATAGTTAGGCCAATAAATGATTCGTTATTTTAAAGTAATTGAAGATAATATTCCACTATTCTTGATTAGTAGTAATTTAAGGAATTCTTTGGACAAAGTAAATTGGGACTTGGAAATGGTGTTTTAAAATATCAAATTGATCAATTACTAATAAACAAGAACGAATATGATTGGATTTAAAAGAATAGACACTATATCTATACTCCATGTTCAATTGAAATATTATATGACAAAAGGATTAAATTATAATAATAACCATGCATTGGTAGGTTGACTTAAGCCGCTTTGTATTCCTAACATCAATCTCGATCTATGATTGCAAATTGTTTAATAAGAGAATTAAAGGCAAACTAAAAGGAATTTTAATTCATCTAACTCTAATTATGAATTATAATTATAATTTATAATCAATATTAACATAATAGGAACCTAATGGGTCATATATAAAAAAACAATTAAAAATAGAAAATTTTAAATTAAGATAGACTTAATTGTAAAGTTTGAAAAATTTTAGAGATCAAATATGAGATATTTGATTTTATTACAACTAAAATATAATTATAATTAGAGTTTGATTTTAATTATAAGTAAGAAATTTAATTTTAATAAAAAAGACACTCTTCTATCTTTCTCTATAAATAGGAGGAAGATATAAGGGAACTAACACTTCTGCCTTCTCATTTCAAGAATTGAGTTCTTTGTCTCTATTGTATAGATACTGACAGAGGTTGAAAATGTAAACAATTTATGGTTGATAGTTCGAGAAGAAAAATTTTTGCAAGAATCTAAGGTATGTTTCAACCTTTATGTTTTGGGATTTGTATTTTTACATTATTCAATTAAGGAAATCTGATCAAAAATTTTAAAAATTATTTTTTTCTCCATGATGATTGAATTATGGTATCATTTGGTGGTGGGAATGTTATAGGAATATTATCATCATCGATGTTGCAAATCTTAAATTGAATGAGGACCTCGATCATGAAAATATGAAGTGTGTGCTTCAGCTGGGATCATCATGTTGTCGGCTGAATCCAAATAGAAATCCCTCCATGAGATATGTCTTATAAGATAAGAGAAGCACTAACACACGAAGTGCCTAAAAGGCTAACTTCTATTTTTCTATATCAAAGATATTGAAAACCTATTACAATCAACAAATCATGAATCAAATTGACCATATTGTTAATTAAGTCCCAACAGTGTCATTTAGGCCTCACATAATATAAATAGGATATGTTAAAATAAATTAAGAAAATGATAGATGAAGAATTAATAGACTAAACTTTCATGAGATTAATAATTATGTTACTTGAATTTTGATCAACTAATTATTAAAATGTTAGATCTTTTTATATTTTAAAATATAAACATTTAACTTAGATTTTAATGAAAATTTTATATTTTAAAAATAAAATTTTTGTACTTTTAAGTAAATGGTATAAAATAGTACTTTTTGGACTTTTAAGTAAATGGTATCAAGCAATATTTTTTGCAAACTTTTTAAGTAAAGCGCACGTAGGAGGCAAAGCCTTTTTTATGAGGCTCAAAGGTTGTAGCTTTAGTGTGCAAATCTTGAGGACATATGTCACATGTTGTTATTGGGAAGAATGAAATGGTCTAGATTTTTATCTTCGTTTTTATTTTATCGTTACTACTTTCAATAGTAGATCAAGCTTAGATATTATTTTGAATAAGTCA
Source organism: Erythroxylum incrassatum (assembly GCA_026546855.1). Classification (NCBI taxonomy): domain Eukaryota; kingdom Viridiplantae; phylum Streptophyta; class Magnoliopsida; order Malpighiales; family Erythroxylaceae; genus Erythroxylum; species Erythroxylum incrassatum. The sequence goes on along the minus strand of JANVCL010000214.1, from coordinate 16,207,213 downwards.
AATTAGTTTGTTCGTATTTTTTAGATTCTTAGTTGTCATTCTCAATGTAATAAAGCTTACTTAAAGGCTATCGAATGGAAGGAAGAGTATCTTGATTTATTCTTTGAAAACTGATTTCTATGGAGGTTTTGTTTTGTTCCCTTGAAGTAACCAGAATTTCATTTTATTTTCTCTATTTCTATTACCATAGGGAAGGACAATCCTTCAATTAGCCAAAATACACCAAAGTAGAATCAAAGCTTGGCAATGGACCAGAGGATGGAACAGGTGGAGAAAGCAGTGGAATCAATGCCATTGGTTCATACAAAGATGTTGAATCAAATAAATGAAAAGTTGAATCAATTATTTGTGCGCGTGGATCAAATGGGAAACTTACCAGCAAAGAGTTTGATGATTAGTCATTCGCACTCAATCAAAATGAGTGTAGTAGTGCTACTAGTCATGGGGTTACCGTTAGTAACTTTACCCATAAAATAATAAAGTTGGATTTCCCTTATTATAAAGGTAAGATGATCCAACGAGCTGGACATGTAGAGCCCAACAATTCTTTGAAATTCATGATATTCCAGAAGAAGATCGAGTTCCATTGGCATCTTAACACTTAGAAGGAGATGCTCAACTTTGTTTTCAGTTGTTTAAGCAGCACATGCTAATCATATCATAGGAGGATTTTATGACAAATATTTACGTAAGGTTTGGCCCCAATCAGTTCTTTGATTTTTTTTGGAGAGCACACTAAGTTACAGCAGAAGACAATAATGCAAGAATATCAAATCAGTTTTGAGAAGCTTTAGCAAAAGCTAGACCCTTTCCATAAACTCAATAAGTAAGTTGTTTCATCAACATTTCTACAAATGTTTAAGCAAGTTGCTTTCTCACATTGACGTCGAAAATTGGTATGGCTTTTTTATAAGAGGCAAAGGAAAATTTCCATAAGAAAAATTCATCTGCCTAAAAACCCAACAGCCTATTTAGGAGTCCTACATATGCTAATGCTTCGATGGTATGTTAAAAAAATGTCAATGGAAGAGCTAAATGAAAGAAGAAAATGGGGACTTTGTTTCAGATGCAATACAAAATTTAGCCTACACCATCATTGTAAGAAGATGTTTGTGATTCAAGTATGCTTAGAAGATAATCAGGGAGACCTAAAGATGGAGGGCGATATTGAAAAGACTCTAGAAATTTCTTTACATGCAATTGCAGGCACCCATATTCTAGAAATGATGCAAATCAAGGGAAATTTAAAGGGCATAGAAATATTCATTCTTATAGATTCAAGGAGCACTCACTATTTCAATAATGAAAAAATAGTAAAGATGGTAGGCTTGCATCCTGATTCTAAGGGAAAATTCTCAATGATGGTGGTCATAGGAGAGACGGTAGCGAGCTCCAGTAAATGTACTCATGTCCAATTTAAATTAAAGGGCACTACTATAATTTGTGATCTATACTGACTTCCACTTGAAGGTTATAATGTTGTTCTAGGGATTCAGTGGCTAAGGACACTGGGACCTATACTGTGGGATTTTTATAAAATGGATATTAGGTTTAACACAGAAGGCAAGGATACAATTTTGCAAGGACTATCTAACCCAAAAATCATAATGTTGAGCAATATTCAAATGCTCAAGTCACAAAAAAAGAGGAAGGAAGGGCTTTTGTTATAACTTTATACCTCCAAAAAATCAAAAATCTAACCATCATCGCCAAAATTATCACTTTAAATTCAATCTCTTTTGGTTGAGTTTAAAGATGTAATGAAGAAACCAAAGGGCCTACCTTTTGTACATGTGCATGATCATAAAATTCCTTAATATCTTGACCAAGTTCCTATTTCAGTCAAACTATATAATATCCCTTCCACCAAAAAGCCAAAATAAGAAAAATAGTCGCTAAAATGCTCTCCTCTGGAATAATTAGACCCAGCAATAGCCCTTACTCTTCCCTAATTATTCTAGTAAAAAAAAATAAGATGACTCATAGAGAATGTGCATAGACTATAAGTCTTTAAATAAAGTGACTTTTGAGATAAATTTCCAATACCAGTTGTTGATGAGCTCCTAGATGAGTTGTATAGTATACAATATTTCACCAAGTTAGACCTCCTTTTGGGATATTATGAAATTCAAATGCATCCTAATAACATCAAGAAACAAATTTTTGGACTCATTAAGGGCATTACATATTTTTAGTAATGCCTTTCAAGCTAAAAAAAAAGCCCCATCCTTGTTTCATGCTCTCATGAATGAGCTAGAAAATTACCAATGCTAGTGTCTTTATTTTCTATCTTTTTGTATATTAATTTTCTTTATTCTTGAGGTTTGAAGTTATACTTAACATGAGTTAATTTTTTTTATGTCAAGATGTATCTTAGAACTAAATAAAAAAAACTGCGACGATTTTGAGACAAAAAGAGCTAAACTAGATATTGATACTAATTAGATGCGGTCTCGTGCAACAACAAAAAACATGAAATGTAACTCATGGAGCCCAAGATCAAAACGGCATAGCAATATTA
>JANVCL010000214.1:16186573-16204592 GCA_026546855.1 Erythroxylum incrassatum | reverse complement strand
GGGCCGCACAATCTTTGCGTACTCCTTCGACCCTTCTCTTCGATCAGACTCGAGGAGTAGGGGGCTTATGGTTGGGTTGACTGTGCTAGGCCCAGGCCCATCTCCACACGACCACGGCCCGGCCGGCCCATCAAGTGTTAGACTCCCATGCAAACACAAAGATCTACATAAACCTAGCATCCACGACATATATAAGGTACTATTCCTATCGGATTCAGATATGAGATTATAACTCTACTTTTCTATATTTTCAGCAACCAAAACCTAGACAAAAACACTAACTTGAGCATCGAAGGGGCCTCCCGGAAATCAACTCCTGGCCCGCCGTTATCTATTTTGCAAGTATTTCACAGCCAAAACCGCACAGACCATGGATCAAAACAACGACGTTCAACCTCAGCAAGATCAAGCTGAACCACAAACAATATTTCACTACATTACATTATGAATTCTTCCATCCTTCCCAAATATCTTTTTACTATATTACATTCCATTTTATTATAAACAATTTCATTTCCTTCCATTTTATTTCATTCAATTCCATTAATTAACATCCAACCAAACAGGACCTAAGGAATAAATGTTTCTTTCGTGCGGCTTTGAGTAGTTCGTAAAGAGTCTTACGTTTGAGTCCGTGGGTGTTAAGCCCAACCCAAGATCAAATCCAGCCATTGGTCGTCCAACACGTGGGCGCATCCTACTATTGCCACCTGCATGGGAGTACAGCCCTTCCGAGAAAACGAGAGAGCCAAAAAGCACACACGTCACTCCCATTGCTGGTCCTCCTCCACTACACTCTCATGCGAAACTTGATTGGCGTTCTTTTTGTGGAGCGCAAATGGCTACGATGGCGGTTGCTTCCACGGCGTCTGTGTTGCCTTCGCGCACAATACCTAAGAGGCGACAGGTGACGGCGATGGGGAATTTTAGCCACTTCGGAGATGTGGTTCTCAAAGATTTCAACTTCTTGAAGAAAACAATCGGTAGAGGAGTCGATTGGGCGAATCAAGCCTTTCGCATTCCTCAAGTTCTCAAAACTCTAGATGATACCCTCTGGTTGCGCCAGCTTGAGGACCCTACCGCTCCTCCTCTTCAGCCTCAATCTTGGCCTCAGCCGTACTATCCAGGTCAGGTCATTAATTAATAGAAATTACATGTGTATCTTCGAGTTGTTTGTTTACTCCTTGCTTAGTAGCTGAGATTGTAAGGGAAGGCGTCTGATGTGCTTGCAGAACTTTCTTCTGTGGATTTACTAATCGCTGACCTCAAAGCCTTGCAAGCTTATGCCACCTATTTCTACTATCTTTCTAAGCTTTGGTCCAAGCCGCTTCCCGAAGCTTACGACCCCCAAGATGTTGCTGACTACTTCAATTGCAGGCCTCATGTAGTTGCGTTTCGGTTTATTGAGGTGCACTTGACAACGCGATCATTTCTATTTGCGAAACTTGCCTATATTAGTTACAAAAAGCCACACTCTACGAGCTTTTCCCTACCTTAACTCCGCACTTATATATATAAAGAGGATGCTTTTATACTTTTTTGGGATCAAATTCCTTTTCATTGCGAACTGCGCTTGTCTTTGGCCTAACCTCGAAAGTGATCTCTTGTAATATATAAATATTCTGAACTTTGACATAATGGCATTTCTACTAATTTGACGATTAGCACTGACGCTGGAATGCTTATTTAACATTCTTCTGACGTCAGGTCCTGCGGTGTTCTGATGATGCATGTTATACTGTCTCGAGCATCTCTACTTGTTTATATCTCACTCATTTTTCTTCCTTGAAAAGCTGTTGTCTTCTTATTTTTTTCTCATCAAGTTTGAATTTTGTGCTCTGGAAGGTTTTTCTTGCCTTTACCTCGGCTGTGATTAAAATCCGAACTTCGAACATCAGAGGGACTTTTGGTTCTAGTTCAGAAAAAGATGCAGATGAAAATATCTTTCAGTACAATTTTGGGAGTGTCTTAAAGGAAACGATGCTACATTTAGGTCCCACCTTTATTAAAGGTAAATATTCTAATCCGATGAATGAAAAGTTGGAATTATTCTTTCGCTAATTGTCTTTAACTAACTCTGCCACACAAATCCCCGCTCCATGGCCCACAGCATGTCAAAAAAAAAAGTTTTTATATTGCTCTTACAGCATGGTATGGGCTTCTATTAGGTCAAAAGATTAGTAATACATTTCTCTTTGATTTCTCATGCAGTTGGTCAGTCCCTTTCTACAAGGCCAGATATAATTGGTCCTGAAATTTCTAAGGTAACATGCCAGCCCCAATTCGGTGGAAATTCACAGGCATACGTTGATCCTGAAATTGGATATTAGGTCTCGGATCAGATCTAAGTTGCATATAGAACTTTAACCCATCATATCTAACTTTTTTTTTTAAATTCCATGTTTCTGGCCAATGTGGATGCTTGAAACAGACCCCATTTGGTGATATTGATGATAAAGAGTAGCATTGCTATGATGTACAGTAGAATTTTACAAAAGTATCCTAATATCATCCCAAAATTATGATCAAGTTAATCACTAGTCCGCTTAACGGTTATGCGTTCACATAATTTCCTGATTTAAGTATTCAAGATTTTTATTTTGTTTTTGACTCTTGTGCCAGTTACTTCCTTTCTGTTGATGCACAATCTTCAGTGCTCTGTACATTAAGATCTGTTGTTGGATTCCTTTACCTTCTATTTTTTTCTCTGTTTTTTTTTCCAGAATATGTGATTTTATTTCATGATTGCAGGCCCTTTCTGAGCTACATGATCAAATCCCTCCTTTTTCTAGAGCTATGGCTATGAAAATCATCGAAGAGGAATTGGGTTCACCAGTTGAGTCATGTTTTAGCTATATTTCTGAGGAGCCAGTTGCTGCAGCATCATTTGGTCAGGTTGCATACTTGATCTAATTGTTCTGTATTTTTGATTACGCAACTCTAATCATACAAATGAATCAAACATTCAGACATATCCCAATAAGCTTCATTCATTCATCATGATTGTGTGGTTTGTTTCCTATCAACTTATTTCACATGCATTGTAGCGGTGTACCATGGAAATACACTAGACGGTGATATTGTTGATGTCAAAGTTCAACGTCCTAATCTCCATCACGTGGTAGTTCGAGACGTTTATATACTTCGTTTTGGGGTTTGTATTACCAACATGCGTTTTGTTCTCCTCTTCTTCTGGTACACAGTTGCTGAATAGCTTAGTTATCACTTCTCAGCTGGGACTGTTGCAAAAAGTTGCAAAGAGGAAAAGTGATCTTCGTCTCTATGCTGATGAGCTTGGAAAAGGTTTACTTGGAGAGCTGGATTACAACTTAGAGGCTGCCAATGCCTTCAAGTTTCTGGTATTTACTGCTTCTTGAAAGAGATATACTGCTATTAGTTCCATAACATTACTGAAATAGACATGTTTATGAAAACATGAATTTCTCATAACATTGTGGACTCATTATATGTTCAATATACATTTAGCATGGAAGTTGCTTATTTATTGGATATCTGTCCTACCTGCATCCTGCATGCACTCTGCTGCTAGGTGGAGCAGATTAAACAATTCAAAATAATTTGGATATCTGGGTGTGGTAGACTCTTGTTTATGTGGAGAGGCAGAAAATCTGTTTCTCTGTGAGGGGTGAAAAAAGTAAAGAAAGCACTACTACAAGAGTTTAAGCTTTGAACAAGTTCAGATTCCTTAAAAAGTAGCTTAGTGCCAGCTTATATTGGTGTTGACTCAAAAGCTTGGCCTTGGCAGTGAAATAACAAGTTTATATTTGGAGGGAGAGACTCTTCCTTTCTTTTGACTAAACCTACTTTATTTGCAGGAAGCTCATTCAGCATTTTCATTTATTCATGTACCAAAAGTACTTCAACATTTGACTCGAAGGAGGGTTCTGACTATGGAGTGGGTTGTTGGCGACAGTCCAACTGCTTTATACTCTATATCTACTAGTAACACAGGTGATAGCGGGTTTATATATTCAGAGAGACAGAAAATTGAGGCAAGACGGCGTCTACTTGACCTGGTCTGTCATAAATCATGGTCTTCACCTATTTGTTATGGATTTCTTGAGCCCAGCTACTGTACATACTTTTATTTTGGATTGATCAGGGACTTTTAAAAAGTTATTATTATGATGTCTAGTCTTCATGCAATTTACAAAAGATTTTGTTTTGCACAATTGTTCCAGGTTAACAAAGGAGTGGAAGCATCACTAGTTCAACTACTTGAAACAGGACTATTGCATGCTGATCCTCATCCTGGAAATCTGCGTTATACATCATCAGGAAAGATTGGGTAACTTCTTGGGTTTCATTTTAGAGCATCTGCTCATTGTCATTGTCCTGATCCTCGAACATACTCCTAAATGTCAATCTATATCAGAAGTACCTAGAACCCACTTACAGTCAGCTCTTCAAACTGTGATGTAATATTTTGTTGCAGGTTCCTGGATTTTGGATTAGTTTGCCAAATGGAAAGGAAGCATCAGTTTGCTATGTTGGCATCTATAGTGCACATTGTTAATGGTGATTGGATGTCCCTTGTTCACTCCCTTATTGAAATGGATGTTGTAAGGCCAGGAACCAATATCCGCCGTGTCACAATGGTATTGTCTGTACTTCCATACTGGATTTTTGTCTCAGTATATTTGCCATGTAGTGAAATTTTGGGGATGTAAATGGGATGCTGCATTTATATATGAATACAGTATTTGTAATCAAAATATCGTACTGCGATTTACTTCTCAGCTGATAATTCCTTATGATATCACTAACTTCTAGCCAATGCAGGAACTTGAAGATGCCATGGGAGAGGTAGAATTTAGAGATGGAGTTCCTGATGTGAAGTTCAGTAATGTAAGAAATCTTCTATTTTAAACGTTCTATAGACAAAAATTAAACTATTCTTCAGAAGGGACTTTGTGATATGGTAACCCTTTATCATTCTTGAGACAGCTTACCATGTTTAAGTGATTGATATTTGCATTTGATTATTTTGGTAAGCCATTGTGTATTCTTTAGAATCTCTAAAATAAACTTTTAAAAACTAATCATTTGAGTTTCATTACTCCTTTTCTTTGAATGATGAAATGACAATCCTACTCCGCCAATTCTTTCCTATCTACTCTGCCAAAACTCTTTTGAATGTTGAAATAGATGGTACTCTGCACTGAAGGATGGATTCTCTTTAGTTCTCTAGTTTCTCATTTCAGCTTGTCCTGAAACAAAATTTTGTTAAATTCTGGAACACTTCTCAGTTTGTTAATCCTTTGTTCTTTTCTTTATTACTGTCCTTATGTTGCTTTATTCTTAGTAGTGGCTAATCTTGCCACAAATTTTGAAGGTTCTGAGTAAAATATGGTCTGTAGCCCTCAAGTATCACTTCCGCATGCCTCCATACTATACACTTGTTCTCCGATCTCTAGCATCCCTGGAAGGTAAGTTGTTGAGTACCATGTTCCTAATTATCTTCTAAGGAAATATGCATGTTCTTAAAATGGAGATGTGGGAATGACACTCATGATACTGTTGAAATTTATACAGTTTATATTATTATGCTTTTTATTTTCGTAATTGAGATTTTACAAAACCAGATCAACTGTTACTGCTATTGACCTTGGTGCTGCATATCATTCCATTTCAAAATTTGATTCCAAAGTCCATGCTAACACAGCAAGTGATCTAAGTACCAGATCCCTTTAGAAGTTCATCCATGAAACTGTGGAGGTAAAAAGCAATACATATGGGCAGAGTGCTTATATTTTTGACATGGGAATGAGTAAGAGCTGATTGTAATTAACGTAAAAGATGCACGGGTCCAGGTCTTGTTGAGAGAGAGAGAGAGAGATTCCAGTGTCTCATACTCATACTTGTAAAGGTCTTATCTTGTAATTTCTAGAAGCAGGAGCCTTTTTGTAGAGGCATAGTAAATTGAGCCAATTCTGTTTGCTGTCGTTTTCTTTTTCAGGTTTGGCAATAGCTGCAGACCCTAACTTTAAGACCTTTGAAGCTGCATACCCATATGTTGTGAAGAAACTACTCACTGAGAATTCAGCTGAAACAAGGAAAATCCTATATTCGGTATAGAAAATGTGGATATTACATGTTGCAGTTAATATTAGAAATCTAAAATATCAAAATGAATCATTAGTTAGGAGTTCACTTTTGATGAATAGAGATGATATCTTCAAGATTATGATTTGATTGCATGGCTATGATAGATGGTTAAACATTGACAATGTCACAGTTCATTTTCCTTACATAATGTAATGTTCTGGGCATTGACTGATTTTTTTTTCAAATTCAGGTTGTTCTTAACAGAAGGAAAGAATTGCAGTGGAGTAGGCTTTCTCTTTTCCTAAGAGTAGGTTCAACTAGGTAAATGAAGATCAGCCTTTATTTGATATAGCATTATCTAGGTCTTTGTCTCTAGTTTCTGATGGACTATTAGTGGGAAACATAATTGCTTTAACTTGTATGACATAGAAGATATGTTGATGCAAAAAATGGTCCTTTCAGATTCCAAGTTGGCCGTTTCCATTCTGTTACCCATTTCAGAGTCTCACTTCATTTGTGGTCCTCTGATGTTCATGCAATCACCAATTTTCTGCAGGAAAGCCTTGAGCCCAGTGACAATATCGAAAAGTGAAAGTTCTGTTGATTGTTTGCCAAATAAGTCCAGTGGTGTTCTCGACATTGCAAACTTGATCTTGCGGATTTTAACATCTAGAGATGGTATTGTGCTGAGGAAACTTCTGATGACTGCAGTGAGTGTCTTTTGAACTATAATCTTTTATTTTGATGTCCTGTTATTGTTACTTCACATTTGTTTTGCCGGATTCTAGATTAATTTGGGAGTGAAGAGACAGTGCATTCCTCTTGTTGGGCTTTTTCTGAACTAGATTATGGACCTGTAGATTATGTTTCTTCTGACCTTAGATGGACTTATTTTGCATCTCATTGAACAGGATGGAGCTTCATTGGTCCGAGCAATGGTTTCCAAGGATGCAATTATTTTCAGGAAGCAAATTTGCCAGGTCATTGCTGATATACTATCGCAGTGGATAATTCAAACTCTTGGACTAGGCACTGCGAGGACCCACTACAGTGTCCCAATAAAACACACTACTGAGCCTGGAAACGAAGAGCAGGGCCAATCTGTTGGACTGTCAACAAATTTATATGATTTTCAATCTATTTTGAGAGATCGACGGCTGAAAGTGATATTTACCAGGATACTAAATTCTGCAAGGAAAGATCCCATGCTAATGCTCAAATTTTATTGGACCTCTTTTATTATTTTTGTCAGAGCTACAGCATTGGCTTGTTATCGGGTTATTCTCTCTTTTTCGGAAGCCTATATTGGCCCCTTAATTCTTTCTCCCAAGAGAGTGGCAATTAGTGGCTGAATTACTTCACTCATGAGCCTCATTAGTAGACGATTTAGCTGAATTAGAATTGTTCCCATCAACTTGAAGATCTCAAAGTTTGAGATTTTATCGACGTCTTCGAAATTTGCTTATACTTAATTTTGGTAATGGAATGCATGGCAAGCTGTGGACGGGACAATGTACTGATTCAGGGATTCATGGCAGAGTGTGGAAAGTATATACCCTAACTGTTCTGTAGATAGCTGGCGCTGTTGCCACTGTTGACGTGAAATCCATATTTGATTTACTGGACATGTAAGCTTGTAAGGGCTGACGGATTATACAAGCATTTTGTTTTTGTATTATTCGGGATACTGTTGTATAGGAAGCTGATGTAGAGAATTGTAGATTAGTTAATAATTTAGTACACCTTCGTATTTACATGAACTGAAAAAAAAAAAAAAAGCTGAAAATCCAGTTCATTCCTGTCTATCTATGCGTTGAAAGTGTATTGGGTCTTGAGTGAACTGCAAAAATCACAGGCTGGTCTTCTCTTCATTATTTTTAAGTATTTATGTTTTTGGAGTTAGCTGAGTCTTGTGGTTTGAAGGGAGCATATAAGGTGTTAATTGTTCAGAAGTTGTGAATTGGATCTGTACATGCTTGACATTTACCTAAGAAAGTATACTTAACGTTTTCCACTGATGATCAACCACCTACAGATAAGAGTGGAATTGCAAGAGATGAAAATGGAGATCTTCATAACTCGGATTATCCTGAATTATTGCTGGTCAGTGTTCTACTTATAGGTGTAAAATCAGAGAACACTTATTTTTCTTACTGTGACAGAATAAATAAATAAATAGTTAATACTTCAACCTAGAATAGGAAACACAATCGATAATTTCCTATTTCACAACTTCCTATTTTATCACTCAATAAAAACATCCATTGCACCCTACATAAAACTCAGTCTGTATACATTCTTCCTAAGAGCTTATATACAAAACACTCCCCTCAAGCTAAAGCATATAAATCATATGTATCAAGCTTGTTACATATAAAGTCAAAATGAGAACCTATAAGAGATTTGGTCAAGATATTTGCTAGTTGATTGGTTGAACTGACATGACTAGTAGTGATGCCATTAGATAAAATTTTCTCTCTGAGTAACAATTAATTTTTATGTGTTTGGTTGTTAGAAGCAATATGGAGAACAACTTGATTATCACAAAATAACTTCTTCTGTGATACTTTTGCAAACTTTAACTCTTAAACTAATTGCTTCAGCTAAGCAATCTTCCTCCTCCGTTGCTTCGATAGCTTATTCAGGTAATTCCAGAGCATGCCTCACTTATTCTTTCCCTTGGGTAGTTGATTTTGGTGCTTATGATCGTATTTTTGTTAATACTAGTACTACATCTTTTTCCCCTATTACTTTAGCTAATGGGACTCAAACAGTTGTTAAAGCTATGAGTTCTGCTCAACCACTTCCATCCTTGCGTTTAGATTATGTTCTTTATATTCCTAATTGCCCCTTTAATCTTGTATCTGTCAGTAAACTTACACGATCTTTAAATTGTTCTATCACCTTTAATTAAAATTTTGTTGTTATACAGGATTGCACCACGGGACAGATGATTGGCACAGGACATGAGTCACAGGGCCTTTATCATTTAAATCTACCTCTTCACCTATAGCATGTACTGAGTCCAATTCTAATTTATAATTGTTAGGGTCATCCTAGTTTGTTGAAGCTTCAGAAGATGGTGCCTAGTTTACCTATTTTATCTTCTTTAGATTGTGAATCATGTCAGCTTCGAAAGCATTCTTGAAGTTCCTTTCCAAAGTGTGCTAATAAACGACCCGCGTCCCTTTTTGAGTTAGTTCATTCAAACATTTGGGGTCCTTGTTGTGTCTTTTTATTTTGGGATTTCAATATTTTGTTACATTTATTGACGATTATTCTCGTTGCATTTGGTTATTTTTAATGAAAGCTCTAATACCATGTAAAATTAGAGAAGAACACTTTTATTCTTCTTACTTTGAAAGAAAATACATACATAAATAAATAGATGATACTTCAACCTAGAATAGGAAACAATCAATAACTTCGTATTTTATCATTTACTAAAAATATCGAATGCACCCTATATAAGAATCAGCCTATATACATTCTTCCTAATAGCTTATATACAACTCAACAATAGGTAAGTAACAACTATCTATTTTGGAGTAGATCCATGAGTTGGATTTGTGTGCGAAAGTTAAACATAGATTCGTAATTGGAAATATTCAATGCTCAATGAAATTTTTGTTGAATATGGAAAATGGAAAAGAATTGATTGGTATAGTAATATCTTAGATCCTTAAAATCTATCTTAAAGGAGTTCGTTATGGCATTTCTTTATACATCCATCTGGAAGGAACTTTGGAAAGAATTGTAGCATTTAGGGATGGCAATGGGCTAGGCTCGTCTAATCCAACCTAAGGCAGCATGTTGAGATTAAACCCAACTTAAGACTAAATAATAAATTCTAGATAATCTACAATAGAAGGATTTAGAGGGAAAGAGACATAATAGAAGGTTGAAGAGAGAGAGAGGAATTTCTCTATTGATTAATTATGATGTTATCTTATAAAGAGATTTTGTTACATAATAAAGGGAAGAAAACAATGATTAGCTGTACTAGAGGACAAAGGAGCAAAATCTTTCTGCCAATATTTCTGGCTAACAACTTTTTTGTCCATAAGCTAATAATAGAAAAAAGTACAAAAAGCAATAAAATAACATAATTAATTATTGGCAAAAATTACTTTGATACCCTTTTGTATGTATACTTAACAAACCCCCATCTTATACCCAATAATGGATAAACTATGGAAACTGGTGCTTTATATAATTTAGGTCTTCCTATGTAGAGTTTGAGATCAATAGCTGTTGAACATAAGTGTCACCCACTAGCAGGGTTTTAGTAGTAAGAACCTTCTTAGGTTAGATTAGAAATTCACCATCTACTAAGTAAGGAAGTTTGGAAGAAATGAGGATGTGATCCCTAACCTTTTTCTTCAGAAAGGAGGTATGGAAAATTGGGTATATCTTATATTTAGAAGGGAGTTAGAGGCAGTAGGCAACTTTGTCAATCTTCTCAATGATATGATAGGAGACCATAGTCCTTTAGAGAAAGCTTCAAGGAGTTTCTGATAGCTAGGGAGAGTTGTCTATAGGGTTGGAGTTTGAGATAAACCAGATCACATTGTAAATCATCTGGGACTTTTGTGTTTGTCAGCAATCTGCTTCATTTTATTATGGGTTTCTGCTAGTTGTTCCTTGAGATAAGCATTCATTCTTCTCAAGATTAGATAAATTCCTCCACTGTAGCAACTGATGAAGGAAGGGAAGGGAGGGCTGGTAGTGGAGGAGGGAAACCATAAACAACTTGGAAGGGATTGAGATTAATGGCAGAGTGGTGGCTTGCGTTATACTAGTACTCTGCCAAGCTGAGCCATTTAAACTAGTGCTTTGGTTTATGGAAAGTCATACACCTAAGATAGGTTTCTAGAACTTGTGAGATTAGTTATCAGTTTAAGCGTGGTAAGTAGTGCTAAACTTAAGTTAAGTGTCCAGTAATTTAATAAGTTATTGTCAAAAGTTTCCAGTGAAACCTTGTTCCTATAAAAAATAATGGTGTGATGCTTGCCATAGAGTTTGAAGATTTGATTGAGGAAAGCTTTGGCAACAATAGTTGCATTAAATGGGTGAGATTGAGGGATAAAATGTGTCATCTTTAAAAACCTATCAATTACAACCAAGATTGTGTCATAGCCTTCAAACTTTGGAAATTTCTTAATGAAATCCATTGTAACATCAATCCAAATATGGGAGGGAATGGGGAGTGGTTAGAGGACGTCAGAAGAAGCCACTGTTTTCGGTTGGCACCTCTGACAAGTGTCATAACTAGAGATCCAATCCATAACTTGTTTCTGCATTCTTGGCCAACAAAATGATTGTTGAAGTTGAGTAAGAGTGCCCTTATCCTTGAGTGATCACCTAGTGGAGAGTCATGGCATAAGGAAATGAGTTCCTACTTTAGTGAAGCAGTAGCCCCTATGAAAATCTATTTTTGTATTTAATCATGCCTTTGATCAGGGAGTGATTAAGAAAGGAGTTAAGTGATATGGACAGAGAAGCAATGAGATTTTGTATTGTAAAGTCCCCTTATAGGAGTGAAGGACTTCTTGGACCCAGATAGGAGGTAAATATGTTGATGGCTAGCATGTGGCTATTTTTGGAGGAGTTCCTTTTAAATTTTCTGGAGAGGGCATCTTCCACTTTGTTGTTAGCCCCCTTTTTATATTGTACGTTGTAATCCAATCCTAAAAACTTGTTAATTCGCCTCATTTGAATATAATTATGTAGCCTCTGCTCCTGTAGGTGTTTTATACTTTCATGGTATGTTTTGATGATGAAATAGCCTTACTCCAAATAGTACGTCCATTTGGTTACAACAAATAAGTTTGCTAATAACTCCCTCTTATAGGCAGATAGTTGTTGGTTCCTAGGACTTAGGGGACTGTAAATATAGGAAATTGACCTACTTTCTTGTATTAGTACAACACCTAATTCCTGTGTTACTAGCATCATATTCCAAAATAAAAGGCTGATCAATGTATAGGAGCCGTGATCATTAGGCCATTATGTTTTTCAAAGGCTTGTTAGGCTTCTGTGTTCCACTTGAACTAGTCATTCTTTAGGAGATCAGTAAGTGGTTTGATAATGACTCCATAACTAGTGATGACCCTTCTGTAGTAAATTGTTAGCCCTAGGAACCCTCTTAATCCTTTTAGGTTTCTAGGAATGGGCTAAGAAACCATTGCCTCTATATTGCTTGGGTTTGTGGACACTCCTTCTGTTGAGATAAGATGACCAAAATCAGAGATTTGGCTCTACCCAAACTCATATTTTGATTCCTTAGCATAATGCTAGTGTTCCCTAAGCAACTCTAGAACTGTTTCTAGGTGTTGAATGTGTGATACCATGGAAGAGCTATAAAATAATATGTCATCGAAAAATCTAGCAAAAATTTCTCCAAATAGGGTTTGTATGATAATCATGAGTGATTGGAAAGTTGCAGGTGCATTGGTTAGCCCAATGGGCATCCTTAGGAATTCATAGTGTCCTGAATGGGTTTAGAAAACAGTCTTGTGAGTGTCCCCTAAACTTATTCTGATATGGAAATATCTAGATCTTAAATCTATTTTGGTAAAGACTACTGACCTACGTAATTCATCCAAAAAATTGTCAATAAAGGTTATTGGAAACTTGTTCGTAACAGTGGGATTGTTAAGTTCTCTAGAGTCCACACAGAATCTCCAACTTCCATCGTTCTTTTTTAAGAAGTATAGGTGATGCATAAGGGCTATGGCTGGGTTAGATAACTGAAGTGACTAGCATCTCCTCCACCAACTTTTTAATCTAATTCTTTTGGTGATGGTAGTACCTGTAGGGTCTAACATTAACAGGTTCTAAGTGGGGCTTTAAAGGTATATAGTGGTCATGAGATCTAAGGGGTTATAGACCCTTTGACATTTGGAAGACATTGGCATAGGACTCAAACAATTGTTGTACCTCTGAAGGTATTTGTGTAGTTTTTGTTTCTAGTTTGGGGTTGCTATTTGGTTGAGAGTGATTAGGAAAATTTTGGAATTAATTACCCTTCATCGATTAAGCACTAGCTTATTGATGGTCTTGACAATAATAAGCTTAAGTGTAGTTTTCTCACTAAGCCCTTTGAGTTCTAATTCCTTACCCTCCTTCTTTATCTTCATCTTATTCTCATCAAAATCAAAGTTGATTAGAGAGTGACAATTCATCCAATCTGCCCCTAAGATAAGGTCATAGTCTCCTAATTCGAACACTTTCAAGTCAAACACAAACTTGTTACCTTGCATACTGCAGTGACACTGATTGCATTTGTCCTATACAATTATTCTTCTTCCATCAACCATAGTTATCGTAGCTAAGGAGACTTTGGTTAACTGGAGTTTAAGTTCCTTGGTTAGTTAGAAATCCACAAAGTTGTGGGTGCTGCCACTGTCGATAAGGATCATAATTGATTTCCTACTAAGTTGTTCCTTCAGCTTAAATGTATTATAACCTAGTCCTCCATCTGCAACATTAAGGGAAAGAGAGATTTGCTCTATTTTAATAGGTTGATCTTGAAAATTACACTCAGCAACATCCTACTACTTCTCCTTTTCTTCCCCACCTGATCCTTCAGTTGTTTGAATTGCCTTCAGCTTCTTTTGATTACACTAGTGACTTAGAAAATATCTGTCTCCATACTTATAACAAGCTCCAAAGTTTCTCTTTGGTGGTGCAAGATTTTGTTTTGAATTGGTTTGGAAGGATTCGATCTTAACATTGGTAGCCACTTTGTTCTGGTAAAGTTTTAAGGGAATATGAGGTGCATTAGGAGTTGGATTCTAGGGTTTAGACTGGGTTTGAGGCTTGTAGGTAAATCTGGATCTGTTAGCCTCTAAGTGATTCTCCTGCAACTTGGATTGTTTTATTACAGTATACAAATTTGAGGGTTTAAAGATCTTAACATCACTCTTTATATCATCCTTTAATCCTCTAATGAAACATGAAACATAGTAGGATTTCGTGTGTTGGGGATAACTCTTCAAACCTATCTTGGTAGGCTTCGACAATGGTAGTAATTCTAAACTTATGGAATTCTTCCACTGCATTATCCTCCCTTACTTCTCTGAACCTCTTACATAAGGCTTCAGAAAATTCTTCCCATCCTATATCTCCTTTACCTTTGCTCCAATTTAGAAACCATAATTCAGCTCTTTGTTGTAAAAATAAGCTAGCAAAGATCCTTATTAACCAATTTTATTGGGTTTAGCAGAATCCCCTTATCAAATCTAAGAGACTCAATATTAAAAACTTGAGGATTAATTGTATACCCATATGTTGGTTGGGTTTGGGTGATTGTTGGAGCATTGAATGTATTAGGAAGCTAGAGTCCCTAGATAAGTTAGGCTAAGTATGCCACGAACTTCTAACTCTCCTGCCTGAGCTCAAGCTTTAGGATGCTTTGCTCCTACATCAGATTTTCTATTTTCTAGTAACGCTCCAGTTGAAACTCATTAAACCCGGTCTCCATGTTGCCAAGCCTAGATTCCATCTGAAGAAGTTAAGCTTCTCTATGTTCTTTAACTCTTGAGCTGAGAGATTTGAGTTGCTTCTCTAGTTCCTTAATGGAGGATGAACTCTTCGGGTTGTTTGGATTCTTGCCTATGCTACAGCGGTATGGATCAAAGGGAGCTTTGATGCCAATTGTTGAGTTTAAACCCAACTTAAGATTGAATAATAAATTTTAGATAATCCAGAATAGATGGATTTAGAGTGAAAGAGACATAATAGAAGATTGAGAAGAGAGAGAGAGAGAGAGAAATTTTTTGGTTGATTAATCATGGTGGTCTCCTATAGGAGATTTTGTTACATAACAAAGGGGGGAAAACGATGATTAGCTATACTAAAAGACAAGGAAGAAGAATCTACTCTACAAATATAGCTGGCTGACAACTTTTTTTTCTTAAGCTAATAATAGCAAAACCTACAAAGAACAATAGAAAATAACATAATTAATTACTAACAAAAATTACTTTAATATCCTTTTACATGTATACTTAACACAACCCATCCTGGGCCTGAATTGTTTTGTTCTTTAATTTAGAGGTTACATGTCGGGATTTTGGTCGAGCTCGAGCTCTTTTGCCACCTTTAATTTAGATAAAGTAGTAAATATTAGTTACAAAGAGAAATTAAGGGGGAGTAACTAACTTATTTTATATATTCTGTGTTGGGAAATAGAGAGAGGTGCATGCTTTGGAATGTGTGAACATGAGAATACATTGTTAATAAAGGAATGTATAAAAAATGGTGGTAAAAAGGAAGTAGTAAGAAAAATATGTTATTGTGAACATTGTAAAGTAAAGGGCGCTTGCTTCAAGTTGCACGGTTACCCTGATTAGTATAAGGAATATAAATAAGAAAAGGATTATTTTTCGTAGCTCAAAATGATTTGCAATTATCAACATATTCAAATGCTGATTAGGGAGCTTGTTTAAGCTCCCGAAGGTCATTAACTTGACATTATTTATTTCTTTGGTAGTGAGGAAAAAGTAAGGACCAAACTTCAAGGAGACTTTTTTCAAAGTCAACGATAGAGATCAATTTATAGATTTATTTACTAAATCGCTTCCTTTTAAACATCTAACATTTCCTTTCCAAGATGGACCTTGCAGATCATCATAAGGCTTCAAGATGAGAAGATGCAAAGTATTTTTGGTTGGTGAGTTTTAAATTTTTTTGAAGTCCATTTTAGGTGGGTTTTATTAGGAAATATTTATACTTTTCTAATTAAATTATAGCATATAAATAGACAACAAAACATCCTAATTTTGAATTAAAAAAATTTTTAAAGGGAAAATTTATCCAAAATAGATTTCTGTTATTTAAAATTATAAAATTTTAAAATATAAGAAAAGAATAATTTTATTAAAATAGTTCGTTGATAAAAAAGCTCAATTAAGGATCAAATCCTTAATTTCTCTTAGGTGGTGGTAGGACCTATGACTGTCATCTCAAAACATCTACATCATAAAATTGTGACAGGGATTAAATGTTTCTTTAAATTAAGTTGAATTTATAATGGTCAATTAAGGATCAAATCCTTAATTTCTCTTAGGTGGTGGTAGGACCCATGACTGTCATCTCAAAACATTCACATCATAAAATTGTGACAGGGATTAAATGTTTCTTTAAATTAAGTTGAATTTATAATGGTCATAAAATATTAAGGTTATTTTTTAACACTTATAAATATTAAAATTTGACTTATATTTTGATGTAAATTTTAAGTTCAAAATGTCTTACATTGAAATAACACTCCTATTTATAAACTTAAAATTTTGTACTTATTTTTTTTCATTTCTTTCTTTCGTTAATTTGTATAGTAATATCATTCTTGTAATTCACATTTTTTATTTCAATCATTTCAAGTTTACAATGATCATGTTATAATAGATCTCTCCCTGATGCCCACAAGAATGGTATCGATATTGACTACTTATTTGCAAATGTTAAGTTCCTCTAAAGGCAAAGAATGTGGTATGATGTTGGTTCCTTTATCATTAACATAGATCTTTTCAAGGTATAAAAACTCGAATCCAATCATATTATGTGTTAATTTACTTTGGCCTTGAGTGAAATGTTACTTTTTTTAAATCCAAGAGAAATGGTGTTTGACTAATATAATATCATTTAGCCCAATTCATGCGCAATTTTTTTCATCCATAAGAGTTCTTAACTTGTTTTAATTACTACAATGTATTTTCCTTAGTTTAATGTATCTTGTAGTCCCAGTTGCTAAGAAATAACTCCCTTTAAATTTTCTTCTAGTACCTCAATATAAACTTTCTATAGTCTATGTCCCTAACCGTATATGCATATGCATATTCAGCAAAACAATCGTACTTTTACTAAAATATAGACATAATTAAAAAATTCTCTTGAGATACGTGACTATCTATTTCATTACTAGTCAATACTCTTTTTTTTATTTTAGAATAATCAGCTCATAATGCCAGCTGTATATACAATATTTGTTATTACACATACCATGACATACATTAAGCTACCAATAACTAAAGAGCAGGGAATTTTTTTTATATGACTATCACTTATATGACTAGTAAGATTCAATATCAATTTAAATAAGACTAAAGATCGTTTTACCATGTCAAGTTTGATTCAAGAATATGGACATGAAGTTATAAAGAATGATATAAGTCACCATATTAAAAAAAAACACTGGAGTGATAAGATTGTAAGATTTTAATTGTCACTAGTAAGCTAAATATGATTGTAAGTTTTTAAAAACCTAAAAAAAGAGTTACTCTAAAAGATTGAAAACAATTTCTCCATGGTTTTTTATTTTGTTTATCACAATAATAAGAAATTCTCCTATATTAACCCTAAAATATAGTCATAAAAGGAAATAATATATTAAAATTACAAAATTCTAAGAAACTAAAAGTACGATACTAGTACTTATCTAGGAAACATATTGCCACCAATTTGCTTTTGTTTCCCTCATATGCAAAATCGGTACAAAAATGGCGCCTGACACTAGCATGACTTTGATACTAATTAGGTTTTATTTCCCAACTTCTAAAAGTTAGTGTAAGATTGACTTTGATCACCAATGTGATTATGCTATCAATTAAATTATGTAACCTTCTAATATTTCATGCAAATAATCATTACGGACTTGACTTTAGTCTCTTAAAGAAGTAAAGCTTTACTCCTTACATAAAGATCTATTATTAAGTTGTTAAGGGTTTCTTTGACCTTCTTTGGCTTACTCGGGGTGTTGGATCCCGTTTCCGAAATCCAACATCTTAACAGAATATCGTGATACTAGAGCGTGGTTCCTTGCTTAACACAAGCTCTCATCTTTTTTTTTCTTCTAATTTATACTCTTATTAATCATGCAATGTCCATTTCGCCCTTAGCCTCATGCCTTATAACTTAAAAATCTTAAGTGTCATGCCCAAAATGC
>JANVCL010000214.1:16176033-16186473 GCA_026546855.1 Erythroxylum incrassatum | reverse complement strand
TTCAATTTTGAGAAATGAAATGAGGAAAAGTAAGTTTCAAAAATATTGTGGTTTTCTTATAATGCTTTATAAGCGAAAAATGATATGATGCCATATGAAGTGAACGTAGTGATCGAACGTAGCTCGCCCTTATCGTGGGATATGTACCGAAATGACCTCCGGGCGTCCCAGTGCGTACTCTGCGGTATGGGGGCGCTACAACAAATATAATTTTAGAAGAGTAAAAATTACTAAAAGTATAACATAGCAAATAACCAAGAAAGAAATCAAATATAAATAAATAAATAGATAAGAACTCCTCATAGCGTTATCTTTGTATTCATGATTCAATGGATTAAAAATGTTATATTGACTAGATTTAGGAGATTTTATAATTTATAAATTTCTCTCCCTTAAGTTACAATCATATGTTCTTATGTTGCTTAATCAATGTGTCTCTATTTTGATTAAAGAACCTAAGAATACAATAAAATATGTGAAATCTCATAAAAGGTTTGACCCTAAAACCCACACATTTTTAGGTCTATTTATAGCACCCCCATACAACTCTTAATATCAACGCCTTGGTCTATTCACATGCATGCTCTCTTGAATCATCCATAAGAAAATTATAATATAATCTAACTAATAGTTTTAATTAAATTAGCATTAAGAATAATAAAAAGTTTCATAAATAAATTAGTTAATCTATTAAAAAGATAAAAGTAGGATCCCTTTATCCAGAAAAACTTATCCATTCATCATCTTTAAACTAACAAACATAAAAAAATAATGAATAAAATAAAAATAATTCTTGATGTGATTTTGATATTCCAAATGTGCTTGATCTCCTTCTTCTTTGAAAATAGTTGTCAAGTGTATCTCTAAGGTCTTTTTCTCCCCTACTAGCTAACTCTAATTCTAAAAATTAAAATAATGAAATGCTACTTGTTTCAGGGTTTCATGTCTTTAAATATTAATTTTTAGTAGCAAATATGATCTAGGATATGGTCACATCCCAAACTGTGTAAATATTTCTCATTTAGGAGATACATAGGCTCCAATATACCTGTTGGATCCCGTTTCCGAAATCCAACCTCTTAACAGAATACCGTGATACTAGAGCGTGGTTCCTTGCTTAACACAAGCTCTCATCTTTTTTTTTCTTTTTTTTCTTCTTCTAATTTATACTCTTATTAATCATGCAATGTCCATTTTGCCCTTAGCCTCATGCCTTATAACTTAAAAATCTTAAGTGTCATGCCCAAAACGCCCTTAAGCATTCTTACCACATGAATTTATTTCAATCATGCTTAATCAAAATCCAATCAAAATAATTATCATTCAAAAACCTAATTTGACATCATGCTAAATTCATCAAGAAAAATTCGGGGTCCAACACGGGGTTCATAATCCTCCAACATTTTTTAATAGATTTCCAACAATTTTTATTGCTTACGTAATAAAAGATTGATTCACATCATTTCTCTTCCTTCCAAAAGGATTTTTGCTTAAATGGATTTTCCCAAAGTGTGTAATTTATCTATAATTTTCCCCTCAATCTATCTTGCTCACTCTTATAAATCTTGATTTGATTTTTATAAACTTGTTTTAGTAACAATAGAGCAATAATAATCAATTCTTCGTTCATGATAAAGGAATTTGTATTTTTGTATACATCATATACAACTACCTAGTCAAATTACCAAAGACACCCCAGTAAGATGTGGCTAGCTAGTATAGGCACCACATCACATAACACCTCAATCTTGTATCTCAATCGAGAAAGAAACTAGAGCTTGCTTGATTATTGTAAACTTTCTACTCTGATTTCAATAAATTTTGATTTTACGGTTTAGAGTGTTATGTAGTTAGCAATCCTAACTTTTTTTCAAACTATATTGGTATAATTTCCTCCCTCTATGATCATAGTATAAACTCGAATTTTGATGGAATATTTTATTTGGAAAAGATTATCCCTATGCTCATTCACATCATCCTCTCTTACATACATACCCAATTCCCTCCTAGTAACTAGCATCCTTTCCTTTTGGAGCCTTGCATTGGACTCATCATTACTAGTATTCTCCAAATAAGGCATATCATTATTCGCCTCCTCTTTAATCTCAGACAGATGTTATCCATCCTCCCTTATCATTATCACTTTCTTGTTATGGAATTATGAAGCTATATGTCCTCTCTCTAAGCATATAAAGCAGTTAAAATCTTAATTTCTTTTTGTTGAAGTAAAACTGGTCTTAGCCTTCTCCCTTTTTAAAACTCACTTTAGTTTAATTGCTTTATATTTTTTACTTTAAAGATTTATCCTCCTTTTTACTTAATGTATTTTTCCATGATGAGGAACCTACATTAGAAACACCAAAATGGTTAATAGGCCTCTTTTAAAGATATCTCTCTACCTTTATAGTCGTGTGTACTGCATTCTTCAACTACACAAAATAGTGTATATCAATAATATTGGTAATTTTTGAATTTAGCCTACATATTAATTGAGCCATTATTGCTTATCAATCTCCCTCCATATTTTCCTTAAACATGGAAACCTTTATCTCCCTATAGTACTCCTTATACTCTTGAAACCCTAAATCAGTGTTTGTAGCCTTTAGTAGAGAACCTTGTACTAGGAACTTGGTATAAAATGCTTACTCATCACTATTTTCATCTCCTCCCAAGTCCTGATAGTTGGTTATCGGTTCATTCTTCTAGTAAAATTTTTTTATCCCCACCAATCTATAATATAATCAATAAAACTTATAGATGCTAATTTAACCTTTTTCTCCATTTGAAAGGTGTAACGTTTAAAAACTAGCTCCTTATATTTTTCTTAATTGAAACAAGCATCAGAGTATGTCCTCTCTATAAAAGGTGGTATCTTCATCTTAATACAACCTATATTATTATCCATAATTTCTCACATCCTCTATTATAGAATAAACCAAATGTGACCTTCCTTGTCTTCCTGTTATACCGCCTCTTCCCTCTCTTTCTCTTTTACTGTTCCTTAACTTTTTTCTCTCCCAAGTATTTGGTAGCATTATCACCCTCTCAGATGCCTCAAAAATCACATCAAGTATAGGTGAATTATGTTATAGAATTATTATGGTAGCTTTATGTTTCTCTAACTTTCCCTAACTTTAATGAATTATCAAATAAGTTGCTCTAATTCACCTTGTATGGCATTGATGATGGACAGCTAGTCTATCCCCACTCTTTTCTCTTTACTAACTTTTATATCTTTGGATGAGTTTCTATTTTGGGTTTAGGTCATAATTCACCTACAAGAAAATGTTAGTAGCAAAAACACTCCCTTACACTTCCTCACATTCACTTTATTCACAATTAAACTCTTGACTAAAGGTTCTTTGCAAACTAGAAAATCTAAATCAAGGAAGTTATTTTAAATCTTTCCCTCTAAATTGGAGAGAAAATAAAAAAAGAAACGTAATTAGAGACCAAGGAAATAAGAAAACTCAAAATAGGAAATTGAGTTTGATGGAACTTGATTTGACTAATTAGAGAAGAAGAAGAAGAATTCGGCAAGAATGAGTTGTAAAAGCTAGAAAAAGTATATAAAAAAAAGAAAGAAAATGGTACATGTATGAAGTAAGAGTACCTTATTCTTATTAGAGTAGAAAAAAAAACTTTAATTATGAAGAATAATGTAATTGCCAATCCTTTATGTATGCTTTAGATTAGACTTTTTAAGGTTTTTGTTCATAAAATTTTGTTTTTTTCCTCTTCTTTTTGATTAACTTGAAAAATCAAGAAACAAAAAACAAGACTTAAGAATAATTTGTTCTTAAAAAAATCTTAATGATGACAAGAGCATAAAAGGAAATTATGTAGCATAAAAGGAAATTATGTATATCTTAAGAAGACATAAGGATATTGAAATATAATAATAAAATTTCAAAAACAAACCTAAATATAGAAGATGGCTTGCATACCAAATTTTGATACAACCTTCACTAATAGGACTAGTGAGATCCAATATTTATATAAATAGTACTAAAAACCACTCTATGAGATAAGTTTGATCCAAAACATGAGTATGAAATCGTAAAGAATGATATAAGTCAACATACTTATAGAAAAGAAAGGATTAGGAATTATATGATTTTAGGGTTTCAATTACCATTAACCGGCTAGATAAGTTTGCGAGTATTTAGAAAACCTAAAGAAGAGCTACTATAAAAGATTGAATAAAAAATGTCCTTTGATTAGTCAATAATAATGAATAATTTGTCTATTACAAAAATAAGAGAGCCTTTTATATTCACTTAAAACCCTAAAACTAGAGTCCTAAATGGAAATAACATCTTAAAATAATAAAATTCTTAGTAACTAAAACTATAAGATTGACACCTATCATACAAGTCCTGGTTTTGTTATTGAACTTTAGATGTACATAATAAAGAAGAGTTTGATGTTACTTACAAGTTTATCTATATCACTAGTTTTCTTATGTTTCTAGCATCTATGATATAGGACTGATGTCTAACATTAGTATAACATTGGCACTATTTAGATTCTATTTGCCAACCTTTAAAAGTCAGTGAAAGATTAGTATTGGTCGTAAATGTGACTTTGTTGTTGATTGCATTATGTAACCTTCTAATGATTCTTGCTCCTTCACTTGAACTATCATTATGTGCTTGATTCTAGTCTCTTAAAGAAGTAAAGCTAAACTCCTTACATAAAGATCCACTATTAAGTCATTAAGGGCTTCTTTGGTGTTCTTCCGCTACTTTTAGTCAATGGTCCTCTAGCATTCTTTAATGGATCTTCAACCAGTGCTTAAATAATAGATGCTTGATTCTCATTGTTTTCATCTTAATTTATTTTAATTTTTCATTCATAAAATACTATTGATAACTCATTTTAAAATTATTAGTAAATGCAGTACTAATAAGTTTATATTTTCTTATATTGAATCAAGCCAAAACCTTTTAGATACACTTCTTACAAGATAGGTAAATGTTCCTATTTCTTTTAAAATGATGATTGAGCTAACACCTTTTAGTTGTACTTCTCATAAGATATGTAAATCGTTCCATTTTATTTGAAAATGATAATTCCCATAAAGAGATTCTACTTTATTGAACGTAAATCCTTCATTGCCAAAGACTTCCTCATTCTGTGTATTTTTTTTAACATTATTGCAAATTATTATAACTTGTCATCTATATAAAATAATATATTCATCAAATATCTATTAGAGAATTTTTTATAAATACATAGTGATATACGATATTTCTACTACACCTATTATTAACACTTAATCTTGCTAATTAATTTTCAATTTATCTATATGAAAATTTTGTTTATCATACATATCTCTTTTTGTATTATTAAAGTTTAAGTAATTTCATCCAAAAATAACAAATAAAATTATCAAATCAATCATATTTTTAAAATTTTTAATTATCTATAGATTTATACGTCCATTTTGATGAAATTTTCTTTCACTTTTAGGAATGACATTCCATTTTAATAATGTATTTTTATCTCTTTTAATGTTACATTTGTGTTCTAGGAAAAATCAAAGGTTCAACTTTAGAAAAATTAAACTTAATTGAAATGTTTTGGCTAGAAAAGGAGCTAAACTCAAAAATTCAAGGCATTATAGACTAAATAGTAAATAAATTAAAAAGAGAGTCCAGGTTGAAACTAGGAAGGACTTATTTGCAAAAGGTAAGAAGAAGAGGTGCTTATTATAGAAAAATAAAAACCAAAATGCTTGGGTTTGTATGGTAAAATAACTAGAGGCATAAAATGTTTGAATTTCAATACACTAGAGTGCAAAGCATAAAACAATCTAACATGGAGAATTTAAAACAAAACAACAATATTAAAGGATGAAACAATAAGCAGGAGCAACAAATACAAAACAAAATGAAGTCACAAAACTTTTGAAAATGTGACCAAATTACAATGAAATTACTGGAAAATAAATAACGAAAAATAAAAATAGAAAATGAAATGATGAGATATGAGGATTTTAAACATAAGAAATTAATGTGCCTAAAAAAGAAGTAAAATGTGGATTGGAAAAAGAAAAATGGTTAAATAGAGGAGTAAGATTTAAATTGAAATGACACATTTTGCAAGTTTAAGAGTTGCAATTCTTCAACCATCACCCATATATATGTTTGTTGCTATTATTGTGTCCTTAGACATGGATTGAGGATTATAACAACTATTAGAATCCATAGATCTAATCGTAGAGAAGGTGTGTTTTCGCATTTTCTTGTCTCTTTTCCCTTCTATATGACATATTCATTTTGGTTAATTGCGATTGATGAATTGATAGATAATGGCCATTGACATTTGCATGTGTGGCTCCATCTAAAGAGTTCGTTCAAAATTAATTAATCACCCTAATAATTATGATTATTTATAATACGGCCTAACTAAGCTAACCATCAATCTCTAAAAAATGCTATCTCAATCATTAATTGTAGATCTAAATATTAGTCGTTGTTATATTTAAATCAATGATTTAGATTTGAAAATCCTATATCAATTTGAGAAATTTAAGATATGTTAATTAAATTGCTCCTCATATCTTTTAACTATAGAAAAAAAACGAAGATCCTCATAGATCTTCATAGGTATGGTGACTTCTTTGCTCTTTTTTTTTTCTCTTTTTAGCCTTATTGACTTCGTTTTGTCCATAATTTTTTAGATATTGTAATTAATTGAAAATCTCTATAATTTTTTAGTCATTAATATTTTATAATCATGGTGTTAGTTATCCATTCCTACATATTTAAACCTCTTCGTTCTCGTTAGGGTATGAAAGAAAATCATTGTAGCATAATTTCAAATCATGGAAAAAAATTTCTCTTATTTCTCTATAATGCTATAAATAATGTTTTTTTGTATCATTGTAAGGAGATTTATTCTTCTTTTGAGCATTAGTAAGGAGCCACAAAATTATCTCCTATTACTTTAATCTTTATATCATTCGTTAGTAAGATGATGATGTTTTTTTCTTACATAATGTTATTACCTTTTTTAGTTTCCTTGATTATTCTCATCCAACTTTTGTTGTCACTTTCCTCTGCACTATCAAAATCAAAAGAAGAAGAATGGAGCTTGAAGTTCTATGTGGCCAAAGTAGAAGCATATGTTTATAATAATAGCCTCTTTCTTCTTTTAGTATTTTTAGGGTTTTTTGTAAAAATATCACATTTTCTCATTTTTTAGGTTTTTTAATCTTTTATTGTGATAAATTAGTTGTTCATATTCTTTAATTGTCTCATTTGAATATTTCTTTTTTGGTTTATTGACAAGTTTATTTGTCAACGGTTGGTTTAATATATTTTAGATATCTTTCATCTTTTATTTAGGAGTTCAAGTCTTTACCATGGCTTTTTTTTAATGTTTTGAAATTGTGATTGTTAATGTTAGTTAAGAATATTTCAGTGATTTATTATTATTTCTTGATTAAAATATTTATGACATTTTAGTATGTGATTTCTAAGGATGTTTTAATCATAACTTCATTTGATTTTATTAAAATATTTATATTTTATATTTTTTTTCTTAGTCCTAGGCCAATATGTGTCAAAGGTAGATATTTAAGTTATTTTTATACTTAGGCTACTGGATCCAAATTGTTTTCTAAACAACTCATTATTTGATATCTACTTCATTTCATAGGTAGAGGGGTTAGACATGACCTAGTTTGATACTTATTTTTTGTTATCACCAAATTTGAAGTCTAAAATGTTCGAAATATAAGAGTTTGAAGAGGTTAATTATGGGCGTCAAACCTAAGTCTTGTGTGATAGTGATTTCTATTTTGCTAAATAATTTCATTTATTTCTTTATTTGGAATTTAATAAAAATCATATTTTTAAGAAGTGATTGTGTTGGGAAAAAAACTCATTTTACACTTTGATTTGAATAAGTCCAAGTGGTTGTTTTACAAATAAATTAGATTATACATTGGTGTAAATATACTTACTAAAAATATTCAAGCTCTAAAACTTATCAAAAATGATATTTTCAATTATCTACTTATATTTTGATATATTATTGTGTTATCCAATAAAATAAGTAAGAGAGAGAGAGAGAGAGAGAGAACAATTAATTAAAATCAATTTACAAAGATGTTGGCAATTAATAAAAGTTTAATGGTCCAAATCTATTTTTTTTAATGACACACAAAGAAAAGAATGTATATTAGCTTTAAAGGCCCACTACTTTTCGATTTAAATCTTTCAAATAGTTTTATTTTAAGCTTTTAGAATCACAAGCTAAAATAGGACAATTCTTCCAGCCGAAGATTTTTTTTTCAAATTATATATCAGAGCGACCTTCTTGTTTAAGTTTATATTATTTTAAGAATCATTTTATTTCTATCATGTCCAAGTTATTTCCATCTTCAAATATCCATAACCTCAAAATTAGTTTCTTAGATTTTTTTCTTACCAACCATTGTGTTTTAGGAGTCATTTTAGGAAGAGTAAATTATAAAAAAGATCTTCAACTTTATTCAATTTTATAATACTAGTCTGAACTTTAACAAGTGATACTACAATATCTTCAATTTTTAATTTTTACAAAAATAATATGTCGTTAAACTTCGAATTAACGATCCTAGCATGGCTTATCACGTCAACAAGTATACTAGACCAGTAGCGAAGCTATTGCTCCTCAAATTTTTTTTAAAGAAGATATATATGCATATAGAGGTTGCCCACCCTAAAAGAATGTCGTTGCCCATTGTGGATTGGATTAAAAAAACTATATATATATATACATTGCCCCCTGAAACAAATTCCTGGCTTCGCCACTGTACTAGACACATGATTAACGCATGTCTTACTCATACCATGTTAGGTAAAAATTTAGCAAAATCTGAAAATTCAAAATTTCTAGAACCTAAGATCCTATTTACTGATTTTTTTTCACTAAGCTATCAATTTCAACAACCTTTTTGTTTTTAAATTTGAGAACTTTTACCTTTATAAAGCAGCCATGAACTTTTTTAAATACTATTTTATTGTTATTTGAACAATGCAATCATAATTAGTTATCCATAGAAATTTCTTTTATATCTTCCACTTTGAAGCCTTATATGCTATCCATAATCCAGCAAGAACATTTCCAAGATCTCCTGTTACTAGTAGATGGAAAAATCAGAGCAAAAGAAAATTTTTTGAAAAGGCCTTTGAAAATTTAGACG
This sequence comes from Erythroxylum incrassatum, assembly GCA_026546855.1. Lineage (NCBI taxonomy): Eukaryota > Viridiplantae > Streptophyta > Magnoliopsida > Malpighiales > Erythroxylaceae > Erythroxylum > Erythroxylum incrassatum. The sequence goes on along the minus strand of JANVCL010000214.1, from coordinate 16,177,274 downwards.
ATTAAAAGAAACTTAACAATACAATAAGCACAAAATTAATCATAAGTATTGACCTTTTAGAGGTCTTGACCCTCTTAGTACAAGATTGTTTCTAGATTCTCTAAGTCCTTGTCTTTCAATTTTCACCAATACATTTATACTCTAATCTCTCTTCGTGCCGTATAAAGATGGGAAGGGGAGAGAGAGAGAGAGAGAGAGAGAGAGACATACCTATACAGAGAGAAAGAGAGAGATAAACAAACCTATTGTTGGATCAGAAAAAGAAAGCATGTCGTATTTGGAGAACCGATAGATTTCAAAACTTTTTAGAAATCTTATTTGCAACGAAAGCAATATATCTAAATCGTCATGCCAATCTATACATGATATGGTATAAGGATAATAATAAACATAAACAAGATAGTGATATTACCAACTCCTTCGCTACAGTTTTAATTTCTCGCAACGCTATCCTCTCCTTCTTCTTGTGTCCAAAGCCTTTGCTTTTGAATCCTTTCCTTTGTCAATCTATCCTCTCCTTATTGTTTTATCCTCAACCAATTTGATTTACCTCTTGTTCTTCCAAGACAACTTGGTTAACAAAATCCTTTGGTGGGAAAGGAGAAGAAATGTTTGGAGGAAATTTTTCTTAGAAGAAATGAGCCAAAAAAGAGACTCTTCTCATGCAAATTTCGGCTCACTCATGCATGAAATGGAGAGAGAGAGTCAAACCATGCAAGAACACTTTCTTACACACTCAATTTTGGTTATGCATGGAATGGAAGAAGAGAATAGCATCCAATGCATCACTTCTTACTTTAATCAAACATAAAGAAGCCATTAAATAAGACTCTTCGCATTTATTTTAAGATGGCTATATGAAAAGGCCAATCACCTAATATTGATATGACAATTTCGGTTTTGGAAGATGGAAGAAGGAAGATGATCCATCCAATGTACATATTTCTTCTTTAATCCAATGAATGTTAATGGGTTACATCCTAACATTAAAATATAACCATTACACCATTTGATGGTAAGTTCATAATTCCATTTAATGATGATAAACCATAACAAGACCATCTTTATCTAGCAATCTAATGTCAAATGTGCAATTGCACATTCATCCCTAATAAAATCGAAATTGCTACCCCTCTTTAAAAAATTTGTTTTAATATAATTAATCTAATCAATTACATTAAACCAAAGTCTAGCCCATTTCTAAATGAACATTTGGGCTTCTAATTAACCATTAATTAGTG
>JANVCL010000214.1:16149952-16175933 GCA_026546855.1 Erythroxylum incrassatum | reverse complement strand
ACATATCCAAAAACACTCATTCAATTTCATTTTAATGCTTCTAATTTTCACCACTAATTCCTCAATTAATTCCATTTAATAAATCAAAATTTCAAGAAAAAGGGTCGGGGTCCAACATATTAGATGTATGAATTCTGGTATAGTTTTAACTGAGGTATGGTATTCTTCGTACTAAGTAATGTTATTCCCATTTTAAGGTGAACATATGACGTATTTGTTCTGTATTGTTGTATTTTATGTATATAAGCATGATTTTTGATATATGAAGGTTTGGTATTGTTTGAACTGAACTATGATATTCTTTGTCCTAAATGATGGTATTCTCACTTTAAGGTAAACCTATGACTTATCTAAGGCGAGTGGTGGTAATATTTGAACATAACAGTGGTATTAAATGTATTAAGGTTTATATAGTTTCAATTGAGGTATGATATTCTTTATATTGAGCGATGTTATTCTCATTTTAAGGTTGTATAACATATTTGTTATGAGTGGTGGTGTTTCTTGAACATATATATGAAAGTTTGGTATAGTCTGAATGGAGGCATTTTATTCTTCATATTGAGTGATGGTATTCTCACTTTAAAGTGAATGTGTGACTTATCAGTTATCAAAGATGAGATCTTTTGAACAAATATGTAGTATTAGATGTATGAAGGTTTGTTATAGTTTAATCGAGGCATGATATTCTTTGTACTAAGTGATAATATTCTCATTTTAAGTTGAACGCGTAACTTGTCTTTTATAGGATGTGGTATTTTTTGTACATAAATGTGATGTTAAATAAATGAAGATCTTGTGTAGTTTTAACTAAGCATGATGTTCTTTATACTGAGTGATGGTATTCCCATTTTAAACTGAACGTTGAATTATCTCAAGTGGGTAGTGGTTTTCTTTAATATAAGCATCAAATTAAATGTGTGAAGATGTAGTATAGTTTTTATTAAGGCATACTATTCTTCCTAATAGGTGATGGTATTCTTATAATATGGTCAAGGTGTGACTTATCTATTATGGGCGGTGTTATTTTTTGTACATTATTGTGGTATTAGACATAAGTAGATCATTATAGTTTTGATTCACCTATAACATTCTTTCTACTTGGTGATGGTGTTCTTAATTAAAGTTGAACATTTCACTTATCTATAATGGGTGGAAATGATGGTATTTTTATTGTAAATAATCATAGTATTGGATGTATAAAGGTCTAATATATTTTTTATTGATTCATGATATTCTTCCTACTCGATTATGCTTTTTCTTATTTTAAGGTGAAAGTGTAGCTTATCTATTATGGATGATGGTGGCAGTATTTTTTACAGATAGACTTAGTATTGGATGTATACAGTCTTAGTATAGTGATTCTTTGTACTCGGTAATGGTATTCTCATTTTAAATTGGAGATGTAACTTATTTATTATAAGCATTAATATTTTTTACATATACATGGTGTTGGATATATGAAATCCTTATATATTCTTTAATTATGATAATAAATGTATGAAGGTCTATATAGTTTTAATTGAATTATGATATTCTTTATACTCAGTAATGGTATTCTCATTTTAAGGTGAAAGTGTGACTTATCTATCATTGGTGGTGGTATTTTTTATACATAAATGTGATATTGGATATATGCAAAATTGATATTGTTTCATTTTATCTTAATATTAAAGTGATGGTATCTCATTTTAAGGTGCACATATGAGTTATTTATAATAGGTGGTAGTATTTTTACCTCGTAATGGTATTAGAAGTAGAAAAGTCTAGTATAGTTTTAATTTAGCCATGGTATTCTTCGTAATTAGTGATGGTATTCTCAATTTAAGGTAAGGCATAGAAGCGAAACCACTCGATTGTCTTAAACCTCTTTTTGTTCTCATTATGTTTCTCTTTTGGAGATTTCATTTATTTGAGCATCACTCTAAAGAGGAAATGCAGCCAAGTGAGTTCTTTTTCTCACCATTTCTCTGTAGTTTGTTTGTTTCTCTTGTTTTCCAGGAAAACAATGCTTGTGCTTTCGATTCTTGAATTTAGGAGGTCTTATTAAGAGATGTTAATTAATTGTTTTGTTTGGGACAATTTTTTGTTTTATGATTTGTTTTCTCCATGACATTTGATTCATCGATCTCTAATGGCAATGTTTGTTTTATGAAATTTAGGAGATGCTTGGTTCATGAGTTTGAGAATCAATCAATAGTTGTGGAATGAATATAGGTGGTTGCTTTTATGTTAAAATTATGGAAGATATCTAACCTTTGGGGAATCGTTCATACCCCTGATATATTAGAGGAATGAGTTTCATTCCTCGTTTGCAGTAAATGTCACCAGCGTGACACTCCTTGTCACGCCTGTGACATACTTCTTTCCTTTTTAAAAAATTAAATATAATTAATTAATTAAAATGTAATATAATTAATTAATTATTTAAAATATACTTAATTACAATATAATTAATTAATTATATTTTCTCTTTTTTAGCAATTAAATATAATTAATTAAAATATATTAAAATTTGATGTAAAAAAATTTAACAATTTTTGTTTCTCATTATTTTTAACAAACAATATTATTAATGGTAATGGTAATTATTCCTTCCTCTTAACCAACCATCATAATTATAATGATTATATCAATTTTCATTTCTCACTACATTCATTCGCATTCCTATTACTATTCTTCCACGTGAGCCAACTAACAACCCCTTCATTCTTCTCATATATTAGGGGCATGGACAATTCCCCGAAAATCAAATAAGTCCTATAATTATAATTTAAAACCAACCACCAGTATTCATTACATATCGATTAATTCATTCCCAAACCTATCAGGCACTCCCTAATATTGATGAGGAGAGCATGAATCTTCTTCCTTATTTTGCGATTGGGTCCATTCTTGATGGGAGTGTTTTTAGCAATTGGACTCGTGATTATTGTAGAAGAATTAGAGGCCATCTCCACCTAAGCATTCTCTACTTGATTAGGACTAGTTACATCGTTATTAGCGAGTTTGATAGGTATGTTTGCAATCAAGTTGTTCTAAGAAAAGTATTTTATTGGAAATGTATGCTCCAGGATATCTCCCTTAAGTAATTCTCCTATTTGATTGATTGTGTCTTTCCTTTTAGCGTCAGTACTATCAAAATTTGCTCCATCTTTATCTTTACCCTCTCTGTTTTGAAAAAAGTGCTTGGTATTTCTAGGTTCTTCGCTATGTGGTAGGCGTGGTTATTTTTCCTAATCTGCCTGAAGTCAACACTCATTCTAGATTTAAATATTATACCCTTATGATCCCAAATCTTGTTGTCTCCTCCTTATTTAGTAAGTGACTAATATTTTAGCCTTTATTAAACTCCCTTCTTCATCTAATCTAGTAAGTTCATCTTGTCAGGCATCTCTTTGCAAATTGAGACTTCTACACAATTCTTTGCACAACCAATCCTCTTTAATGCCGCAGTAACCTCATCCATATAAAAAGGACTACCATTCAAGCTTATAAAGTGACTAAATCCACCTATTGAGTAGTATTCTAAAGGAACTTTGTGTATATTCACCTAAAGGGGAATATTTTCTTTCCTAATAGCGACCTTATCTAGTCTTGCTCTCCACTTTTAAAGTAGAAAAGGTTTAGTATTTTGATAGAGCTAGAAGGCCATTAGTATACAGTAGGCGTAAGAAGAAGTTGGAGAATCCTAGCATGTGAGTTAGTTACAAACAAGGGACAGGTGTCACCTAATAATTGGGGTAGGATGGGATATATAAGGAGGGGAATGACATGTAAGGGGATATGCTTGAATTTCTGGATTGTGAGTTTGCTTGGGAGTTACAGCCCTCATATAGGCTGATTTGTATTTCAGTTGTATTGGCTTACTTCTACTGAATATCAATACATCATACTGAATCGATGAGATTGTTTGATCCATCTAATTCTTTTATTCTAATAATACAGTAATACTTGGGAGAGTTCTATCAATTGGTATCAAAGCATGATCTTGGTGCCATTAGATTGAATTCGTTTTGGTAGCGGATCGTAATGACTAGAAGAATGGAGAAAATTGACTTGAAAGAGAGGAGTGTAGAAAACCTAGCTGAGATGTTGGAGAGAAATGATGAGAAAACACGTCGACTGGAAAAAGCATTGCTGGAAATGATGCAACATATCAAAGGAAAAGGAGCAGAGACCTCCAAGGAAACATTGGTTGTGGAGACTGCTGAGGAAACCAGAGGAAATGGAGTGGGTGAGTCGATAGAAACAAGGCAGGGAAATAATATGAAATTTGAGGGGTTAGCAGGTTTGAAGAGAGAGAGGAAGGGAGAGTTTACGAGGAGAGAAGAAGGAGGTTAGAGATTCCGATTTTTTGTGGAGAGGATTCATATTGCTAGTTGAATAGAATAGAAAGATATTTTCAGTTTAATGGGGTTGTCAACATGGATAAAAGGGACGCAGTGGTAGTGGCGATGGATGGTAAGGCACTGGTGTGGTTTAACTGGTGGGAGGTGCAAAACGCAGCAGCTGATTGGAAAGAGTTTAAATCAACTGTGCTTAAGCGCTTTCAGCCAACGTTAGCTAAGAACACATACGAGCTTTTGTTTGGACTGCATCAATCTTGGACGACGATGGAGTACCGAGAAAACTTTGAGTTGTTAACCGGGCCATTGCGACAAATTGATGAAGAAATTCTCACTAGGTTGTTTTTAAATGGAATAAAAATGGAAATCAGGGTTGAACTTAAGCTGCACCATGCTAGGTCTTTGAGTGAGGTGATGGACATGGCGCTACTGGTGTAGGAGAGGAATTTAATTATGAAGCAAAGCAGTGCGAGTCCCATGCAACGACATATCCTCAATAAGCCAGCTCAATTCCACTGATCCAACCCAGACCCCCAGCAATGCTGGAAACGAAAGGGAGTGCGGCAGCTCTAAACCCGATCCCACCCCAGAGAGACGGGACTGGAGGAGCTAGGAGATGCAATTTTCGACAACTCCCACCCGAAATGCTTAAGGAAAGGTAAGAGTAGGTGTTGTGTTTTTATTGCGATAAAAGATTCGACCCCAATCACGTTTGTAAAAACAAACACTTTTGGGTATATATTATGGAGGATGAAGGAGAGAATGAGCCACCGGAGGGAGTGTTTATGGATGCAGAAGGTGAAGACAGTGAATGTAAACCATTGGAGTTGAACATGTTGAGTGTGATGGGGTTAACTACGAAGAGATCATTTAAAGTATGGGGGATTTTGAAGGGAAGAAAGGTGGTAATATTAGTGGATTGTGGGGCCTCTAATAATTTTATTTCAAAGTCATTAGTGGAGGAGCTATCCCTATACATGTTAGACACTCCAGCATTCTTAGTATAGGTGGGAGATGGACATAAAATTAGAGAAAAAGGGGTCTGTGAAAAGTTACAAATGGAAATGCAAGGGGTATATATAAAAGGGGACTTCTTTTTGTTTGCTCTGGGAGGAGTAGACGTGGTGTTGGGGTTGGATTGGCTTGAAGGGTTAGGTGATATACACGCTAATTTTAAGGAGTTAACGTTGAAATAGAGGGAAGGAGATAAGCAGTTCAGTTTGAAAGGAGAACCAGCATTGATGAAGTCGGTGGCCACATTAAAATCGCTTCACAAATCAGTGGGAGAAAGAGGAGAAGGTTATCTAGTCAGTGTGACAAAAATGGAATCGCAAGAGACAACCATGAAATGGACAGTGCAACTCCATAAATTATTAACCGAATTTACTGATGTGTTATCCCCACCCACAGGGCTGCCTCCTCAAAGGAGTCATGACCATGCAATTACTCTAAAACCAGGGGCTAAAATACCAACAGTAAGACCCTATAGATATCCCCATTATCAAAAAAAATGAAATAGAAAAGACAATGGGGGAATTACTTGCTGCTGGAATTATACGACCAAGTGTGAGTCCCTTTTCTAGCCCAATGATCTTAGTAAGGAAAAAGGATGGAGGATGCAGATTTTGTGTGGATTTTAGGGCGTTGAATAAGGTAACTGTAGCAGATAAATTCCCAATATCTACAATTGATGAGTTATTGGATGAGTTGGGAGGAGCCAAGGTGTTTTCGAAGCTGGACCTTAAGAGTGACTACTACCAAATTAGAGCCCGGGAAGAGGACATACTGGCCTTCCAAACACATAAAGGTCAATACGAATGGCTGGTGATGCCTTTCATATTGTCCAACGCACCCACCCTCTACCTTCCAATCATTGATGAATGAGGTATTCCGTTCCCACCGACACAAGTCCGTTCTAGTTTTTTTTATGATATTCTTATATACAGTCCAAATTTTAAGCAACATTTGGAAGATTTAAGGGTTGTCTTGTCTATCCTCTGGAGTCATAAGCTGTATGTTAATGAGAAGAAGTGCGATTTTGGCAAAGAGCAATTAAAATAATTAGGGATCCAAAAGGATGCTAATGGGAACGAGGAGGTATTAATTTAGTGGCACGATCTACCTACATTTGAAAATTCATGGGAATCCTAGGCTGCAATTTTAGAGCACTTTTTGACATTCCACCTTGAGGACAAGGTGTGAGCTTCAGAGGGGAGTATTGATAGAGCTAGAAGGCCAGTAGTATAAAGTAGGCGTAAGAAGTTGGAGAATCCTAGCACGTGAGTTAGTTACAAATAAGGGACAAGTGTCACCTAATAATTGGGGTAGGATGGGATATATAAGGAGGGGAATGACATGTAAGGGGGTATGCATAAATTTCTCGATTGTGAGCTTGTTTAAGAGGTACAACCCCTAATATAGGTTGATCCTACTGAATATCAATACATCATACTGAATCAATACATCATACTGAATCAATGAGATTGTTTGATCCATCTGATTCTTTTATTCTAATAATACAATAATACTTGGGTGAGTTCTATCATATTTACGTGCCAAAAACCACCTTCAAGGCCTTCTTTAGCTGAATCTTTCAAGCTAAACTTGAAAATGAACAGTTCTTAACTAATCAAGAATTGTTCTAATCCTCGTTTTTTCCAGGCTGATAACACCCATTAATGGGCTATAAGAAACGCTAGTCCCTTATCAGAAGAAGCCAATTAGAGAAGAACACCTTTTAACTCCATGAATTTTGATATGTATCGCTATCTCCCACAACTTCTATGTAAGATTTGTATAGCCTCCATGGAAGCATTTCCTGAAGTTCTGATAATGATATCACCTGATTCATACGAATTCACCTGTACGTTTGCTTGGTTTGAAGCCAAATCAGATGACAAGGAGAGTTTTGTTTTAAGATGGCTTTTCCTTACTTGAGAAATACATTCGAACTTGCGAAGAACTAGTCCCAGTATGTATAATGATTTCTTCTTGTGCATGACAGGAACTCTGATTCAGTAACGCATTTAAAAAAGCATCCTTGCTCTTGGTGCATCAAATGTCAATTAAGTGATGCTTATGCAAAATCTCATTATTTTGTTCCATTCAACTGTCAATCAGAATTATAACAATCACTCGTGGTACATGATCTGTCATTAACATTCATTTGATTTGGGGGCATTATGTAGAATTTATCTTACATTTATAAAACGAGCGGAGAGATGATATAAATTGTTTTGAGTTTCACATACCAAATTCCAGATTGGATTGGAATCTACAAATTGATAAACCTCCTTCAACTGTCACAGAGAATTATATGCCATGTATTATTTCAAATATTCTCCGCCAGAGAACTCGGTGGATCAGCCCTCAAATAATTCTCCAGCGTAATATTGCTTGTGCACCATCTTTCTGTACTCTAAAGAAAGAGAAGATATTAAATTCAGTAGAACGAAATGAAAAAGAAATTCCTTTGCAAAAATAAGATAAAATCATAAACAAGTGCACAGCCTATTGAGATCATATTGTACAACAATGTTCACATCATATAATCTTTTGATTTTGGTATTGTGAACGCTACAAACCCACAACTAACCAGTCAGCAAAAGAATCTGTATATGAGCACAGTTTCTAAGAGCTCATGTAGACTGAAGACATAGTTCACATATGGGTACAAATCTGACCTTCCTTGTTGTTCCACAATTTTGCGGCACAGCTGTTAAGAGGACTATCAGGGTTTGGTTCTGCATACAGTAGTGCAACAGCAAAGCTAAGACAGAAGTAAATACAAAGTTCAAATATGAAGGAATAACAAGCATACCTCCCAATAGACTTTGTATGGACAAAAGAATGGTTCTGCAGTCGTAAGCAGAAGACCACTTATCCTGTGAAGACAAAAGAGTATCATAATAACAATTGGGAGAGAATAAAAGAAAATTACAAATCAAGCAAACAAGTGATTCTATTTCTACAGTAATATACAGTCGGAACAAGATACAAATAAACGCTTTGAAAAGGACCAGACTTTCAATCTTTAGGCCAAGCTTAAACTAATAGGAAATGATCTCCTTTAAACCATAATTTTCTAGCGCAAGATTCTGCTACAGATACATAAGAATAAATGCAAAGAGAGTTTTCCTTCAAACCATAATTTTCTAGTGCAAGACTATGCTACAGATACATTTGAATAAACATATACAGAGAGAGAGTTTTCCAGGTGCAATCTCAAACTTTCATTTGGAGAAAAAACAGGTTGACTGATATACCTGAAGAATGTCAAGGCATATGTTGCCAAATTGATCAACATTTGGATGAAAGCACAAAGTATCAAATTTCACTTGGGGCGCTTTGAATGGGTAATCCACAGGAAAGCGCAAAGAAAGTTTGTAGGATAAACCTTCATACATGGTTCCTTTTCCACCCTGAATTGTGCCAACCCATGTAAATATGCTCTCACCTTCAGGGAAAGCAGACACGCCAAGGTCGCTTCCACACATCTGCAGAAGCAAATATCCTAAACGCTTTAGGTTCCAATAGAAGATGGAAAACGAAACAGGCCATGCATCAAGATCTGGACTACTAAAAGAATGAAAATCGGCGATTCGATAAATCAATTAGAGCACACAAGTACAGTGAAAAATCAAAATAAACAAGAAAGAAACAGCAAAAATCTAAAAGCAAGGAAGCCGAAGATCTTGACATACCATAAGGGACATCAATTCCTTCTGCAACCTGTTAAAGACAACCCAGAAAAGGAAAAAAAAAGATTGAATCAACATATCATCCAATAAGAAATGAACTTGGTCCAAGAAATACGAATTGTAAGGGATATAATTCAAGGAAAATAATCCGAAAGAAACTAAGAACAGTCTATTGATAATTAAGGATGCCAAAACATTACAAGAATGATAAAAGATATTCCCCCGGAAACAAATAGAAACAGAAATAGAGTAACAACCTTTGGGAAACAGAGGTCGTGTCGACAGTTGTCGGAGGAGAGGCGGGCTTCTTCGACGGAGTTGAAGCCGTATGACGCAGATGTAGTGGCGAGTTATCAACTGTAGAATTCGGTCTCACTTCCATTTTCACAATCAAGATAAAAATTTCCAGCACCAACTGAAGATCAAAATTTACAAGGAAGCAAAAAAAACCGCCAGATTCTGAAAAGAGTAAAAGTCGATCGAGTGATCGATAGAGAGAGAAGGCAGATATGGAGCAATCTTTGGTGACAGTTCGTTCCGTTTCCTTTTCTGTTTTATCAGAAATGTGAGGAGACACAGACACTAATGATAGATCCAAAAGAGAGAAACAAAAAGTCTTTTAGATGTGACGAGGCGTCGATGGTTGGACCTGGGGAGGATAAAATTGAGGCATAAAAGAGGATAATAAGAAAGAAGAGTGAGACGATGCGAATCACGAGAATAATATATCTTTGAAGAATTTGGTACATCTGGATTATTGTTTATAATGATTTATATATATTTTTTAACAAATGACCCGAGCAATTGATATCGTTTAGATACGCATTGAATAAATTTCTAGATTGATACAATAGTTTGTAAATTATGTTAATTGGATACTTTGTATTCAGATGTATATTGAATAAATCTCTAAATTGATGCAATAGTTTGTAAATTATATTTATCGAATATTTTATACTAGACAAATCCTGTGCAATATGCTCGATTGAAGGGGGAAAAATAACATTATATATGAAATCCACGCAACAACAAGAAGTTGGGTTTTGGTCAAAAAATAAAAACAAGAAGTTGGGTTATGGAAAGATGCCAGTGATGGATGGTGAAGATAACAAACGTAAAGAAATAGAAGAGCATGAATTAGAAGTTAAGATTAAATCATTTAAAGCTTAACCAAGCAAATTTATTCATGCTGATATTCATGTGCATCCATTCGATCTTTCTTCACTTTCATACGATAAGGGATAACATGCTGATATTCCTTAACTTTTCTAAGGTGGCCTGTGCCATCAATTCTACATTGACTCTCAGTAGTCTCCGTCTTCTCTTCTCCTTCTTCATTTAGAAGTTGTATTCCACTCTTCAAGGTGATTGCCATTATTTATTTTTTAGGATTTGTTTCATTTTTACTAGGTAAACTCCCCTGTGGTCTTTTAGAAACTAGCCTGGTGATTTTCCAATCTGAACTTTGAAGTTACGTATAGAAGCCTCAATTTATTGATTTCTTTCATCATAATCTTGAGCAATCTTTAACATCATCTCCTTTAAATTAAGCTTCTTAGCTTAAGATGCTTGTTGTTAGAATCCTAATGGAGGGTTGTTCCTTGCTTGGCTTTGATTTTCCCAAGAAAATTTAAGGTGATTCCTCCATTCTAGATTGTAAGTGTTGCTGTATAGATTATTTTGGGTCTAAAAGCATTCCCTAGATAATCCGCATGCTTAGGCTATACGGTTTGATAGTTTTGACCTGAATGTTCTAGCCTGCAAACCTCACACTACATAACCTGGCCATGTAGCTTCTTCGTTAATCTATTCATTTTTTTCCAAGCATTTGCACTAGGTTAGTTAACTGTGCCACTACGTCCATTTTATAAACTCTAGTTGGCTTACTAATTCTTTCTCTATAAGAGCACCACTGATAATTGTTCATTGTCATATCTTCAATAAGGTCTTAGGTTGCTTCGGGTATCTTATTATTGAGAGCGCCCTTAGCTGCTACATCTATAAACTACCTTGTATTCTGATTCAGCCCATTATAAAAAGGTTGGATCTACATCCAAATAATAAACTATGATGTGGGCATAGTCTCAAAATCTCATAAAACATCCTCTATGTATCATATAGTGATTCAGAATCAGCCTGGGAGTAGAAGGAAATATCATTTCTCAAATTTGCAATCTTAGCTGGTGAAAAATACTTCAACAAAAACTTTTCTACTACTTAATCTTTGAATTCAAACATTGCTTAGCCTTTTCCTTTAGAGAAAACAGGAATAATTATCTTATCACATCACTGTTCTCTCCATGTATATTAAATGTATCACAAATTTTTAGAAAATTTGAGATGTGTGTGTTTGGGTCTTTATCTTGTAGTCTATCAAATTGGATAGAATGCTACACCATCTAAATGATACTTAGCTTGATCTCAAAATTATCGACATTCATGGTAGGTATAACAATACTGGACTCTACTCCTGTTAAGTCTGGTTTAGCATAATTGAACATTTTCATTGATTAGTCTGCCATTATTCTTGATTCTTCAGTATCAACTTGACCTCCCACGTCCTCTATTTGACGATCTAGCTCAAACTCTCTCATTTGTATTTTGCGAAAATTCATACAAGTTATTCTCTTAATTTTTAGATCTCCGTCTATTAAGCTTGTTGGATTAATCTTGGTTATAAACCAAGAGTCAAGATCTCTGAGAAAAAAGAAAACTAACGAATCAATCAAATAAAAAATTAAAAACAAAAATAAAATAGAAATAGAAATAGGAAAAAATGACTAGATTAATAAAAGCTAGGTTTTCCTAATATTACTAGTCATTAGAAACGATGCCAAAACAATTGATTGATAGCTTCCATACTTATAAGAAATTATCAATGTTAAAAATTACAAATGCACGTTGTATCAGTAACTAGCATAAGCAAATAAGAGTTGATTCCACAAAAAGTGTAATTACTAATAATTACCCTTTTGTATTATCTAACCATTGATTCAGAATATGGATTTAATTAGAAATTAAACTAAACAACTAAACTAAGGATTAAACAATATTGAACTTAGAACAAGGAAATTACTAAGAAAGTCGATATCAAATAATAGTACCTAGGTGATGAATCCCCCTAAGAATCCTTAAATATTAGCCCTTTATTATGCAATTATATTATTGATTATTAAACCATGCAAATTCTCATCTTATGTTAATACCTTTCTCAAGACTACTAACAACTAATCCATCATTTTATTAACAAAAATCTTTCTAGTTAAAACCCCTGGGATTACATTATCGATTTATCAATTTCACTATTAGGTTGCACCTTAATCTAGAGTATTTATGTTGACTTATCTCTAGATTTGTATGCAACTCCTTCCAATTGTGTTAGATCTATTCATATAAGAGGATTTCTTAGTCTCAACCATATGAAATAAAATTATGAACTAATATTCCAAATATATTAGAATAAGAATAAAACACATAGTTGAATTGCAATAAACCAATCAATAAAATTGCTTTAAACAAAAGATCAAACCATATTGTTATCACAACTTATTCATCACACCTAGGCACTAACCAAATTTAGTTCCTATTCATAGAAAACAAAACAAAAGATAAATATACAAAAGAACTAATAGAAAATTAAAAAAAATCATAATTCTAAATCCCCCTTTTTCTTCTAATGCATCTTCTTACAAAACTGCTTTGAATGTTATCATCTATCAAATTGTTTGATGTATTCTTCATGTTTTCCTTATCCTTTGATCAGAATTGTTACCTCTCTATGTGTCTTACAACTAAAAATTTAAAAACTCAGCTCCTTTTGTTTTGTCTCTATTCACATCTTTTTATAGTAAAAATTAAGATTTATGGGTTATACATGGTCAACTTACACGAGGTGTATAGGTTGTTAAGTCAAAATGACTTTACGTAAATGATTTTGATGAAGAACAAATAATAATGAAAAGAAGAAAGTAAGAAAGCAAGCAGAATAAAACACAAACGGAAGGAGCAAAGCCAAAAATTAGACGGAAGAAAAAAAACAGACAATAGCGCAGAAACAGAAAAGGCAAACAGAAGCGCTAAGACAAAAAGCAGATGGAAGCGCTAAGACAAAAAGCAGACGAAAGCATGAAGCTGAAAAACAAACGATACAAAAGACAGATGAAAGAGAATCAGACGCAAGGCGCGAAAATAAAAATGAGACGGAAGCGCAAACTAAAACATCAGACGAAAGAAAGGGAGACGGAAGATCCGATACCACGTCGGATTACAAATAAGTTTGATTTGGTTATAGAACTTAACTTAATAACTGATTCTTGAAAGAATAAGAAGCACGAAGAAAGAAGGAATTATCATGAAATAATTGAAGACGAAGACTATGAATATGAGTCGAAGTCGAAGACTGAAAAAGTTTAGTTTTTTTAGAAGATTTTAGCAATTCTGAAAAGTTTGAGTGATCTATTATTGTGCGAGAACTTAGAGCTACTCCTATCTGTAACGAAGCTCAAAATATCTTTCAGTTGAAAGAAGATCAGATAGTTTGAAGAGGCTAAGAGTGAAAGAATACTTGTTGTAAGAGACCTGAAGAGGCTCGACATCAAAGTATACTTGTAACGTTTTGAGAGATAGTGAAATCTCATAAAGATATCTAAGGACTAGACGTAGCCCACGGTTTGGGGTGAACTAGGATAAATCTGCCGTGTCAACATCTCTCAACTTTTAACTCTAAACTCTCTTAACTTTGAATTTTCGATTTTCCTATTTTTATACGAGAATTTTAAAAATAGTTTACAACATTGATTTTCAGTAGGTTTGCAAAAAGAACAACTTTCTTTTAACGAAATTGTTTACAAGGGGATTAACGAAAAAGAATACACAATTCAACTCCCCTTCTTGTGCATTTGTATATCATTTGTTAAGTGTTGTATTAACGTGTGATTCACTTCAGTATGGTCTCGTAGTTGTTGATGATTTCATTAGATTTTGTTGGATATTATTTTTATCACATAAGGACGAGTCTTTTAAGTGTTTTAAAGTGCTTTTCAAAAAGTTATAGAATGAAAAAGGAATGGCTATTGCTAGTGTTAGAAGTGATCATGGTGGTGAGTTTCCATAATTTCTCTACTCTTAGAACTCCACAACAAAATGGAGTTGTAGAAAGGAAGAATAGGACGATTCAAGAAATGGTAAGGACTATGCTATCTGAAATGAATCTTCCTAAGTATTTCTAGGCAGAAGCTGTGAATACAGCTTGTTATATTCAAAATAGAATACTAATGGGAACCTTGTTGAAGAAAACTCCATATGAGTTATGGAATGGAAGGAAGCCTAATATATCCTACTTCCATCGTTTTGGTTGGAAGTGTTTTATATTGAATACAAAAGAAATTCTGGATAAATTCGATTCTAAGACTGATTCGGGAATTTTTCTAGGCTATTCATTATCTTCGAAAGCTTATAGGGTTTACATCCTTACCTCTAAGACTGTAGAGGAGACTATTCATATCAAGTTTGATGATAGTTCTCAACCAAGTAAGAGAGATGATACTTATAATGAAACCCTATCGGTACCTTTGGTTGATAGTAAAGATGTGTCAACATCAGATACTCCTTTAGACAAAGTTGAAGATATTCCTGAAACACTTGATCTGAAAAGAGATTGGAGATACAAGAGTTCTCATCTAGAAGAATCGATTATAGGAGAGACCTAAGAAGGTCTAAGAACTAGGTCCAAATTCAGAAGAGAAGCCAATGTTGCTTTTATCTCTAAAATAGAGCCTAAGAAAATTAATGAAGCTCTTCAAGATGACGCTTGGATTTTAGCTATGCAAGAGGAGCTGAACCAGTTTACTAGGAATAAAGTTTGGTCATTAGTTCCCAGACCCTCTAAAAAGTGCATCATAGGAACTAGATGGGTTTTTAAGAACAAACTAGACGAATTAGGTAGAGTAAGTCGTAACAAAGCGAGATTAGTAACACAAGGCTATAATCAGCAAGAAGGAATAGACTACAATGAGACTAGAAGCTATTAGGATTTTGCTTGCGTATGCTGTCTGTAATGATATAAAGCTATTTCACATGGATATAAAAAGTGCATTCCTAAATGGTTTTATAGATGAAGAAGTTTATGTAAAGCAACCTCCTAGTTTCAAGGATGTTAAGAACCCAGACCATGTCTATAGACTTCATAAAGCTTTGTATGGATTGAAACAAGCTCCTCAAGGTTGGTATGAACGTCTGAGTTCTTTTCTAATTGAGAATGGATTCAGTGGAGGTCATATAGATAGGACGTGATTTAGAAAATTCATTAAGAATGATTTTATCATAGTTCAAATTTATGTTGATGATATTATCTTTGGTGCAACGCTAAAAAGTTTTGTAATATTTTTGAAAATTTGATGAAACACGAGTTTGAGATGAGCATGATGGGTGAATTAAAATTCTTTCTTGGGTTGCAAGTTAAGCAAACCAAAGAGAAGATTTTTATTCATCAACAGAAGTATAGCAAGGAACTTTTGATTAAATATGAGATGGAAAAAGTAAAACCATTGCCAACTCCGATGCATCCTTCAAACCTTTTATATAAGGATGAATATGGCAAGAAGGTTGATCAAAACCTTTATAGAGGATTATTGGTTTTTTACTTTACCTTACAGCAAGCAGACCTAATATTTTGTTTAGTGTTTATTTGTGTGCAGGATTTCAGGCAGATCATAGAGAATCTCATTATATTACTATTAAAAGAATTATGAGATATCTATCAGGTACTACTGATCTTTGTTTAATGTATGAGAAAGGTAAAGATTTCAAGTTAATTGGCTACTGTGATGCTGATTATGCCAGATATAGGATTGATGGAAAGAGTACTAGTGGAGGATGTCACTTCTTTGTCCACAAGCTAGTTTCTTAGTCAAGTAAGAGACAAAGGCCGATTGCTCTATCAACTACAGAAGCTGAGTATATGTCAGCTGTAAGTTGCTGTTCATAGACGTTGTGGATTAAGTATCAGCTAGAGGATTATTCAATACATGAAGATCAGATCCCAATCTTCTGTGATAGCACAAGTGCTATCAATCTGTCGAAGAACCCAATACAACACTCAAGGGTTAAGCATATCGAAGTTAGACATGATTTTCTAAGGGACTACGTTCAGAGGAAGATCGTAAGTCTACAGTTTGTTGAGACGAACTAACAATGGGCTGACATCTTCACTAAGCCATTAAGTGAAAAAAGATTCAAAGAAATCAGACGAAACCTCAACTTGGTTATGCTGAGTGATCAACCGTCTGACATGTCATGACCCAAATGGTATTCTTATTCAAGAAGATAAAACATCGTAAGAGTTTATGGTAATAGTAATAGTAGTTACAGCTGGTGACTTCTGTCATAAGAAAGTTTTGGAGGAAAAGCTTCTCAAAGCCTTGAAAATACCACCTACTCTAGAGCACTCTTGATATACCTTGACATCAACTTTTGAAGAACTCTCAACAAAACTTTTCATTACTCTGTTTGGATATCAAACCTTCCTTGCTCTCACTCTCAACTTCAGAAACCAACTTTACCTCTTTGAAAAATACATTTTTGCATTCATTCTGTTGTTAACTACAGAAACAAATGGAGAATTCGATGACTAGTGGAAGACTTGTTGATATCGAACCAGAGATTGTGGCAACCAGATGGAGGAACTTCTTCCAGGTTTATGAAATAGTTTACATGAATGAAGTATATGACTTTTGGAAGAATGTGGAAATAGTAGAGGATACTCTAGTATCAGTGGTGGATAGACTGTCGATCATAGTGACATTGAAAATAATCAAGAAGGCCATTGAGTGTCCATGTGTTGAAGAAAAGCTTGCTAATAAGGCTAAATGGATGACTCAAGCTAGCATGAAGGAGATTCAGATTAATTGACAACTATATGGAAGTAATAACCCAAAGGAGAAGAAGTCCTCAAGTCTTGTGCCGAAGGCTAGGGTTCTACACTCACTATTCTTTCATTGTGTTCTACTAAGAACAAGATCGAGGAATCTGGTGACGACGTTAGATGAGCAGTGCCTATTTCATCTACTCAATCTCTAGCCCATAGATCTTCCATATCTCATCCTTCATTATATGGTAAAGTCGAAGGAATCCGCCCTACCGTATAGGATGATGCTGACAAGAATCTTCAGAGATTCTGGAATTCTCCTAGAAAGATGAAACAGGATGAAGCTGAATATCAAAAGTGTCATCAATTCTTCAACTATTAGTAGAATGGGCTTGAAGAATCTGGAAAGAGAAGAAATAGATTCTAATAAGATAGCAAGGATTGAGGAGGAGCGTGCTAAAAAGGGTACTCCCACAAGAAAATCAAAATCTCAATCCAATGGAAGAATGTCCACAGAAGGATTGAAGAAATCGTCAAATGATGTAAGGAAAAGTAAGATGATTTCTCAAATAGAAGAAAGCCAGGAGCGACAGATAGAGACCCTAGTGACCTTGAAGAGAAAGGGGGAAACACTCCTTTCGGAGATACCAAAGCAAGCAAAAAGGTCGCCTAGAGTACGAACCCTGCGTCAATAAGAGGAAAAGAAAGGAAAAGAGTTGACTCATGGTGGAAACTCTGAGAAGAAAGCACCGTAGGTAACTAAGTCCTTAATCTCAATTTTGAAGGAAGATTCAGCAAAAGTGGCTAAAGAAACTGAGATTAAGAGGAGGTTGGAATTTGAGAAGAAGAAAACTCAACCTCAACAACAGACTCCTAGGCTGATTGGAGAGAATAAGAAGCAGAAAATCAGTGAGAAGAAGAGCACTCCTACTACTGTTCAAAAAAAGAAAAGGTTAGTTGAACACAGTCCAGCATAAGTCAATCCTTCTCAACCTATGAGAAAAGAGGACTTAAAATTGAAGATTATTGAAGAAGTTCAACTTGTCAGGAGTAGCAGCTCTATAATCATTAGAGAAACCCTGAAAATGTCAGTAAAGGTACAATTTCAACCAATCTTGGTAAATAGTGGTACAATGCATTTGTTGAATGACGGAGAGATAGGTTGTATAGTGTTCTGCGAGATGAGAGAACCAAACCATACATAACATAGATGACCAAGTAGAAGTACTCTATATTCCCAGTTATAAAAAGAACTGTGATCAAGATTGTACTTGACATTCAGCCAAGACCTTATATTGTTCGCAATGAGGAAAAGAGGAAGAAGAAAATGTATCCTGAAGGGATAACGAGTGATATGAGAGAAGATCAGATTGCAGATGAAGTGAGAAACATAGATGAGGCATGTTATGCAGCCTAGCACAAAGGAACCTATATTTCCCATCACATTTCAAAGGTATCAGGAAGTAATTGTGGTCGTCGAATCACTGAGGAAACTTCTCAGGTAGTTGGAAAAATCACAGAGGGGCAACACAGAACCATCAGGATTGGAGATATCAGATACAATATAAAGACTCTTGTGCATCTAATCATAAACATTAGAGCCTAGAGTTCTGTGTCTTCATTTGGAGATGTACTACACCTGTTTGGAAGACAAGTCCCAAAACTACCCAGCCCTGATGACCTTGATCTCCCAGAACCAAATTTATCTTTCAAACCTCCTACCTTTACAATCATTGGACCAAATGTTATATCTCCTTTCGGAGAGACCAAAGCAAGCAAAAAGGTCGCTTAGAGTACGAACCCTGCGTCAACAAGAGGAAAAGAAAGAAAAAGAGTTGACTCATTGTGGAGACTTTAAGAAGAAAGCACCGCAGGCAACCAGGTCCTTAGTCTCAATTTTGAAGGAAGATTCAGCAAAAGTGGCTAAAGAAACTGAGGTTAAGAAGAGGTTGGAATTTGAGAAGAAGAAAACTCAACCTCAACAACAGACTCCTAGGCTGATTGGAGAGAATAAGGAGCAAAAAACAGTGAGAAGAAGAGCACTGCCACTGCTGTTCAACAGAAGAAAAGAACAGTTGAATACAGTCCAGCACAGGTCAATCCTTCTCAACTTATGAGAAAAGAGGATTTAAAATTGAAGATTATTGAAGAAGTTAAACCTGTCAGGAGTAGTAGCTCTATAATTATTAGAGAAACCCTAAAAAGGTCAGTCAAGGTACAATTTCAACCAATCTTGGTAAATAGTGGTGCGATGCATCTGTTGAATGACGAAGAGATAAGGTTGTATAGTGTTCTGCGGGATGAGAGAACCAAACCATACCCAACACAGATGTCCAAGCAAAAGTACATTATATCCCTAGTTACAAAAAGAACTGTGATCAAGATTGTACCTGACATTCAGCTAAGACCTTATATTGTTCGCAATGAGGAAAAGGGGAAGAAGAAAATGTATCCTGAAGGGATGACGAGTGATCTGACAGAAGATTAGATTGTAGATGAAGTGAGAAACATAGATGAGGCATGTTATGCAGCCCAGCACAAAAGAACCTATGTTTTCCATCACACTTCAAAGGCATCAGGAAGTAATTGTGGTCGTCGAACCACTAAGGAAACTTCTCAGGTAGTTGGAAGAATCACAGAGGGGCAGTACAGAACCATCAGGATTGGAGATATCAGTTACAATATAGAGACTCTTATGCATCTAATCATGCACATTAGACCCTAGAGTTCCGTGTCTTCATTTGGAGATGTACTACACCTGTTTGGAAGACAATTCCCAAGACTACCCAGTCCTAATGACCTTGATCTCCCGGAACCAAATTTATCTTTCAAACCTCCTGCTTTTACAATCATTGGACCAAATGTTATATCTTCATATGCATATACTACTACTATTGGTCTTGAAGTAGTACAACAGAAGAAAGATGATCCCTTATTCAGAGAAATTGGAGAAATTAATGACAAGGTTGATGATCTGCGTGCTTCAGTGAGTGACTTGCATAAGGAAGTAGAATATATACGACAAGACCTCAAGTCACTTCGCACTGAAATGAAAGAAATGTTTTCTGAATTTATGAAACATCTTCGGTCATGATTTTTTGATCAATAACAAATAGGGAGAGAAAGGAGAAAATGAGAAAGATAGGGGAGAAAGAAAGGAGAAAGAGAAGAGAAGAACACAAAAAGAAGAGAAATGTATAGAAGATAGACTTTACAATTCTTTTTCAATTGTATATCGTCTTATAAATAATACTATCTTTCTAAACACTATGATTATTTATTATCATAAAAAAGGGGAGATTGTTAAGTCAAAATGATTTTACGATTAATAATTTTGATGAAAATCAAATAATAATAATATTATAAAGTAAGACGAAGAAGAGACAAAAATAAGATGAAACGAAGCCAAGTAAGACGAAGTGGAGATACAAAAGTAAGATGAAGCGGAGATACAAAAGTAAGACGAAGCGGAAACAAAGACGAAGTGGAAACTAACACGAAGTGGAAACTAAGACGAAATGGAAGCGAAAATGAGATGATAGAAAGTAAGACGAAGTGAAGAAAAAAGTAAGACAAAGCGAAGACAAACGTAAGACGAAGCTAAAGCAAAACTAAGATGAAGACCCGATACTACGTTGGATGGTTAATCAGTCTGAGTTAGTTACAGAACTTAACTAAATAATTGTTTCTTCAAAGATCAAGAAACAAGAAGGAAGAAGCGGTTATCAAGAAGCAGTTGAAGACAAAGACTATAAATATGAGTCAAAGTCGAAGACTGCAGAAGTTAGTGAATTTGAAAGTGTTAGAGATTTTAAGAAAGCTAGAAACACTGTATTCATTGTGCTAAACGTTGAGAGCTCTTATTCTTTGTAACAAAGCTCACAAACATCTTTCTGTAAGAAAAAAGAAGAGCTAAGGGCCTGAAGAGGTTAAGTGAGAAAAACAATACTTGCTTTAAAAGACCTGAAGAGGTTCAGCAAAAGGAATACCTATATTTTTTAGAAGTATAGTGAAATCTCAAAAAAGATTTTAAGGACTGGACGTAGCCCACGATTTGGGATGAACTAGGATAAAACTGTTGTGTCAACTTTTACTCTCAACTCTCAACTTTTAATTTCTATTGTTTTATACAAGTACTTAGAAGCGAAGTGTGATACTTTATGATACTTTTATTCAATAGTTTTGAGAAAGAATGTTTTCAAAAGAAAATTTGGGCCAATAATTCTTATGCTTCATGTGAGCTAGAACTAACTCCATATATTTTGGAGGAAGTCTTGAAGGCTTCAAAACATTCTTCTTTTAGTATGAGATTCCTTATAGCATCATTTATTATCTTGATTCTCTCATTATGAGTTAAATACATCTCATATGCTCCCATTTATAAGATAATGAACAAATCATAGCTTACATTTATTGCTCGTATGATAATTTATGACCAACATCACGCAACTCAATTATCATGTTTGACATATTCCTCAATTGCTTCTACATTATAAGATCTGGTCACTACTTGTATATGTCAAACTTGATAGTAAGTGACCTCTTTTTGCATTAAGGTACCTCTAAAATGTATAGCTAAAGTGGATCATATGTCTTTAGAAATTTCATATTTTCGAAACTTACGCATTATATAATTATCCATATTGCTCAACAGTATAATGCAAGCTATGAGTTCTTTTTCTTCCATATTTTATAATATTATTTATTTTATTTTAGGCCCATTTGCCTTGCACATGAACGTTATGGTTATGTTTAATGGTTCTAGAGCCTCTTACTCCTCTAGTAAATATTGGATTTTCATGCTTCAAATTTTATAATTATCTCCATTTAATTTCTTACCCTTTTAAGTTCAGCAATAATGTTGTAACACCACACTACCATAGAGTATATACCAGAACATCCAAAGGACATTTAAGTACATAACCTGTAATAATGGCATATTAGAGCAGTTATGTTCTTTTATATGGCATCATAAAGAATAACACAATAATTAAAAAAAACTAATACTCTTCATTCTATTGCAAACATGATTTACACTGTAGTCAATAAAACAAATATTTACATTACCAAAACATTTCTAGTTTACAAGCTTTTATACAAAAGTCCTATACTATTCCTCAGACGTCAGCTGACAGACCTTTGAACCATTTTTTAATCCAAAATTGTTCTTCTAGAGTAACTTAGGAACTAGATCTCCTCTCTCGTACCTGAAAAGTCACATTGCAATTTTGATGAGTTTTGCAAACTCAATGAGCTAACCATCATTGATGGACTCACTCCCATCAAATACACAAATATGTCACATATAACCAAACTCACAACATTCCTCATCTCAATAAGACATAATGAATGTCACACATTTCATATACTCTTTCAGATCTTATATATATATCCCAATCAACCACATTAACATCAATTACTTAAATGTAACTTATCATTTTATCATCACAATTTTAGAAATAGATTCTTAATCATATAATTCAGAATCATAATGTAAAAATGTAGATGCATATGAGACTCACTTCTATTTTTATTTTTTTGTGACTAAGCGCTTATTTCACTGTCTTGTATTCATTGTAGATATCGGGCTCAATTCAGTACTGTCCCATATCCGTTATGGATGCTGAGCTCATTAAATGTTGAGCCTCATGTTTGCTACTCCAGTCACAACTCCTTTATATGAACATGCATCATGTAATGGAGTATAACAGTTCACATAATATATCATCAATCACAACCAATCAATGAACACATTCAATTTTCACAGTTCATCAGATCTAAGTTCGGCATTCAACAAATAGTTGACCATTCAATTACCTTATTCACATTCAAATCACAAACACTCCCAATACAGCCCCAAATGTCGAATTGCTCGGATAATCAGTTGTCTAGAATCAGTAATATCACAATTACTAGCAGATCATTAACAGTTCAATAATTGGAAGTTAAACATAAATAAATCAATCTTAGTGAGAACTTTACTCACAGTACGCTCTAGTATACGCTATTGCCTGGATGGACCAGCAATGTCTTGATGATGGCACTTGATTTGAGAGTCTTTACATCATACAATACCCACAAAATTCACATTACAAAGTTGATCAATCAAATACATATTCACTTATACACATACATATATGTGCCATGTTCAATGCATGCCCAATGACTATACCGGGTATGTTTCCTTAATCATAAATCATAATCATTCACATATTGTCACTTGGATATGTCTTGTTTGCATTTAGGTTAATACCTTATTTAGACTTGATCATGCTCCATTCATTAACCATACATTCACTAACTCTTTTCTAGCATTACATATATTTCACATAATTCACAATTCTCATTCATTCATTCATAATGCATTATTAATAACCTTTGGAATACATTTGCATTCATATTAATTTCTTCATTCCTTTAACTCTCCTTCATTCCAAACTTAGATGCATTGTTATCAAACATTCTTTTCTTTAAAGTATAACATTAATTATCAATCAAAACTTATCACACATTTAACCAACATTTCTAACATCAAATTATGTTCATTTTAAACCTTAATTAAGTCCAAATGCATCATAGTTAAGTACCTTATCCTTAATTGGTTCAAAAATCACTTAAAAGAACATTTTCTTTACTGCCATGCCATTTCCATGATTGTGTATGGCTTCCCACAATCGTGTGAAGGGTTATCCAAAAGTCTTCATCTAATTCCTTCATTAGGTTTTTTCCAGATTTTCCTAGGATATGTTTCAGGTTAGCTTTATATGGTCATTATGATAAAGCAATTGAGGTTTCTAGATAATAAGTTCTTCTGAAAAAATGTTTCTCTATGTCTTAAGTTTCTAATGAACTAAAGTTCATATAATTTGGTTCATTATTCCTAGAGTTATACCCAAAATACTACAGATTGTTCTCAAACAGTGACAGAATCCAAAACTCACCTTCAAGCCAAATTTCAAAACCATCAAAGTTATGACTAAAATTATATTCCTTCATGAAAAATTGTAGACATATGTATGTAGTTTAATCTAAAATTAAAATAACCCCATTTAGATATCTACACATCAAGTTATGATCAAAATAACAATGTCTATTCAATGAAACCTGTTCAGTGACACCACTACAAGTAACTCATGTCTTACAACTTATTCATGCCTCATTTAGACTTGAATTGTTCTCTAATTCCTCATCAATATCATCTCCAATTTTAGTTCAAAATTATTCAATTGATAGCTCACAACTCATTGTCTTTCATGAATCAAAAATCAAACCAGAAACTATTACATTATTATGCGTATAGTCCTAGTTATTTCTCAATTCAAGCACACTTAATTAACATCTTTGTTTTGCATAAATCCACCTTCATTATACTTCAAATCCGGACCTAATTCATCCATGAATCAATCTATATCACATGGTTTTCATCTACCAAGAGCAAGCATAGAAAACTTCCAAGTTTAATCAACATATTTTCAGCACATATCGCCACCAATGTTACATGCATTTCATTCCAATTCAAGTATGATTCACATCCTATTAAGCATGGCACAAAGATTAGATTTCTACTTACTTATTAGGCTAACAATTCAACTCAAAACTCCAGATTATACTAGCCCTCTAAGCAGGAAAAATTCATCACAAACTCAAGGTGAAGATGAGCTAGTTTCGGTAAAAACACAAGACAACAAATAGCTGGTATCTTGGTTGTTTTGCGAGAGGTTGAGGTGTGAATTTCGTGTACCAATTTAGCTAAAGTAAAAACTAGAATACAAAGAAAAGTTTGAAGCAATTTTGGTGGAGAGAGGTGAGGGAAACAACAGAAACATTGCTGCTGGAATTTGCTTCATGAACATGCTAGGTGTCACCAATTTTCAAAGACATATATCTTAAGGCATGAAATCCATTTGCCCATTTCATATTCTGCCATTAACCCACACATTAAATTGCCACATGTCACTAATTAATTAGTCCATATGTCTCATTATAATTAGTACATATGTCACACAATTATTGGTCCATTTGTCAATTAATTAACTATGCCAAATGTCACCCAATTATAGGCGTAATCCTCCTAATTTTTTGTGTGTATCAATTTATCATACACTTGGCATTTTTTAATCGAATTGTCCATAATAATTCATCAATCTCCCAATTATTAACAATTAATTCCAATTTACTAATTGGAATCCAATCAAAGTAAAATTCAAAACGTAACAATTCACAATCCACATCATAGTCACTTAACATTTTTCATACCCCGAGACATGTCAAATGAGTGCATATACTTACTTATAATGTGTACAAATATCAATTCATGTATGAATGTTAATGTTATTGTTGGATCCCGTTTTCGGAACCCAACTCTCATGCTTACTTATTCGTCTGTTGGACCCCGCTTGATTCCAGAGTTCAACGCTTGATCTGAAAATCATGAAACGTGAGCGTGCATAATACCTTGAAGGTTTCTTACATTAAACCCTCATTAGCCATCGTGATTTTTTTCATTCTCATAATATCCCAAAAAAATTCACTCACAAACTGTTCAATGGCATGCCCATAAAAAAACAATCACCATGCTTGAACTTAATTTTCCTGCTTGTGGCCAGAATTTGAAAATCTTCAATTCCGAATTTCAATTTGTTCTCTTCATAGCAATCATAGCTCTATGTCTCTAGTTCACTTTAAAGAAAGAATCATCTCAATCGAAGCTCTATAGCTCAAGATATGCTTAAAAAGCTCAAATATGCTCAAACCCTAATCATGCTCTCCTAACCGACCTCTTACTTGTTCTAATACAAACGTGCGCAAATCAACTCTAAATGATACAAAATTTCGTGGAGGGATAGCTATATGTCTTAGGAAATCATTAATTCAAGAATAACCTCAATTGGAGGCCGGATGAGGGAGTTATGATCAAAAGAATCACCCATGTTCATACCTTAAATCGATTTGAACATCCTTTGGCGCGATCGCCATAACTTTCAACATATAAGTCGGATTGCTTTCGTTCTTAAACCATTATAAAGTAGACTTCAAGAGCTAAAACTTTCATGAAGACCACAAAACCT
>JANVCL010000214.1:16103810-16141587 GCA_026546855.1 Erythroxylum incrassatum | reverse complement strand
TAAGAGACCTGAAGAGGCTCGGTATCAAAGAATACTTGTAACGTTTTGAGAGATAGTGAAATCTCAGAAAGATATCTGAGGATTGGACGTAGCCCATGATTTGGGGTGAACTAGGATAAATCTGTCGTGTCAACACCTCTCAACTCTTAACTCTTAACTCCCTTAACTTTGAATTTTTGATCTTACTGTTTTCATACGAGAATTTTGAAAATAGTTTACAACATTGATTTTTAGTAGTTTTGCGAAAAGAACAACTTTCTTTTAACAAAATTGTTTACAAGGGGATTAACGAAAAATAATACACAATTTAACCCCCCCTTCTTATGCATTTGTATATCATTTTTTAAGTGTTGTATTAACATGTTATTCATTTCAGAGGTGACCATGTATCTCAAAAAAGTCTGAATTTGTGATTTCACATGGGCACAGAGACTTACATAAGCAACATACACAACTATGTATATCAACATACATGTTCATATTACTTCACATGATCAAAACAAAATTCTTCAAATATTCACACATTTACAAAGACTTACATAGTCACTATACACAGTCGTGTATCTTCAAATTGCTTCAATTGTAAGGCCCTAAATTATTCCTTAGTTGACATGATACATGTTCATGAAAGTAAGTGTGATTGGTTTGGAAATTGTGATATGATTGTGAATTATATATGTATTGAATCTTGGTTTGATGGACCACGATTAGTAAATTGGAATTAATTGGTACCATTAGAAAATTGATGTATTAAAATGTACATTTGGACTAGGAAAATTGTCAAGTGGCAAGATAAGTTGGTACATAAAAATTAGTATGACCATGCCTATTCATTGAATAACATTTGGCAGCATTGGTTGAGTAACAAATGACCTAATAGAATTGTGACATTTGGTAGCTTAAATGGAGGACAAGTCGCTCACTTCTTGTGTGGCATGTAAGTTGATTCATTGAAAGACATGTGCCCTTTCAAATTTATGACACCTAGAACTAAACAAGTGTTGAATCACTCCAGCCCATTTTATGTTTCTGCAGCATTTTCACTATCCTTTTCTCCTCTCCACCCAAACTCTATCTTACTCTCACAAACTCCTAGATTTTTCTTCAATTTGGACCATCATCACTTGACATCTTTGTAAGAGGCTGCATCAAGGGAGCTAGATCTTTTTATCTTTTATGTTGTATTTTGGTGCTAAGATTTGCACCTTGATCTTAGATGTGTGTTGGTTGCTTGGAAGGGCTAGATTAGTTGGTTCTTTGGAGTTGAAATTTGAAGTTAAAAATGTCATGGAATGCTAAACTTGATAGAATATATTAATACAAGTTCTATGATTACTGAATTGGTGTGGAATATGTTTATGATGATGATAATTGAGTGCTAGAAAAGTGATCCTTGTATGACAAATTCTGTTTTGGTTTTGATGTATTAAAGGTAATAATTTATGAGTTGCCTAACGAATGATTTTTGAATTGGATTTGGACATGAATTTGATAAAGGATTGAAGCATGAATAAGGTAGAATTGAAGTGAAATTGTTGGACTTTGGTGAAGGTATTTTGGATGGAGTATGAAGGAGTTAAATCTGGAAATAAAATGAAGGTCATGGGTGAGTGAACCTTCGTTTCACTCATCCCACGATCGTGGGATTTATATGGCTCCTTGCCACAGTCGTAGGAAATGCTTTGGAAGGGAAAAAGGTTGGTTTTGTACATTTGTTGGACTATATAAGGTTAAGGCACTTTTTAATAGTGTGCTTGGACTTAATTAAGGTGTAAAATGAACCTAGTTTGATGTGGAATTGGTTAATTAAAGGTTGAATAAGATTTGGATTATTAATTGAAGTAATAACTTAAGGAAAGTGTTATTTGATAACAAAGTATCTAAGTTTGTAACTTATAGGTTGTTAAAAGAATGAAGTTTACTCATGAATGCTAATATGATTTAAAGAACAAAAGTAATGTGTTAGTTGTGAATGTTTGTGAATTAGAAACTTATGTGAATACATGCAATGTGTAATTACTTAATGTATTCATTAGAGCATTATTGCAAATGTTTATGTTTATAAGGCATGTTAAGTTTGATCAAATGTGAATGAATATGTTAAATTTGAGAAAAATGGAATACATTCATAAGTTATGCACTACATCACTTACATGTGATTCTGAAATCTGAAATGTTTTGTTTTTAAAACTACCAAGTCCTAGTCGTGGGTAAATAGGCATTCCTAGAAGGATATGCAGCTGCTTCTATAACTAGTCAGTAAGGTGTCTTTTGTATCTAGACACTTTAGTGTCTTATGTACTTAATACTCCAGTGTCTTCTAATCTTAGACACTTCAGTATCTTCTATTTTAGAGACTTAAGTCTCTTCTGTTTCTGGGATACCAATCATAGGTATCTTTTGTTCTGGTCCCATTATCCACTTCTGTAAAAAGGCCTAGTAGGCTAATCTGTTTTGTGTTTTGATATATGTTCTAATCTAATACAAGATAAGTTATGATCTGATACAAGATAAGTTCTGATTTGACATAAGATATATTCTGATTTGATACAAGTTTTGTTTTTGTTCTGACACAATTATATCCTATTTTGAGACTTGTACATTCTGTTCTGAAGTAATGATGTTCTGTTCTGATACTTATATGTTTTGTTCTGATGCAAGAATATTTTGTACTGATGAATTACATTCTATTCTGAGACAAATAATGTTTGGATTGCTCTTTAATATGAACAATTAAAGATTGCTTATGATATGACCTGATTCAATACATGTGAATGTTAGACGACTGTTAGAAACAGTCACCATTATGTATCCTGTTTAGTTATTCCCACTAAGCTATATGATTAGCACAGTAGTTTTGCCCCCATGTAGGTTTTGATAAGAAGACTTAAGGTTGGGACAACCGTAGTGGCCAATGAAGGACTTGATATGATTTTGGAAAATGTTAAGTTTAAGTTTTAAGTTGTATTTCAATATGTTAAGACATATTGTATTTTGTATAAATAGTTTGTAATAACTTATAAATGGTTTGTAACTATAATAC
Organism: Erythroxylum incrassatum; assembly: GCA_026546855.1. Lineage (NCBI taxonomy): Eukaryota > Viridiplantae > Streptophyta > Magnoliopsida > Malpighiales > Erythroxylaceae > Erythroxylum > Erythroxylum incrassatum. Next base: position 16,138,544 of record JANVCL010000214.1, on the reverse strand, counting down.
AGGATGGCTTTGTATGTAAGGCTTGTATATGATGAGTACAATATATACATGATGTTCTGTAGATAACTCAGCAAAGTATGACTGTGAAGTATGTTATCTTATTTTCAATGAATTTCTGGAATATCTTAGTATGTTTTAAGATTGTTTTATGTGGCATCTGTATATCCTCTTAGGGGGTATTCAGGTGTTACATCAATTCTTAGTTCCATGCCACGATTTCATTCGAATTCTTCTCCTTCTTAGTTCCATGCCACAATTTCATTCGAATTCTTCTCCTTTTGGTTTGAGAAGGCAATTATCACCTACAAATGTACTTGAAGCAAATTAAGTACCACAAATACTATAAAATTAGTAAATATCAAGCAAATCACATTAAATATAGGCATATAATTATATCCAAATAAGCATCTATCATATAGTATAAACTATATGGAGGTAGTTGAGTAACCCTAAAGTAATTAGGACGAATGTTATGATGTTCTCGATTATTATTGATTTGGGAAATCCTTGGCCAAGGTATAATGACGTTTTGTAATTAGTATACAAATGTCATTAATTAAATCATTAACTAATGGCAAAGAACTAATATAATTAGACTCAAAATAGATTAGACATTAATTTCATGCTTTATGTCTAATTGAAACATTATATGATGAAATGAATTAATTATACAAAAAAATGATGCAAGAAAAGATTAGTCAAAATACTTTGATATTCCTAAATATTTAGGTGGTCATGATGTGTTGTTAGACGTCAATCTTAATCTATGATTGTAAATTGTTTAATTGAAGAATTAAAAATAAATTAAATACAATTTTAATTTATTTAATTTTAATTATGAATTATAATTATAATTCATATTTATTGCCAATATATTTGGAAACCTAATGAGTCTTATATAAAGAAAGAGTTGAAGAAAGCAAAAATATTTTAAACAAATTGGACTTGATTGTAAAGTTATAGAAACTTTATGATTAAATATGAGATATTTAATAAATAAGAATCAATATGGGATATTAGATCTTATTTAGGCATAATTGATATTAAATAATTCTAATTAAAGTTTAATTGAAATTAGAATTTAATTTTAGTTAAATTACTAAAATGACCAAAAGTTATTATAAATAGGCTTAAGCTCTAATGAAACTAGTACGTCTAATTTAACCATCTTTGTAAGAGTTACAAAGTTCTCTTAACCTATTCTGTGGATAACGTTAGAGGTTGGGCTCTCGTCCAGCTATAGTGGTTGAGATGGATCAATTTCAAAAATGGTTTGAGGGATACAACAAGAATATGATCAAGCTTTAGAATAAGGTAAAAATTAAGATTCATGCTTTATTATAATTTTGTTGTTAATCGTTTTATAGAATTAAAGCGATCTTAGTTTTCGAGAAATCAAAATAAGAAAAAGCTTTGTAATTATTATGTTGCGGTTGAGAAAGAATATTATTCCGATTTCCCAGCAGGATGAAGCAAGGAAGCATTCCAAGGAGTATTTGGGGTGAAAGGGAACTAATTGCCACTTATTTAGTTTAAGGTTGGTGGAGGGACACTTTAATTCGAGAAGGGGTTGTCCGAGGTCTGTCAAGCTGGAGCGTGTCAATGAGTTTTTCTAAACCATCATTCCCCTTATTTCTAGTTTTCCATGCTTGATTTATGATTAATTGTTAAATTTTAGTTTAGATATGTTGTTCTGAGTAATTAGGAGGTCATTTTTCTATATTAATTCACGTTATTCCAAGATGATTTAATAGTATGCAATTGTTGGAATTTTTGATTGTGTTTATTCATGTTCTTATTTGATTGGATAAATCTTTGATTATTTGAATATTATAAGTAGAGTTAGTGATTCATTAGAGTTACATGGGCTGGAATTTTGACCTTCATCGAACAAATTTTAATTGTTGATTGTGACTCCTTGTGCTTAACGTATTTTGATGTTAAAATTAAGCTTGGTCAATTTCTAAGAGTGAATAGGAACAAGTGGGAACCAGCTGGTTGGTTATCAATGTTCAACATGTTAAATATTTCGGATATGTCAAAATTGCATAACTAAACTAAAATTTGAAACATGCTTGTTCATTTATGAATATTAGATTAGTTTTATGTTTTATTTCTTTGATTTCTAGGCTTGATTTAGACATTAACTAAATTCATAGGTTTCATCATTTTGAATTTTTTGGTTTCGGATTTTTCCTCATTTAAGCTCATTGATAAAGCTAATCTTAAATGTGAGGTGAATATGAACAATCTAATTAGTTGAAATAATATTCATTTGAGGCATGATTACAAGAGTTACATTTATCATAGTCAAAATAGGATCATTAATCATATTTTGTAAATTGGAGTTATGTTTTTAATAATCAATGGGATGTTCATTTCTATATCACTATTAGTTTATTAAAGTGAAACATGCAAATTTAACTTCTTGTTAATTACTTTCATTAAGGTTCAAAATTGAATATAATGTTTGATTCTTAATAAAATGAGGAGTTGAAATGAAGAATGATCAAATTTATGTTGATTTCATGCTTTGGTACAGATTTCATCTAAGTTTCAAATCTTTATTTGAGTTGAATTATGTATGTTTGATCTCGTCTAATCTTGAAAAATAGCATAGCTTAATGTATTTAACACAAAAGAACCATGAATTGGATATTTCATATGAAAATATTGATAAAAACATGATTAATATGCATTATGGTAGATCTGGAATTTTTTTCTTTAATAGTTCATTAGTTTATAGAAAGGTCGTTTTATTAGTTGAATTATTTTAAGATATGTGTCTTAATTGAATTAGATGTGTAATTGATAACTTAGGGTAACTTTAAAAGTAGTACAAGATGAAACAGGGGTTGTCCAACTCAAAATTATGAAGATTTGTCCAGATTTTGTGCTTCAATGAAGTGTTAAATACTTTATTCTTGGTTGTGAAAACTTTAGTCAAGTTTGTTTGAGTTTAGGAAGCAAATTAGATAATGAAATATATACTTAAATTGATTTTATAGTTGCTGAAAATTCAAGTTGAACATGAAAATTTGTTTATTTTTATATATGCATATTTTAGAGTGAGTTTAGATTACTCCATTTGATGATTATAACTTAACCATAATCAAATGCATGAACATTGATTAACAAAATGATAATTCAACATGTAGTTACACCAATTCGATTATTATTTCATGTTTACATGAATGATAGAAATAGCTAGTGAGAAAATTGAGATGAAATGTGTTTGGCTTGTCATTAACTTTTTTTACTCTAACTTTTTATCTTTTTTATCAAAGTTGTTTTAATTTCTTTTACCTACTTTAATCTCGCTTTAAGTGAACATTTAGATCTTAGTTTGGTTGGAAATAAATTTAGAAGAGAAATTTCAAGTTTGATTGTAAATAGCTGACAAATTGTTTTATTTTAGAAAAAACTAGATTTATGAAAGTAATGATTTTGTTTTTATGAGATTGTTTAAATTTGTAAAATCACTTGAAACATGCTTGCATGGAAGATAGGGGACATTAGGGGGAAAAATTGAATTGTTGAAGCATGAATATGATTTTTCTAAGCTATTATAAGCTTATTTTCTTAAGTTTTGATATTATATCTTATTTATATGGTTTAAAAGGACATATGTGTTGATGCGTTGATAATGTTTTTACTTTAGGATAGAATTTTTTCATACAAGCAAATTGTTAGGATGTTCGCATTTTAGATTTATAAAAGTGTCTTTCTTTAAAATGATTTTTTTGATCAAAAGTTGATATTGTCTCATTGGAATCTTGGTAGTTGGAAGTATATTATAATGAACTTTGACAAATAAACTAATTCGGTAAATCAAAATTTTCTCTTTTGATTGACTCTTATTTGGTCTATACTAATTTGATTAATAAATTCAAAGTTAAAATAAGGATTTTTACTAAATAGAAACAAAGAAAAAGGTGAATTTGGTTCAATGATTATTTGTTCTATTCCTTAAGAATTGGACTTACTCTCTTACATCACTTACAAATTTCCTTCTACCTAGAACTACATTTGGGCTTGACCAACTTCAGTCTATGTGTAATCATTATGCAGGAACCAGTTTTACTTGTAATTAGAAGAATAAAGTAAGGATGATAAGCAGAAACTAGCTCTTCAAAATTTAAAGCAGAATTGTAAAGTACATTCAGAAGTGATAAAGTGTGAAAGCTAATAAAGAGAAAAACATAATAATAGCACGGGTCATTCCATGACTCAGGTTATCCCACCCAGCCTATCTTGCATTATGGCTCCTCTACAATCCATTACTGTCCAAGAAAAGAATACATGGTTTCTAGTTTCTCGTGGACAAGAAATATTACCCGTTGAAATTTACAGCTTATAAGTCATAACCCCTAAATCATATTAGTCAATCATTTTGTCTTCTAAAGGTGAAGGCAGCCAAATTGACGCCTACTTCGTGTTGAGTACGAATGGAACTAGGGGCTCGAGGGAGGGCCATGGAACTTGTATCTTGAATTATAATGTTTTGCTCTCTGTACTCAGGACTTTGAGTTTGTTGAAGCTCATAGTTTTCAGGGTCATGTACAGAATTCACTGCTTCAGGGTCCCAATGATCAGGTTCATAGTTGTAGTTCCTCGGAGAAGCTTGTAAGCTGTTAGGAGCTGTACTACTTCGGTAGTTTTGGAGGAGATGAACTGGGGACATGCCGTGTGTGGGAGTTGCTGGTCTGCTTGACATTGGCGTGTGAGACTCGGAATGTCTGCCGTGCTTGGTGTGCTTTTTAGCAGTTTTGTGCCAGTTTTTGAGTGCTGTAGCCACACGGTCGTTAAACACAGTTGGTCTCATGGAAGAGCCCATCTATAGGATCACCAGAGGGAAATGTGAATTAGTAATCAAGTATAATGCTAGTTTCTTAATTTTGCACATTAATCAAATTTGTGGCTTTCTATATTTATCTAATCTCATCCAGTTCCTCACCTGTGTCACTAAAGCATAGAGAGGCATTGTCACGTAACTACAAACAAACTGTATGATCACCCTGAAAAGATCCATGTTGCTTTTGTCAGGAATGTTTGAATTTATCTTGAAGCAGATTTCATAAGGTTACGGGTAAAACTCACCCCATCGTGATTCTAATGACAATATCTTCGGTTTTTTTATGGAAGCAAGAATTTATGGTAAATGTGTACTGCAAAACGGGAAGAAAAATAAAGTTAGTAAAGTTCTCATTGCAGTTCACATAGTCAAAATATCTAGCTCTAGAGCTGGATTCAACGGCTCATGCGAGCTTTTGAAGTAGGCAAAATGCTATTAGAGAAATAGATTATATGTTATGATCTAAGAACTCAGAGTACAGTTGGTAGTTGCTTACCACACTCCATATGAAGAAAGCTATTTGAAACGCATTCTGCAGTTGCAAAATGAACACATAAACTATTAGGTTAAAGAGCCAATGTTCGTAATGGAATGAAACAAAGAAAATGAGAAATGTCTGTAACTGAAAGAGAACCAAATGGATTAAGAAGAGAATGAGGCGTGGGCGTCCAAACCAGAAGAGATCATCGCGTGGTTGGACCACTGGAGCACCCTTAACCACATCTCCTCTATCTTGAATCCTCAGCCCTAGTTGCGTTATGATCACTTGGAGCTTAGCCCCCACAACTAAGATTACCTGAAAGGTATGAATCGGAGATCTGAGCTCTTGAATCTCACCATATAATGCATTCAGATTAAAAAAGGATTCATGACTCGGTGCTTACAATTAAGGGGATAAATGGTAGCCATAGATAAGCATACCATCCTGTCGGAATAAAAAAGGTAGACAGAAATTAGTCCGTGAACTATACACTTGCAAGTATCATCTGAGAATTCACCAGAAGATAACTTACCATAAGTATTGGACAGCAGGAATAGTACTGCAATGAACCATAAGACCGGACTGCATATAAATGATGATGTTAGACCACCAAAAATGGATGATGAATTAATCTATTAAGTATTTGGATAAAAGCAAAAGCAAAACAAACCTGATTCCGACCACTACTTTAAAATCCTCTTCAAGTGATCTTTTGATGTACTTTTGGAAGTCAAATGTGCTTTCACTTCGGGGAGCCAAATGTGCCTGAAACAACATATCACGGCGAATCTCGGTGAGCTGTTTCCTTTCATATACAATGTCAGTATTTGCCTTGTGATGAAAATATATGCATTATACTCACCATGATAAACCCGTGTCTTAGTGTCATGTAATCAACCTTGTTAACTGATCCAAAGAATTGTCTGAAGAAACACACCTGAGAATTGAGGTCGAAAAAGAGAGACATGACTAATATGTTTCCAGCAAAACAATTCTAGTTAACACAACACAACCACAAGTGAGTAGTATTCTTGTCTTATTGCTGTTCCAGACCAAAGCAGAGTTTTCCTTAGAATCTTATAATCACAATTTAGGAGCATCTTTCCATCTATCTGTAGTCTGGTACTTACAATCCAAAGCAAAATGGGTGATCGACTCCATTTATTCAAATGCCTCCTCCCAAATGATGTGTCCCTTGCAAACCTAAATCTCTCAGGATCTGCAGGATAAGAGTCATCCAAGAATCAGTAGAAGAAGAAAAAGCAGTTTATTTTGTTGTCTGAAAAACTAGGAAATCATTAGACCAAGGAAAAACGGAATTAATTTGCAAGTAATGACAACTTACCATTTTGGTACTGATATTCCATTGTCTTTGTCTCGTCCTCCCACTGCTTCCACTTTCTCATCTGGAAATCCCAGCAAATTATTTGACATATATTAATCAAGTTGAAAACATCAAGTAAAAGAAGAGAAATCATGGAGACAAGAGGTCACTTAAAAGAGAAGAAACAGATCAGTACCTTGAAACTTCCGAAAGCATAGGTGATTATGCAGTACAGAACATGTGTAATTGCTAACACAAAGATGAATATGTGAAGCTGGTGGATACCATATGCTGACACAAACGCAACTTTGCCCTGAAAACAGTTGCACACTCCTCGTTACAAAATCTTACTGTAGAAACTTTAAGGCTCATAATAGATTTTGAAAATTGCATCTCAAGCAAGTTGTTTACCAAAGCTCAAGATGTGCTTTAACCACCTCAAAGAACCACTAAACATTCCAAAATTAAAAAATCAACAAGTTCTTACCCTTTCAGAGCATTTGTCATATTTAGAGGTTGCCAAACTACGCCTAGGAATTGGATCTGAACCTAAGAACTGCAGAAGTCTCCGACGCGTATTATTCGAATCTTTCCCAGTTGCTTTTTTACTCCCCTCTCCTTTACCGCATGGATGCCAACTGGATGCTACGCTCTCAGATATACATATATCTGAGATAGGTCCTTGGAATACAGTTAGGAGCAAGGATATGAATCCCAAAAGCATAAGCTCTACAGAAAACAACAACACAGAATGGATTAGTTTTTGGATGATGAGCTTACGCTACGTCAAAATTGGCACAACAAATGATTTTGATCAAACATGGGTCATACCTGCTTTAACCTTCTCAAGCGCTTCCACTAGAGCTGGTCTGTTCTTTCTTTGCAAAAACTATGATGGAAGTAGGAAAACATAATCAGGGAAAATTACTACATTTGGATTTAATCAGCTTTAAACATGCCATTCTTTAGTCAGTATATGAAACATTTTGAGCATGTGTCGTGTACCCCAGCATAAACCAACTTTCAGACCATTTCCATAGATCGACATACCTTTCCAATGATGTGAATGAGATGTTCAATGACAATGGAAATGGCAAGCAACACAAAGCAGACCGCTGCAACAGCCCACGTCGGAGTCTCCTCCAAGGAACGAGCCTTACCAGTATCAGACATGATGACAGCACTTATCAGAGTGCTCAATCTCCTGAAAATGTGGTAGAGAAGTGTTTAATGAAATCAACCAAGAAAAGAGAGAGGAAATGAAGTAATGATGGAGCTAAAGAGAAGTATGCAGAGAGCTACTATTCAACATATGTTTGCGGTTGAATGTGGAAATCTGGAGTATTGCATATATAAGACAGGAGATATTGCACTTGGACGTTGGATAAGAACAAGGAATTTGACTTTGTCAGGCGGATCGGAGAGAGAGAGCAAGCGTGTTTCACTGACTTCCACCCATGTTTGACCAAGACAGAACAAAGTGAAAAACATGCACCAATAACAATAACGAAAAGTAGAGACCTAAGACATAGTGAATAATTCATTCCCTACCGGATTCTCTTTTCAATTTTATTGTCTTATTTTATTTCATAAAATTTTAGTTATTTATTTTGCAGACTCGAGTCTTATGCGAAACTCACGTAAATAAATGGTTAAAATTTATTAGACACAATAAGACACCATAATATTAGACAGAATATCTAAACTCCGGAGTGAACTAAGGTAAAAGGAGTAAAGATCCCAAATGGTTGAAAAAAATCTCTTCCACGATTTAATTATATTACATATCCTTGAGTATAATAATATCTAATAGGTAATAATAATTATATTAGGTCTTTCATTAAACTTTTATTTATTATGTAACAATACTAAAGATGACTGACATTTTCAATAAGAAAAATTATTAAATTGATTTATCATATTTATATATGAAATTTTTGTTAAAATATATATTAAAGTTTGTCCTTATTTCGTTTCTTTTTTCAAAATAAACATTTTCAGGTGACATTAATGTATTTTTATTATTGAATAAGTCGTTATAATATTTAATGGATAACACTAATTTATTTAATTAGTAACTAATAAATAATAATATATCATATTTTATTAATATTTAATATTATATTCATTAATTTAAATATTATAATAAATCAAATTTTTATGTAATAATATAAATAAATAAGATGTTTGAGCATAATTTGTATTTTATAAATACTGAAATAATTAATTTAATTTTACTATGAATAAAATAAATTATAAATTTTGTTATTATCTTTTCGATTCATCATGATTGAGTACAAAGTCTTACGATATAATCATTATGGAAACTTTCTTCATACGAAGGAAAAACATTTTAAAATTTCTTTAATATTAAATAAACACTAGCTAGAAGTCTGATAGTTAAAAATTTGTTTACACTTGCACTTACTGAACTTCTACTTAGGTTTGGAATGAGCAAAGCTAAAGGCTATTTCGTAACTAAACTATGCAGATGACTGCTCTGCTTAGTACGTAACCTGATTAAAAGAATAAGATTGCACTTGTTAAATCATCTAATACGCTTTAGATGTATTTCACTTGTTACCACCAGATGGGCTATTCATGGACATGGTGAAAGATAACGAAAACTAGTGGAATCAGTCTTATTGGTAGTAAAAATTTCAAGAACAAATTGAGCTAAGGAATGCCTACGGTAAATCACATAAAAGAGCTCACGTGATATACTTGATTATTCATCTTAATCCCTGTGTTTTTAATTCGTTCACCTTAGCTCCTGTATTTTTTATTCTCATTCAAGATATTCCAATTGGATATTTTCGGACAAATTTGCTCTTAGATTATTGAAATACATTTTTTTAATCTCTTTAATTTCAAGAGTAAATTTGTCCGAAAATACCTAATTTAGGTATCTTGAATAAGAATAAAAAACACATGAACTAAAGTAAACGAATTAAAAAACACAAAAGTTAAGATATATAATCAAATATATTACAAAAAAATTTTTATGTGATTTGCCAATGCCTATCATTGGCCTTTCAAGAATTCATAGCCCTCTATCCTTATAGAACAGTAAGATTCTCTTCATTATCAAGAACTTAAGATTGTATGATACATTTTCAAACTCTTTCAGCTATATTACAATTATTTAGTTTCTCAAGACAAAAAACTATTAAACTCGAACTTAACAAAAGTATCAACAAAAAATATTATTTTCAAGTACTTCAATCTTTCTAGACTAAATTAGTAATATTGTTATATTAGCCACTCAGTCTAGTCTTGCTTCCTTATCCGGCGGAACTTTGTCGCCTTTTTGCACTTGCTTACTTATTTAGTTGATTCTTCAGGCGTCTTGCGTACGGTATTATTTCTTTATTTGTTTCCGGTCGCTTCCTTTGCCCTCCATTTCGTTTTTTGTTTCTTTCGTATTATTTTTATTAATATTCGTTTGTTATTATTATTATTTTCTTATTTTTCATATTAGTATTAGTTTTACCAGGCAGTACGTGTCTTAGTCGTTTGGTATGTTCTTTTGTCTGGTAGTGCTTTGCATCATTGAATTTTCATGCGTACCAGCAATAATTTTTTTAGATTATTTTTTTATTTGTCACATCTATATGTGGGTCTGTCAGAAAACAATTTCTCTATTATATAGGGATAAGATTACGTACTATAAGACTTCCCTAAATCCCGCCTTACTACAGGACTTCATATTCTTATTGGGTGGATAATGATAATAATGATGATGAGTTATTTATAAAAATAAATTAACAATATATATTAAATATTATAATTTTCAATAAAGGTGATTATATGCAAATATATTTTATAATTTTATTTAGTTATATAAAATTAATTAAATTTATTATTATTATTTAAATATTAATTATAAAATTGTCAAATTGAGAATCTTATTTATTTGTATCATTATAAAATTTTGTTATATTTTTCAACATGATAAAAATATTTAACAATGAATTGAAAATTTTTCTTTAAGCTATGAACAAATTCCTAGTAATTAGAGCACAATTTATCATATTATATTCCACTCACAAGGCTCGGAGAGGATGAAAAGCTTTATGAGGATAAACTTCTAATTATTTATTCTTACAAACATGATAAACCAAAGAGTAAGGAACAATAGAGGGGAAATTTAAGAAGGGTGACTACCAAGAATTAGTGATGGAATTAGATGCTCAATGCTCTCATAAATCAAAGCTACATATTAATCAATCCACTGATAATGATGAGGTAGCCATTAAGAAAATCAATTGTTAATGGTATTCTATGATTCTAACATGGTGTAGGTCCTTAATAATTTGATTACTGACTAGATGATTCATCTACAAATTAGATTGACGTAAGAATGGTAGATTTGTATACCAAATTTTTGTTTGTTTATAGTTAAGCTTTTAAAGGATTCCATTACAAAAAAACTTACAAGAGTTGGGAAAAAACAATAAAAAATCCATGAATCATCCTTAATGACATTAACAATATGTTATATTCTTATGAGGCAGAAGGAAGCTTTAACTTGAGAAATCACAATGATGATTTCAAAAACTATGTACCTAGTATGCCAGTAATAGACTTGAGAATAGAGGGGATATTTTATACTTGGTCTAATAAACAAAAGGGGTGTTGGTTTACAAGTAAAAAGATTGACAGGGCACTTGTCAATGATAAATGGTTAATGTTTTCTGAAAGTAAGGCTTGCTTCAATAATACTCTTTTCTCACATTATATACCCCAAGAGTGCTATATAACTTATTCCTTAAAGTTTCAAAGATATATTACTTTATGCTTAACAAATTTTTTAATGGAAATTAAGGCATTTCAAGAAGCTATAAAGAGAGAATTTAGTTGGCATGTACGAGGGGCAAAGGCTTACATATGTATATAGAAACTTACAAGAGTGAAAGAGAAGCTGAAGGAATTTAATGTTTATAAAGTCAATAATATATAACTACTTGTCAAAGAATGTTTGGGCATGTTAAATTTGTTAAAAAATAATTCTCTCTCCCCCAAATGACTCTAAGCTTCAACAAAAGGAAAAGATAAATTTGCAATAATATACTCACGCCTTATTCATTATCACTCTATTTTACAACAAATATCAAGAACATTATGGTTAAAAGATGAGGAAAAAACATCAAGTTCTTATATAAATCTTTGCTTTCTAGGAGAAATTCCAACATAATAACTTATTTGGTTAATGATGTTGGCTCTAGTATGGTTTTTTAGGAGATCCTTTTACAGGAAGCCTATTTATACTTTTTAGGGACTCTAGGATCTTTGGTAGAAAGGAACCAATCAGTTCTTATATTGCAATCAATAATAAGGGAGGATATAAAGCAATAGGCTTTTAATTACTTGCAAAATTTAGTATATGATCAAGAGTAAATGATGCTTTGTTCTCACTTAGCCCTCAAAAGGCCTAAGCCTCGATGAATTCAATGGCTTCTTCTTCTAAAATACCTAGACTGAAACTAAGAAGATACTTTGAAGCCATAATTGAATTCTTCAATAATGAAAATATGCTAAATGAGATCAATATGACATTCACCTATCTTTTTCCAAAGAACCAGACTCGTAACTCCTTAAAGGACTTAGACTAATAGCCTACTGCAATTGAATATATAAGGCAATCTCTAAAATCATTGCTAATAAGCTTAAATTCATATTTCCAACTTATATAAATGCCTTATAGGAAGCCTTCATTAATGAAAGATACATAGATGATATTATATTACTTGCACAAGAAATCTTTAAAAAATATAATAAGAGACATGCTTTCGAAAATTGTGTCATTAAGATTGATCTCCAAAAAGCCTTTAACTCTATAAATTAGGATTTTATCTTAAACACCTTAAGAGCATTTGGATTCCTATCAATCTTTATATTTTAGATTGAGCAATGCATTGCCTCAACCTCTTATAGCATCATTGTTAATGGAGTACTAACAAACTTTTCAAGAGGGCTATAGACCTAAGTAAAGGAGATCATGTTATGAAGTTTTTTACTAAAATCATTAGGCTGAACAACTCTAAGGATAAGCAATTTAAGCATCATGCTAGATGTTAGAGAATGAAGTTAAATCTTGGCCTTTTTTTAATGATTTGATCATATTCTATAAGGATGATGCAAATTCTTTGAGTTCCTTTATGTTAGCCCCTAATGCCTTTAGAAAGCTCTCTAAATTTTCTATTAATAAGGGTAAAAGTTGCTTATACTTGTCTATAAGTGTCTACTAGAATGTAACCTAACTTAAAGCAATCAAAGTGCCAAACACCAATGTACCTCCATTAATTTATCTTGGAATACTAATTTCATCTAACCGGCCTTCTAGTAGAGAGTTCCAACCATTAATAGGTAAGATACAAAAAAAAAAGAATACTACTTTCATCTAACCGGCGTACTATCGGACCTCCCCAGACTCCGTTTTATTGCTAGACTTCGGACTAAGTGTGATGATGATGATGATGATACAAAAAAGAATATCTAATTAGTGTAATAAAAACCTAGCTTTAGTTGGAAGAGCACAACTCATAATTTTAATGTTAAATAGTATACATAAGCTATTGAAAAAAATCCTTATGAACTTTTTATAGATTGGATGGTTAATTAGAAAAGCTTTGGAAAAAATTAACTAGTAAGAAATTAGCTTGTCAAAGAAAGAATGGGGGCAAGGGGTAAAACCACTAAAGCTTTTAAATAAAGTACTGTTGAGTAAGAAGATGCGGAGAATTTTAACTGACAAACAATCCTTTTGGGTTCAGTGGATAGATGCTTACTGTTGAGGAACAATAGCTTATGGAACATACAATTTGAAGCTTGTACATTATAGACCATTGATATGTGCTTAATTGATTATACGTTGATTTCATAACACTTAGTGATTAATGCTAGACATACTTAAGACATTCACTTTAGTTTATATTTGGTTTTAGGTATAATTAGGAAGCAAAAAAGATAAATTGAGTTGAAAGCATAATATTTGAGTCGTTTTCTGAATATTCACACTCATTTGTCTTCCGTGAACAAGAAGAAAAAGGATTAGAGCAAGAGGAGACAAGAAAATGCACGAAGATGAAAAGTAAATTTTCATGGCCAATAGCTCACGACCATGACAATTTATTTATGGTTGTGAGCTTTATTCATGCCTATGACAAATGTTTCATGGGCGTGACACGCCAAGTCATGCCATGACTTTGCTACCTATCCACTTGAAACCCTACTTTCTAATATAAATAGACATATTGTCACGACAAAAGGTAGGAAAGGTTGAAGGAAACGTTTTAGGGGTTTCGAGAGGACAAAGAGGGGCAGAGCTCACATACCTTGGTGACCCATAAAGGGATAGGCTTCTCGACACCAGTTTGGAGGTGATATCGACGCTGAAGAACCCGATTAAACATTTCTCTCATTGTATGTGTTGTTCTTTCTCTCTTAAAATTTAATTATGTTATCTTGTTTTTATTGAATTAGGTATTATGTAAGAATGATTGAAGACTCTATCTGATTGTTTTTATGTATGAAATCATTGCTAGAATTTCAATATAATCTGTAATTATTATGTTGAGTTTATTTATAGCAACTAATGGTTTTTAATCATTATGTATAACATAACCTAAGTTAACTAACTCGAGCTTGTGTAGTTGCCTTGATTAATCTATTTTCTTAACTCGTAATGCTGATGTCCAATTAAATCTGGAGAGCTTGTTCTAGGTTGTTCGATAGCTAAGTTTAATTAACGAGCTCTTCTTAATTAAAAATGACCTAAGAAAAAATTGGGTTTAACAGAGCTTATTGTTAATCTACGATTAATAGTCGCTAGGAAAGGTATGAAAACAACAATTCAATGAATTCTCTTTAATTGTGTGTAGGTCGAGATTGAACTATGACCAAGTCCCTAACCAATTCATCACTTTTGAATGTTTTCTTTAATTTACTTTAATTAGTTTAGTTTCATTTTACTTTCTTGTTTGAAAACCAAAACCCCTTCCATAACCTGAACACCGATTATTTTCATTATAAAGGGTAATTGAACACTCTCCGTGAGATTGACCTAGACTCACCACTATTATAGTTGTAGGTCTACATATTTTGAGTGGTGTTGTGGTACACTACATCAACAATGATTAACATAATAAGGATGAGAGAAAGGATAAGGATTATGGTCAAAACTAAAGTAAAAATTGGAGCTAAAATAAACTTAAACTTATTGCATAATAATTTATTCCTTAATGGTCCTTTAATTAGCTCACCTGAATTACTCTTTTTAAGGAATGCCATTCCTTCTAATGACATTATAAAAGAATTGAAAAAAAAAAGAATTTATAACTAAAGCTTCTATCAAAAACTCCTTTACTTGATAACATTTTAGGAATAACTCTAATAGTGAGAAAGGAATACCTTATTTCTTGGAATGAAAACAAGATTGACAAATACACTATTGCTTTATGCAGGGAAATGTTGAGAATACAAGAACTAAAAATTCTATGGTTTAAACAATCTTATCCTCGTCAGTTTTTTATCTTGTGACTTGCCTTCGAAAGAAAGCTGAGCACTTTAGACAGACTCAAGATACATAAATATTTCACCTATATGCGTCCTTTGTAAGTAAGCAACTAAGAGTCATGTTCACTTACTCTTTGAATATTAGTATGCTAATAATCTTTGGAAGCATGTCCTTCACCTATGCAATCAGTCTCCTCCTCATGGAGTTTCATGTTCTATTATTGAATGTTGTTGTAGGTTTTCAACTACAAAACTAAGGGACTTATTAATACTCAAGATTTCCTTAAGCTATATAGCTTACAATCTATGTAGGGAGCACAACCAAAGGTTATTTAAGGAACAACACACTCATGAAGACATTCTCCTAGCGGACATGATAGATAAAATTAGATTGCACCTAATTATCTATTAAGGTTATTCCAACTATTGCAAACTAGAAACAACCATCTTCATGGTAAGGAGAGGATGATGCTTGTCCTGCTCCTATAATCGATATCGTACATCTTTAGGTAGGCATTTGAAAACTGAAGAGGCACTAGAGTTAGCTCTGGTACCTTTGGTGCTTATACAATGGACATCTCAAGCTTTGTTACTAGTTGAACTAATTTGGCTTAGTTAATGGAAACATACTCTTTTTTTGAAGATTTTGCAGTGATATATCATCTTTAATAAGCACCTTCGTATTTTAATTGGTTTATAAATGAAATTGTTATTTAACTTGTCAAAAATGTAAGGATAATAAATTAATAAAATACTAGGAATTTTTATAGATTTCTTTATTAAGATAAAATTCATTCAAATTAATCAATGATTACATATTAAAATGTTAAAGATAAAAAAATAAATTGATTGTCTTATATTTTAATACGATGACATATCAAATAAAAACTTAATAAAATGCTTAATTTATTATCATATTATATTAATAAATGTATCATTACTATCAATAAAATATGATCCATTAATTATATTAATTATTAATAAAATAAATTAATATTGTACATTAAATATTAACATAATTAATAATTTTAAATATAAGAAATCATATATAAATATGATAATAAAAAAATGAATAAATTACTAACTCTCAATTAGCTTTCAATAATGTGACTATTATTGTAGACAAAGTTCATTACTTGAAACATTTGGCATAGAGACTTGGTCGAAGGAGTATCTTCCTCACTAAGATAGTGTATTAGAAAAAGGAAATTAAAACTCAAGTTCACGCACTTGAACAATATACGCTTGCAGTCGAAATTGTAACTCATTATTCATATAGATATTATTATTAATCTTAAAATTTTTTATTTTTAGTAGAGTTTGTTTTATTGCGAAATTGACTTATGTCAAAATATGAATATTTATGTCAGTGTTATAGATACCGTTCCATACCGGCTAGTACTAGTCAGAACATACCATATCGGCTGAAAATCGAAACGATATTAGACTCTTTGGTACCATCCTTCGGCACTAGCTCATACCATTAGTTTCGGTTGGTATCAACCAGTACCGGCTGGTATTTAAAATACTGGTCAGTACCATAAAAGTTGATAAATATAAGGAATTGCAAAAAAGGAAAAAAATTTAATGAAATCTCCCCCACTGCACGCAGTCGCATACTCGCAACTCTCCTCTCATTTTTTCTCTGTCCCTCTCACTCTATCACTCATCGTCATTTTTCTCGCTCCTCGCCCTCACTGTCGCCGCCGGCGTCTCTCCACCATGCTTCCCCTCCTGAGCCTTCTCCATCTGCCTGCAATCTACTTCTCTAATCTTCACCCAAGCCTCAATAAGGTTCCGATCATGCATTTTATACATAATATATATCAAACATACGCAGTGGAAAATAAAATGAAACCTCAAAAACCAGATTTACTCATGCATATAGATATAGAAAAAAATGAAATGTAATATGTTTGTATACCTTTTCGACGATCTCCTTCGTTCTTTAAACTTCTTCGCGTTCGGTTATCATAAACCACAACGATCAACATAGACCGCCTCTAATGAAAGTCCACACGAAGATAGAAGAATGAAACCTCACTAGGAGATGGCTAAAGTTCTTTCTTTGTGCTAGCAAAGACAAGAACTCTTGTAAGAGTTAGAGAGAAAAAAAGTATTTGTGTAAGAAAGAACATCTCTTTCCCTTATGTCTTACACAAGATGTATGAAAATCATCTATATTTTTTGCATCATTTAGCCTTCCATAACCCCATCACTAATAAAGAATTATGGGAAGTTAATGGTCATGAATAACATGAATTAATAGAAGTTATGGGAAGTTAATGACCATAAATAGCATGTATTAATGGAAGTTTTGGGAAGTTAATGGCCAAATTGGCAGCCAACAACATTTGTTTCTAATCCATTCCATGCAACATTTTCTACCACGATCATATTGTGATACTATCCCGAAACACTCTCTCATATCTTGAATCATTATTCAAAATTATTTTAATCATCCTTCGGATGTCCTATGTGTGTGACTTATTAGGTTCTCAGTTATGTTGACTACTTGAATTAACACTTAATTCAAGTAAGTCAAGAGCGGTATCTAACAACACATCATGACCCCCAATTGACCGGAAAGACAGTAGTTTGACTACGACCTATTCCATACGCAATGTTGCTATGCAATTAGTCCTTTTACCATTTATATCCCACTTGGTTCAAATCCATAAATGTATGAACATAGAAATAATGAAAATGTCTTTATTAATCATAAAATGATTTATACAATAAGTGCTAAAAGTGATTGCCTTTAGAGCACTTCTCTAACAACCTCCTTTCTCTGCGACTCTGCCTACTACTCACTACCTCCCTGGCTTTCCCTCTTCTCCTCTCCTCCTCCGCGACTTCGTCTACTGCTCATCGCCTCTCTGGCTCTCCCTCCTCTTCACCGAAGTTGACATTGTGATTTTTTAGGTATGTTTGAATTGATTTTTTCTGCTCTTGAATTACATTTGTAATTGTGAACAGGTTGGAATTGAATTGTGATTGTTAATTGGATTTGTGATTTCTGAATGGTTTGATTGGAATTGAATGAACTTTATCTGGTTTTGATTTAATTGAATTGAAGGCACGATTTTTTTTGTTATCTAGTTTGGTGATATTTAGTAGTGAGAATATTAGAAGCAATACATTGAGAAATTTTGTAATTTTTTTGGATTTGTAGTTTTATGGTACTAAAATTGATTAGTTAAGCTAATTTTTAAAGTTCAAGAAATTAAGTTAATTAACTTATGATAGTTATACTTGATTAATAATAATTATATTATCTACCTTAAAGAGTTCAAGTGATAAACTACATATATGCTTAAAATTTATCACTCCAAATGGTAAACTACAATGTTGATTACCTTGTTGATATGATAATGATCTGTTTTATAATTTTAAAAAAATTTAAAGATTATTTCATAAATTTAAAAAATTATTCAAAATGGTACTTAGTACTGATAATATACCATACTAGAACTCAATTCGATATTAGAACCGATACACTATTCATAACATTAGTCTATGTGGTAAACCTTATTGTAATTATACGGTTGATTTGTTAGAAGATCATAGTCAAAAGTGAAAGTCATAGCCTTGTAGTTATTAATTAAATAATTTAACAGAAATTAGATAATTAGCGTAGAAGAAAAGTGTACATAACTGAAGAACACATCCTAATTACTTTCCCAAATTTGAGGAGGAGACATCTTCGGAAATGTCAGATTCTTTTTAGCCATTTAGTCCGTGCATCTAGATTATAAAGTCACCTAATTTATAAGGAATACATGTTTTAAAATGACCGTTAACCAGTACGAGTGGACAGTAACGAGTAGGTCTTCCTTCCCACGACGACATCCCTCTCTAAACTTTCGTTAAAGCGAGAAGATTGTCGGCCTTGGACAAAACGAATGCATAATTTTAGTCCTGAATAACAAACATTATGTATTCGTACTGGTTGGAAAAAATCGCAACACGTCTGTTTATCTGTTCTAATCATTTTAATTGCAGGACCGAGTCCGTCATTAGGAAAGAACAAGTCCAAGCCAATCGACTTTTCTTTTTCTGACCCAAACAAACAGGGTTGACAAGTACGTGTGTCATTTTTTAAAACAAGTTGAGATTGTGACTGTGGAGTGGTTGGCCGACATTGAATACAAGTTGAGGCTTAATAGATATCTTCATATGACCGTAGAAGACACTCGCCTCTTTGGGAGCAGATCTCCTGTGCCATTTGTCCTGTGCTATGCTACAAACCATCCCATCCATCGAAATGGCACAGGGAATCTGAAGCCCGCCACTTTACGGCGGTTTTGTTTTTATCTTATTTAAAAATCATGTTTTCGTTTTGTTTACGTATTTATACGAGTCATGTGGATGAAATTAACTGACAGAATTAAGATTAGTTGACGGAAATATTTGCGTTGCGTTGCGTTGCGTTGCGTTGGGGATGAGAAGAGTTCATGATTGACGAATCGTTTCGGAGAACTTTCAATTGGAAATGGTACCACTGGCCTTTTGGGGCTAAATGCCCACTTGGAGAGGTATCGACCAATAGATTATTGAACACGTCATTGTACTTTGATATATGGATGGCTTCGGTCGAGATTGATTGTATAATACATGCGCAGTAGGTTGATATCGTTATTGCAAATGTTTACTTCTCAACTTACGGGAGACAGAGGACGTGCAACAACTTTGAGATTAGAGAATGGCCCACTCTTTAATTTCCAGTAAATATCTACTCCCTGCCTATCAATTCAATTAGATGGAAAGGATCCGCGATACAGAAGACAGCTGATTAGGTTTTATTGTTCTGAAAAGCACAAAATAAATCTCACATACCCACAAATGTCTTAGGTCACGTTAAAATTCTGATGACAAGTGAGCAGCAGTGTGATTGTTCAGAAACGTTAGACATTAATTATAGAATTGAGCTATTTAAAATGAAAGGAAAGGATCGACAGTTGGATTTTCCAAGAATCATGGGAAAGCTAAGGGATCCAGATCCAGCCCAAGTAAGTTTCTGTTAGATTTTCAGAAGTCTCACGTGCAGATCGTAGGACTAACCTACCTAACTCGCAGATGGCAATGACATGCTTTATTTTTATGACATGTAGGTTAATATTATATATTCTGTTATTTTCACTTCCACACAGGAACATATCAAAATTCACATTGATTAAGTATTATTATCACATTCTATACTACAGTCGACAAATTCAAATTACAAAATTCTTAAAGCATTCTGGTATCGCCGTATCGCTATAGACTAAGGATTTTATTAGTGCTGCAATGCTACGCTTGACGTAATCTTGCATATGGAGAGAGATGGGAAGGTTGTCTCTGTTGATAGGAGGCGAAGAAAGGAAACTTCAACAATAGATCTCAGAAAGAAAATAGATGCTGCTTTCCTCTTTTTCTTCTATCCTATTCCGTTTCCGTTAGTTAATTTGTGCTCTTACGGCTTATCAGTTGCCGCGATAAAACATCATTAACATATTTTTCATATTATAAACTTTTGCTTTAAATTTTCTGTAATAGTGTAATTAATTTTTCTTATATTATGTTCCTACCTAATTTCTTGTTACAATTAGTTGTTAAATATATATTATCTTATTTGAGTATAGCAAATAATTAAAAATCTCAACTAATTTAGTAAAAATTTTGAACTATCTAATTTTCTGGTTTAGTTTTTAAATTTTTGGTTTGATTTACTTTAATAACTCTTGATATTAAAAACCAATCAATTTATTGACTAATCGGTTGATTTTTATAAATTAATAAAGTCTTATAAACTAAAATAAATAATTAATTAATTTTTATTTAATAATATCATTTTTAATTAAGCTTTAAATTTTTTAATAAGTAAGCACAATCTCTTTTAATTATATTTCAAATTGTTTAATTTTATACAATCTTTAACTTATTTTATAACGGTCTTCAGTGCCGACCCTGGGCAGGGGCCCTGCCCACTCTCATAAGAGGCCAATCTTTAATGCATTTCAACAACATTTATTATTTAGAAGGGTAATAAATCCTTGGTTTTCAAAGAAGAAAAAGTTGTGTTAACAAATAAATAACTTCCTTTATTAGCTGTATGTGTATTAGGGAGAAAGTTAGCATTGACTTTTAATTTTAAAAACTAAATAGCTTTCTTTTTAGCTATACAACTTTAACTTATTATATTTATAAATAACTTTGAAGCATTTGAGTGTATTTCTTTCACTTTAATTTTTTTTATTTTCACTAACATTTGAATCTAAGATATTTCAATTCAAAAATTGATGAGAAAAAATTTTACGATTATGTTTCTGAGTTTTGAGTGATAATTTAAAGGTAAAGTTTTCAATTTTTATTTATTTTTAACTTATTAAATATTTGAACATATTATAATTAATTTGAAATTTGTCATTAATGTGGACATTATATTAGCATTTTAAATCAAAACATAATATTAAATGATATTGTGCTTTTTTTTCGTAATTCTCCTTTTCTATTTTTAAATTACTTATTATTTATAAAAATATAATTAAATATTAATAAATAATTTAATTTTTGCAATTGTAATTTTCATTATACTTTGCTACATGTAATAATTATTGGATTTGCATTCTTGTAGAGGTTCACATAAGTTTAGTTATAATATGATTAAATCAAATAATTTAAGTTACTCAATTCAAAGATTACATAAACGATTTCATTTATTATAAAAATTTGTATAACTCTATTAAACATGTTGTGATAATTAAATAATAATTAAATTATTTGATAATTAAATAAGACCATAAATAGTTGGATGTATTTGATTGATTTTTTATAAATAGGTTGGTAGCATTAGATTACTACATTTACCATTATGTTAATTCCTATAAAAGAAAATTTTTATTAAAAAATCACTAATGTTAATTAAATTCAAATTTTACTAAAAATATTTGATTTAATAATTTAGACCTTTATCTAGTTTCTTGACAAAATAATATTTGCAATATATTATTAGTTAATGTTATGCTCGTTTAATATTTTGTTGAATATATAGACTTATAAATTGGGCCACTTATGTATGAAAATTAAATTTTAATAATAAAAATATCCTTTTAAAGTTTACATGTTTGTATATTGCCAATTTATTGAGATTTTTTTTAACTTCATCAAGGGCCATTAAAATGTTAGGAACAGCCATGACGGTTTTATACCAGTTGAACCTTTTAAACCTTAAACTCTTGTCTTACTGATTTAATTTTCGGTTCAGTTTTTAAAATATTGAATATTGTTAATGAATATTATGACATTTGCTAATAATCTTGAGTTGTAAATATTTTAGTTTTTTGTATGAATTGGTACCCGTATAGTATACACATTGTAAATATTTGGACCCACTACATAATTCTACTTTTTTGTTATCAATATTTAGAATAATCACATACTATAAATCATTAATTAATATACAAAAATAATATAATTAATATCAACCATAACAATTTAAAAAACCTTAAAAATAATGATATGCAAATATCTTTTTTAAATTATATGCAAAAGGTTATCAGAATATTGAGTTAAGATACGAATTTGTTTTTATATAGATTGTTTGATATTTGAAAATTTTCTTGTGATTTAATATTTAAATAAAAAGTCTTCATACCTTTATGCCATACCTAATGTCAAAAGAAAGTGAAAGCAGAAGGACACTGCTGCTGCAAGTTATGATCTTTGCAGATAAAGTTAAGATAAAACTCGATCTTTGTACAGAAAAAGAAGTAAAGAAAACAAAGAAGACTCTGTATAAACGTTGTAAAGGAAAGTCACGGTCTTGGTGCTCCCATACGAATCTACCGTAACTGTCTCTTTTCAGGTCATCCAATAAAGCCTGCTCTTAGTAAAGTCTCTCTCTCTGGTCATTAAGCCATCTCCACCTGTAAAAATGAAGTTTAAGAAACGACCTGGTTAACATCCACGAACCATTTTGCCTTTTACTAAGCAAGGTTGAGAGATACATGATACATTACATAACACACACACAGACACACATATATAAATATATATATCTGACCCCAGCAGATTCTTTTCCGCTGGTCTTTGCTTTCTTTATGGTAGATCATTAATATCAAGAATTAAAGTGATCATGAACATGTACTATTTTGATTTTAACAATATGAATTAATATTCGAAATATATATATATATATATATATATTAATATTAGCCTTCAAGGATTTGATAGTTTCCTAATTAGTGAGCTGAACTCATGAAGCTACTTTTCAGGAATTTGTTGGGGGAGGAAAAAAAAGAGCAAGAAAGCGTTAAAATTGAAGAACTCACCAATAATAATCCCATCTAGGTCTGATTTTGGTCATCCTGTTTTCTCCATAGGGGTAATCTGTCTCTGCCCTTCTTGTATTCCGAAAAGCACAACATCCAATAGAGTAAATCCCAATCAAAACGACAAGCATAACAATATTCAGAACCGAGAGCTTGTGCCAATCCCTTCTCACTTCTTCTAACACCCCAGCTTTGCAAGAATCACAGTCGTAGCACAGCAGAGTTGGGTCATTGTTCCACCGATAACAATCCGGGTCTTGAGTCATCATAGTCGCCATGTTATAGTTACATGAAGTCGGTGGCTTGCAACATCCAGACTGCACCACAAATCCATAACAAGCAAGCTTTAAATCAATTTATCTTCCATGTCCACCAACATAATCATCATAGCAAAAAGAAAAAGAGCTGTACCTGTATGGGAGACATATCTTTCATTTGATAATCATAAGGAGTCCAAGAAGCAAGCTGACCACAAGTTTTGGAACCCAATATACAGTTCTTGATGGTCAACCAGTACTGAGGATCCTTAATCCTGTTCCTTAACCATGGAGAATAGTCCTCAAGCTTGTACTCCTTGTAAACTTTTCCATCCACTACCTGACCACCACCTTGGCTCGTCACAACAAAACCAAACACAGTCAACCCCATTAAGGCTGCTATGAGAAGCAACATGACAGCTAAGTAGAGCCAAAGTGCCCATGAAACACGAAAGCAAGCTCCAATGAAGCCAGCCAGTGATACTACCAGCACCACAAAGCCTATAACAAGAAGCGGGGTTTGGAGAAAACCTGCGCAGCTCGTTTTGTTCCTTGCCATCCATAAACCTGCTCCAATGATGGGTATGGATGACAAGAGAGTCAGGAGATTCAAAAATCCAATGAGCGTGTTGCTGAACCGATACATCTCTTAATTAATCTCGTCTCTACGTTCAACCACTAAACTATAAGCTCCGTCTCTCGCTGCCCTCCTACTTATCGTTTTTCCTTTTTTTCTTTTTGCACAGTGATTAGTGACTGTCTATTTTCCTTTATCCTGTTGCTTCTTTTCTTGCTATGGTGTCTTCTTCAGCTTTCATTCTCCTTTATATGCGTAACGATGCTTTTCTCCTTATTTTATGTTCTGGAAAGATTCACAAATTTCTCACCTTTGCTTTCCCTATAATATTATAATTAAACTTTATCAGAGGTACGTACCATCCAACATCTAAATTTCTGTAGATAAATCAATTAATCCTACTCCTTAGTCAGTAAGCAACTCATTGGTTAGCACTGAATTTACAGTTTTACCCTTTGATTATGCGATACCTCCAAGCTGCTTTAATTGAGAAAGCATTTCAGCACTCGATTCATTCCAAGCGAAGTTACGAGATTAGAGAAATTCATAGTAAGGATTGAAATTTCTCGGTCACAAATACTGTAGGCAGGCCGAATTCTTTCGAATTTTTGTTGACAATATAGGATATATATAAGAGTTTCCATTACCAGGCATTTTAGGCATCGATTCAGTATGGAGAAACCAAGGTAAGCAAAGAATAGTAGGGATTTTAGGCAAATAGGAAGGAATTCATGAGTTGCTTTTTGGTAGCTTTCCTTAGAAGCATCATCAGCATCAGAATTATCTTTGGGCGTGGATCATAGAATATATATGATGCTTCCCCTAATGTCCTCTTTTATTTATTTAATGTATTGCTTTATTCTCTTTACGGCTCCACTACCATTTCCTGAAAACCTACACTATGTGCAGCTAAGCCAATAATCAGATTTCTGAAATAATTAAAAAGAAGAGATCGAACTCTTTTTTACTTTTAATACGAAATTTATGCAGAGGGAAGACAAGGTTAAGTCGAACCATTGTAGTTTTCTGTAACCATTGTTCCCTGCCCTTAAAACAATTTATGTTTGCTTGATGGTTAAGAGTTTATCTGACCATTCAGGAGGCTCTTTTTCCAAATGCTAATATGTATCTATATGCACGTAAAATGGCATATGAACTTACACAATTCCAAACGTGTGCGGTGCAGTTACAGGAGAATATTGCGAGAACAAGTAAGCATAAAAGTGATCGCCGTAATTTGCAGTACGTTAAAGACTCATAGTTTCACTTTCTGTTCCCCAACTTTTGTGCTTAAATTCTAATCTACCCAAGAAGCTGGAGCTAACTCACAGCATGTAACGGCTGACTGGAAAAAAAAAAGAACTATTAAAAAAATTAGGGAGTCCTTGCGGTTTCTCAAGACTTTAAAAGAAGGCAATTAAAGAAAAAAAAAAGGGAGATGATTGTTGGAGACTGATGAAGATTCGAGTACATTTGAGCATGACTGTTTGATCTTGGATCCTTGGTGTTTGGAACAAATTTTGGATTTAAGACTTTTGATACAATGAGTAATAGAGAAGATGATGTAATTGGTGTTTTGATTCATTTTAATGGAGATTTTGGTTCATAAGTGTGGGACGAGGATAGGGATGGCAATGGGTAGGGTTCGGTTCGGGTTTTACTCAACCCATATCCATATCCATATCTATCGGTTTTTATGATTTACTACCCATATCCAAATCCATTGGGCCGGGTAGTGCGGATATTAATCAGGTTGAAAACCCATTGCCATCCCTAATTGAGAGAATGCAATTCTATTATTATCCATTTCAATTAGTATTACTTTATTAGATCCTGAGAGAGGGTAATCAAAATCTTAGGATATCTAAGATTAAGCATAATTGAATCAACAAGATAAAGGGAAGACAAAACAAGGATAGAATAACCCCTAAGTTTCCACGATTGATTAACTTTATTCTTGTTGCTAGTTTCAATTATTCAATTCTTAGCTTTATCAGTTATTTCAATTTCAATTAATTTATTTTAAATCAATTCATTAGATCTTTCATTATCTTAGACAAAGTGCCTTCAAGTTGTTAGATGACTAATCAATCATTGTGGGAATGATACCTTTTACACTATAAGTTACAATTGGTATACTTGTAGTATAAAGGTTTTTATATAAAACTAGCAAATAATAACAATATTTTGTGCTTACAAATCCAACACTTTATATGCTTTATTATTACTATTATATCCTAAGAACATATCAGTAATTTCTTTTTGATCTAACTTGTCTCTTTTTTCTATAGGTATATAGATGTAACAAACACATCCAAAGACCCTGAGATGTGTTATTAAAGGCTTTATTCCAAACTAGGCTTTAAATGGATTCTTACCAACTAGAGATTTAGTTAGAAGCCTATTAGGGAGGTACACTAAGGTATTAATTGCCTCAGCCCAAAATTGATTTAATAGATTCTTCTTGAGCAACAAACATATCCCCATCTCTATGATAGATCTGTTCTTTCTTTCACTTACTATGTTCTGTTGTAGAGTATAAGTGACAATGAGTTGGTGCTGTAAGTTACCATTTTTAGATACTTCTTAAACTAAAATGAGGTTTATTTAGTTCCATTATCTAATCTAAGCACCTTAATTTTACTTCCATAGTGGTTTTCATCAAATTATTTAAAACTTTGAAATCTACTAAAAATTTAGACTTTTGATTTAAAAAGGATGCTCAACACATTCTTGTGCAGTCATAATTGAACAACAAGAAGTATTTTCTTCCATTAAGTGAAGGTGTCTTCATAAGTCCAAACACATCAATATGTAAATGCTCTATAAACTTGATTTGTAGGAAATGGAAACTTTTATTACTTTCCAAATTGACATACATCACATACATTTTTACTATGATGAACAATAGTTAGGTCTTGTGTAAGACCTTTATCATACATGTATTTTAAAACACCATAATTGAAATGCCCTAATCTATTATGTCAAATAGGTGATTCATTAATTGAACCAATTAAAGCTTGCAAATATGTTTGCTTCTAATTAATTGGAAAGCATTTATTCTTTACTTTCACATTAAATAAATTGACACTAGTTGATTTAGTTATGGTACATGTATTGTCCTCAAAGTGTATTATATATTTCTTTTAAGCATTTGAGAAACACTAAGAAGATTTTGAATTATTTTAGGCACATATAACACGACTGAAATTGATTTGGTACCTTTTAGAGTGTTTATGACAACTATACCTTTGCCTTTGACCTCCACAAATTCACCATTTTCCTCTTTGATTTTGGAGAAGATCCTTCTGTCCATTTTAATAAAGATTTTCGCATTATGTTTCATTTGGTTTATACCTTTGCCTTTGACCTCCAAAAATTCACCATTTTCCTCTTTGATTCTGGAGAAGATCCTTCTGTCTATTTTAATAAAGATTTTTGCATTATGTTTCATTTGGTTTGAACATCCATTTCTAATAAGCTAGGCTTCTTGTCTATTATTAGTTACGTAGAAAGTTGTGACAAATAAATGTTTATCTTGTTGTTATTATTGACCTCGTTAGTAATTTAGGCTTATTATACCCACCATTCTCTGTTGCTTTTACAAACTTTTCAATGTTTCCAAATCACTTGTATAATCTGTATTAAACACAGTCTATACCAACAATAATTTAATGAATGCCCCTTCAAGTTATAGTGAGGAGATAGCTTGTATCTTCCTTTCTTTGCCCCACCTTTTCCCTGTTAGTAGTCTTTCTTATCTGTCTTTTGCCTACCTCAATTTTTTTCTTTTTCTTCATTAGTGGATGAAGCTTTACCTTTTGGCTAAACCACAAAAGAAACTTTAACATTTTTTTCTTCACTTATTGATCTCCTTTGCTCTTATGCATGTAAGGCATTTTTAGTAATTCTAGCTAAGTAATTTGACTCGTGTCTTTTAAGTCTTAAAGAGATGAGATCTTAGACTCAAATTTTGTAGGTAATCTCACTAGAACTTTCTCCAAAAATCTCTTGTCAATCAATTCCATACCCAATACACAAGCCTAAGTTTCATGACTGCTTACCAATTATTAAACGACTCAAATCTCAAGTGATGGCATCGGAAAATAGATACTTATCGTATACAGCTCGTATCACACTCATCATTTTGGTGCTTACTAGTTTAGATCTTTATTGGACTGCACATATCACAATGCCAAGAAAAGTCATAAAGGAGATGGACAAAATTACGAAATCGTTCTTATGGTCTGGTTAACTTGGAAATTCAAAGAAGGCAAGAACTAAGTGGACTGAGGTTACTCTGCCAAAAAATCATGGCTGCCTTGGGATCATCTCGGTAACAAATATGCAAAACGTGTTAATGTGTAAGAGGTTGTGGAGGCTATATACTGATCGTAATGTTTTATGGATCAAATGGTTGCATGAATATTAGTTCAAGAATTCAAATTTTTATCAAATTAATTCCACTAAGGACGACTCTCCAATTCTTAAGCAAATGATGAAGATGAGGGAAATCATTTATCCTTGTATTAAACACCAGATCAAGAATGGAGAAAGGACATGGATATGGCTTGATAATTTGCTCGATATCAATCCTATCATCCAGGATATTACTTTTCAGCAACTAAGGAATCATGTGCCTCTTAATGACAAAGTATCCTCACTAAATGTTAATGGAGAATGGAAAGGTGAGTTTAAAGGCTTTTTATCCCTCTCGGTACACCTCCCTCCACTCTCTTCAGTTGAGAATGAGGAAATTATTATGTGGGTGTTGAACCGAAATAGACAATTCACTAATCATTCATGTTATCAACTCTTTTCCAATTGCTATACTACCGTCCCCTGGTTTGATCTATTATGGAGAACTACCATTAGCCCCAGGGCTTCTTTCATCACATGGCTTGCGATCAAGAATAGGCTTCAAACTAAGAGCCAATGGTACGGTAACATAGCTAATAATACTTGCATACTTTGTAATAGGGTAGTAGAGGATAGGGACCATCTATTCTTTTTATGTAGCTATTCCAAGGTGATTTGGAGCCAAATATTGCACTTGTTACCACAAAATAATTGTCGATACAATTGGGAGCATGCATTATACTGGATTATTAGAAACTCCAAGCCAAGATAAACTAATGCCTCTCTTTATAAAGCAACCTTCACTCTCACCATTTACATAATTTGGAATGAGCGTAATAGCGGATGGTTCATTGATAAGAAGGAAGCAAAATATCTGGTTGCAAACAAGATTGTTAACCTGATCTGTGAGTGCATCTATGCAAAAAAAGTGCAGCATACTCTCTCGATGGACATACAACGAAGATGGATTTTATAACTTATCTTAGATTTTTTATCTTATGACATATTTCCTATACTACATTTAGATTCCTTAGTATTTTTGTAACATGAATGTTCGACTAATAGCCTAGAACTCATTGTAATGTTTGTAATAGTTCCATCTATACCATATACATAATTCATTTTCCAAAAAAAAAAAAACAATTCTTCACCCAGTGACCTAATCTTGGTTACCATACTTAAAAACTTATATGTAAACTCTTTATCCTAATCTTATAACCATTAATTCTTAGAAGCTTAAACTCTCTTATGAGATTTAAGACTTGCATCTGCCTTGTCTTATCACAATTTTAAAACTCTTCATTGAGTTTATCCCATGCTTCTTTTAGTGACTAATAAGAAATAATTTTGTCAAAATGTCTTTATAGCTGCTTACAAACATGATCAAGATTTAAACTTATTTTTTTATTCTTCAGCATGATGCTTTATCTATGCTTTTATACAATTGGCTCTAAGTTATATTTGTACCATTTTTCATAAATCGTGACCCTTTAAATATGTATTCATCTTCACATCCCAAGCATTAGAGTTCTCTCATATAAACACATGAATTGTAAGAGCAATAACACTTTTAGAAGCCATGAATGATATATGGAGCTCTTTGATTTTAGATGAAGGAGACTTTGTTGATTTACTTTTTCGCATAATTCCTCTAAGGACTTTTTAAGCTTTGATATCATTTGCAAGCTTAGACAAGTTTTTGGGTAAAACCCAAGAAAGAAAATAACAATTCAAAATTAAAATTTTCATTTGAAAAATATAAATATACATATATGTAAGATACAAAACTACGGTAATTATTACTATTAGTTACATAATCAAAGATTGATTTTAAGCTGCATCATATGTTAATATCATTGTAGAACTATCTAGCTCTTTTTTCTCCTTAATTTCTACTAGACATGATCGCATATAATCATTACATTTAACTAAAACAAAAAAAATCAAAATAAGCTTTCTAATGTCACAAAAAAGTTTCAAAATATTAACAGTCGGACTAGATTTAAAGTGTGCTTATTTTTTAGATATGGAAACCTATAATAATAAAAATCATAATGTCGAGATTATTCCAAATAAAGATAATCCACCCTAAAATTAAATAGTCATAGACATTATGGAGAAATCATTTACAAATGGAATATGTTGTTATATTCAATCCTTAAGTTAGCAAAAATAAAAGGTGTTAATATGTAGAGAAAATTAAAATTTTTACAATTATTAAATTATAGGAGAAATTTATTATTTAAAGGAGGTGAAGTTACTTCTAATAAATAGGTTATAAGGAACAAATGATTTAGAATGGAGCTTCTAATGATACCATTAGCCCTCCTAGATTGATCTAATTTTATCAGTGCATGTATGTTAACATAATGTTAAAAAAAATTTAAATGTAAAATAAAAATTACAGTAGTTATGAAATTGTGTACTCTAATATTGGTTAGTAAATACAGAGTTGATAATTATAAAAATTTATAAATAAATAAGTATGAAAAGAATTAGTATATTCTCTTTGACATAAGAATATTAAAGAGATATGAAACGGAAAATATTAATAATAAAGATACTGGTTTAATAATCACTTTTTAATGTTAAAAGGTCATAAATAAATAGAGATTTTACATCCTAATTCTAGAATACATTAAAGACTTTATAAGTTTCATCTAATATCTTATGAATATGAATAAGCCAATTCTAAAAAAAGTGAGGAAGTTTATTATTCTATATATTTTGAAAAAGTAACCTCACAAAAGAGCGTTGATGAGTATGTTTATTGGCTTATGAAATTAATACCTTTGGTTTGTTTAAGTTAGAGTTAGGAGGCCCATGTCACTTATGACCATGTCATGATCATACGACCATTTGACTATGCCCTTCCCTATAATGAGGAAGGACTTTGCCTTACTAATCCTTTAGAGATCACACCTCCAACCTATTTATTAGAAAACATAATTGGGCCAAGGGTGTGGGCTTGCTCTCTGTGCATGCCACCTCCAATATGTAAAGAAGTCACACTCTTAAAAACGGTAAGCTTTCATTATCCATTAAATAACACTTACAAGCCTACTACTAACCGTTGGAGTCCTCTAACTGCTTATATAAGTTTTATATTCCAACACCTAAAAGGAGTAGTCGAAAACAAAATAATGAGTGATAAGTTGGAATTGTTTACGGGGATAGGGAGAGAATTTATATCCCAATCTTAATCCATAATAATGAGAGTAAAAGAGGCTTGACATGTAGGGAATTCAATAGGCTTGAAAAAAGATGAAGGAAGAGGTTTATTTCACTAATCAACCCCCACAACAAATATGTATATAAAGTTGCAAGACCGTGTTGACATTTTGATGAAGTTGGTATGAGGAAGGAATCCTCCAATCACAAATGGCCGACTTTGCAAATCAAAATATAGTAGACTTTATAAGCCATCATGATCCTACCTTTAGATAGATTTTTAGGACCTAAGCCATGACTTTCCATTCACCTTGACGATCCTCAGTGAGCCACTACCACCAAAGTTCAAGTTCTTAGCTATAAAGGTGTATAATAGTCTAATGGACCCCAAGGATCATGTGGTACTTTGCTAGACACTCATGACTTACTCAGAGCTGCAACTGTAGTAAATTGTAAGACCTTCTTATCCATATTGATTGGAGAAATAAAGGACTAGAATCAAACAAGGGATTGTGACCTGCTTCGGGCAATTAAGATCTTGCTTTCTTAAGTATGACGATTTTTCTGAATTTTAATCGATCCAATACTAGACTACATCCTTGCAAAATATAAGAAAAAGGATGAAAAGAACAACAGAAATAAAAATAAAACAAATGAAATTAAGAAATAAGAACATCATTAACTATAATGTTAGAGAAAAGAAAATAATAAATACATAATTAATAAAGAGAAAGAAATACAAACAAAAATCAAGCCTCTCCCTCCTGATGTGATCTAGGTTAATTCGATGAAGGAGGGTCCTCGAGTCGATGATCATGTACCTGTGGAGGGGCTGCAGAGGAAGTGCTCTTGCCAGATGATGGAGGCTAAAAATCGATGCGTAGACAGCTCGCCATTAATTACATTAACTCTCCCATTCATCTGACTATATGGTCGAGGCTTTTTACCAGCTCAATAAGCTTCGTATGTTATCATTGGATAAACTTTTGAATTCCTATAAGGTGGCCTACCATCTCTCCAATAATCCTATCTTTAGCTGAGCTAGGTTTTGCATCCTAGCTTTAAGACCTCACAGAATATCTGGATCTGGTTTTTGATCTCCCATCTCAGTGTTGGTAGCTATGGTTGTGATGGTGGTGGCTATCATGGTATAGCTTGTTTTGGTCTATCTCTAACCTCTACTGCTAGCTTGTCTGGCTCCCTAATAAGTTTGTATATGTCTTCGGTGAGACCATGACATCTACGTACCATATGCATGTGTTGCATCACTGCCAGATTAAATGGTAAAATAGTCGTCATCTGCCACATTAATGGTAGCCAATTAAATAAACCCATCCGTCGTGCCAGTTGGGTCACATAAATTCTAACACAAACTGTGTCGACCTTTCTGTCTTGACTCTGATGCCTGATAAATTGGACAAGTGTATGTCCTAGGTGAATTGACGTTCACTTACTTATGCTCCAAAGGTAATATACATCCACGTTCCCAATGATTCCCCAACTATCTCCTCGACTACTCAGCATGTGGATCAAAATTGTATGCAATTATCTAAGCACTATATGACGTAAGGTCAAAGCCTTTGACTTACTTAATTCATAGTCATCTTTAGTGTTGATCCTAATCCAAAAGTGACAAGTAGACAATCTATATGAAAAATCTGTCCTTAGTGTAAGATACTCTGGTGTCCCCACATACTCCCAGTTATAAGACCCATTGTGATAAAGAACTCTGTGTAGCTCATCTGGTACATCTTCCTTATCATTCAGAACAGGATTGTATTCAGATGATCCCTATCATAACATCATCTCTCTATAAAAAATGCGGAGAGGACCTTTAATGTGAGCTCCTGATATGAAGGTTCCATAATGTCAAAGAATCGGGATCATGTACTAATGTGTACGAGCTCTCAAAATTATTGGGCTAAGCCAACCTGCTTCAGTGCCTCCCAGTTGATGTATCTGCTTGCACTGAACTTCTTGTCGTTCACCCACTGATACTATTCCTCCTAGTCCTCGACATTGAATATTAGCATCCGCGACTACTATAGGTTACTAGACTATAGTGGAGGATCCTTCGCCTCATTGTCTCTTCCTTGGGGTCTTCTTTTCATGACAAGATCCTATCATTTTGTCTGGAACTTTGAATAAGTGTGAAATTTTTGATATATAATTTATGAAGGTACGCTTTTCCCCACACTTAAAATCAATTATGCTAACTAAATTATTAATTGTGAAAACAAATTAACTACAAAAATGAACATAAAGAAATAACTAATAAATTAACACAAATAAACAATTAAATAACTTTAATTAGAAAATCAACTAACAAAATAATTAATCTTAAAATTAAATTTAGAAATATTGTAGTTAATGAATTAAACTAACTTAAAATTTAAATTACAATTCTAACCTTAAAATTGATATTAAAAACCCTAAATTACCAATTACTCAAAATTGATGAAATTAAATACTAAATTCATGCAATTAAACACAAACTTAATGTAAACTAATGTCAAAAAAACTAATTAACCTAATCAAACGCAAAATTATCACAATTAAAACATAAAGTGAGCAAATTTATACAATTTAAGTTGAATTTTCACCCAATTTTCATGTAATTTGTCAAATTAAGTCATAAAATCAATTGGTGTTTGTGAACTGCAAGTGCACGTGTTGGATCCCATTTTCAGAATCCAACCTCTTAACAGAATACCGTGATACGTGAGCGTGGTTCCTTACTTAACACAATTTCTCATCAAGTTTTTTTTCCACTAACACATCTCACTTATATAAATTAACCATTTATGATCAAAACTTATCCTCTCAACCTCATCCATACATAAATCATAATTCATTAACATCAAAAGAATACTGAAATAAC
>JANVCL010000214.1:16083429-16103710 GCA_026546855.1 Erythroxylum incrassatum | reverse complement strand
AAAACATCAAAATCCATCTTTGATTTAAAGCCCTAAAACTAAACACTTTCCTACTTCATTCATCATCATCTTCACACCCACCTTAAGCTATATTTAGGTTTCATCTAACCAAAACAAGATAGAAACAACTCATACTTACTTGCTTGGTGCTTCAAAGGCTTCAAAACTCCAAGATTTGCCAAAACCCTATTTTCCTCTTCTTTTCTCCAACACCCACGACAACTCTCTTCCTCTCTCCCTCTTTCCCAATTCTTCTTATAATTTTTATTCTTACTAATTGCACAAGGACCCTTATGCCCTTCCACTTATGCCTTAAAACTTAAAGGGTTAAGTGATCTACCAAAATTACCCCTCATGCATTCTTACTACATTTACACTTTAATTCCATCAATTCAAACAATAATTTCTCCTAACCTTTAACATGCTAATTACTCCAAAATAATAATTCTAACAAGACCTCAAAATAATTTAAAATCATGCTTATTAAGAAAATAAAAGAAATAAAAAGAAATAAAAAGAATTTGGAGTCCAACAACCACGACAGCTCCTATCAGTGTTTATTTTAATCTATCCAAATTCAGGACATTCCCAAAAGACCATATGATGGGCACTAGTATGGTTTGGCCTAATGTCCTGAAGAAACATGTTCTCCATGGCCAACTTGTGAATATGTTGGCATTGCACCAATGGGGAAATAATTTCATTTTGAAATATAAGGGAAATTCTTGACTTCCAAATAACCCATAAACAGCTCGCAAAAAGATTTATATTGCATTTACGTATTATCGATAAAATATTCCTATGTATTAATTTATTAAGACTAGCTATTAATAGAGTAAATACTACATATTATATTTCTTCCTTTTAAAAGAAATAGTCAATCTTATAAACTAAAG
Organism: Erythroxylum incrassatum; assembly: GCA_026546855.1. Classification (NCBI taxonomy): domain Eukaryota; kingdom Viridiplantae; phylum Streptophyta; class Magnoliopsida; order Malpighiales; family Erythroxylaceae; genus Erythroxylum; species Erythroxylum incrassatum. Next base: position 16,102,814 of record JANVCL010000214.1, on the reverse strand, counting down.
TATGAAGATACTTAAATATATTTTGAGACTATTTATGACTTGATCTAATCTGAGTAGCTCTGCTAGTAGCATTTGGATATAATATGAATTATATAGGCACAATTGAGTAAGCTCATTGACAATAAATAGAGAAAATATTCCAATATTTTTTATTAGTAGTGATTTAAGGAATTCTTTTATAAGAGTGAATTGAGATTTAAAAATAATATTTTCAAATATAAAATATAAAATAATTACTAATTATTAAGAAATTAATTTAATACTCTATATCCAATTGAAATATATAATAACGAAAAAATTAAATTATATGTTATAGTCATGCATAAATATGCTAAGTCAATCCAATTTGATATTCCTAATATTTAGGTAGTTATGACATGTTATTAAACATCAATTTTGATTTATAATTACAAATTGTTTAATTATAAAATTAAAGATAAATTAAAAATCTCTAATGAACTATATAAAAAATCAGTTAAAGAGAGAACATATTAGAAACCAAATGGGTCACACATAAATAACATTTAAAGAGAAAAATAATTTAAATTAACTTAACTTAAATTTAAAGTTTTTAAAACTTTAAGAACAAATATGATATATTTAATTATATTAAAATTAAATTAAATTTTAATTTTAATTATAGATAAAACATGTTGTCTTTTCCTATAATTAGGAAAAGACATCAGGCAATTAACACTCGTATCTTTTTCTTCGATCTAATGTAAAATTCTCTTTTTCTACTTTGTGAATACCATTATAAACTAGCTGTAAATACCATTAGAGATTACACATTTGAATGACTTGTGATTAACAATTTTATAAGAAAAGTTTTGCAAAATTCTTAATTTTTATTTGTGATTCATTTTTTCGAATTATTTAATTTAAGAGATCCATCGAGAAATTGCATCCACAGCTCAACCACGATTGAATGTACAATAGTGATAGGAGAGCTTCCTTTAATTGATTATCTTGAAAAAAGATGTTTCATTATTATTGATTTGATAAGTTTTAAAGGCTAAAAATTGTTTGGTGTTGTATATATTCCTTATATGTTCTCTCATATCCTTTTGTGTTTGTGGTGTGCTTATTCTTTTCTTTTTTTTTTGGAAAAAAATCATGAGCCTCTATCCTTGAAAATTGTTTAATCTATGATTAGGTTATTGTTTGCTTTCAGAATGTTCATTGGGTGTTCTTATGGTCTATGGAAAACACGAATTAGAAAAACTTGGCTTATGATGATTTTATAAAAAATTGATTAAGCCTTTGGTTTGATAGTGTTCTCGATTGGTTGTGATTAGTTGTTAATTAAAAACTAAAGTGTAAGGAGATGGCTTGAAGCATTTTCTTTACTAATCACTACAAGAAAAATATGGATTAGCAATGGAAATTTAGCGACAAAAAATATACCGTTAGAAATTAGCGACGGAAAGCATATTTTTGCCGCTAAAATTGATTAATTTAGCGATGATATTAATACTTGTCGCTAAATTTGGAGGGAGTTCGTCGCGACAAAAATTGCGACGGACATTAGCGACGAAAAAATATAGCTGTCGATAATCACTATAAGTTAGCGACGAACAATTACCGACAGAACATATACCGTCGCTAAATTTGGAGGGAATTCGTCGTGGCAAAATTTGCAACGGACGTTAGCGACGGAAAATATACTGTCGCTAAATAAAACAAGTTTTAGTTTACCTACGGAAAATTTCGTTGATAAATTCAGTCGGTAAATGGATGTAGCGACGGAAATTTTCGTTTCGTCGATAAAAAGACAGGAATTATTGGTGGAATAAAAAAAATTTGAATTTACCTACGGAAATTTCCGTCGGTAATTCTGTCTGTAAATTCTTTTTAAATATCAGCTCACCCGACATCTCCTCCCTTCGTTTTCTTCTTCCTTCTTCCTATGTCTCCTTTTCGATTTTCTTCTCTCCGGTTTCTCTGTTGTGGACTCATTTTCTATTCGTTGGAGTTGTCTTCTCTGGCCATTGTCATCATGTCCTTTGGTGGAGGTATTTATGCAACTACTGTCATGTGTTTTTTCGTATATTGGATGAAAATTAATTTAAATATTTAATTACTTTTGTTTATTTTTGTATTTTGTATTTGGAAAACAACTTTAAGGTATAAATGGTAGTGATAAATTTCTGATTCTAGCAGTGCGAGGTAGGTTATGGTTCGCAAAGATTTTGTCTTGGGCTCGAACAATTTCTCTGACCAAGTTTAGGAAGCTAACCACAAGACAGTTTATTACCGAAGTAAAGCTTAGATGGGTCCATAAACACTAGTCAAACTTCCCTTATCTCAATGAATGTCTTGGCCAAGAAATAGAAGGTAACTAAAGAAACTAAACACTTTACAGGTAAATTTTTAAAAATAATTTTTAGCAAATTTATCGACGGAAAAAAATTCCGTAGGTAATTACCGATGGAAAAAAATTTCATTTGTAATTTTCTGGCAGAGACTTACCGACCGATTGGAATAATCGTCGGTAAATTTACCGACGGAATGCACAATTTCCGACGGTAAATTTATCGACATTCATATTTTCAACGCTTTTTTCTGTCAATAAATTCCGTCGCTAAATAAGCTTACCGACAAAATTTGTACATATTCCGTCGGTAATTCTCGTTGCTAATCTCTATTTTTCTTGTAACGAATGACCTTCGTTAAAGGCAATGTTAACTTTTGGTGAATCAACCTCTTCCATCACTAGAGGACACAAAGCTAGTGGCAATAGTCACCGCTAGCAAAGGTGAGATCGCCCAATTTTGCAACCTCTAGATGGAGGACCTAACATTAGTAAGAGGGAGCTATTATTAGCATGAGACATGACAAGGAGGCTTTCAGACTAATCCATACCGGTGACAGAGGTAGATGACAATAACTCCAGAAACTAGAAGGTGGTGGCGGCTAGGTTTCCAAACATGATGTTAGATTTTTCTTAAGAAGAAGGCTCCTTTGTTTGGTTACCAGGTTAACGTAATGTAAACTAAGAACAAAAGTGTTTGGCTATAAGGTTGCCTCATCTTAAGTATGGATTCAGTTACTCGGTTCTAAGAATAGAATATTCCAAAGCTTGAGTTAAGTTATTCTAAGTTCATAATTATAAGGTTTATTACATAATTGGATTAGGATAATCTATATCGAGGCAATCCTAAAATCAGAATAAACTAATTTTATAGGCAAACAAAATTATAAATTATAAATTGAATCCAGATTTATATTAATTATTTAATTTAATTATATTATGATTAATAATTAAATTGATTCATAATAACATTATTTATATTTTAATTAAATTAAAATTAAATAATTAGATTCCTTTATACTTAAGAAAAATATTTTTTAATTTACCTAAGAAAAGTGTTTCTTGACTAAAGTCGTTTATTTTAACTTTATTGAAATAAATTAAATTTATTATTTTAGAGGAACATTATCTGGTTTTATTTAGAATTTTGTTAATTTAAATAATAATTTATTTGATTTATTAGAAAAGGTATTTAAAATTAAATTTCAAAAATATTTTATTTATTAATAGAGAAAAATTAGCCTTCTTAATTATTATAGAAAATAGTTTTCTAATTTGTTAAAGAATTATTTTCTAATTAATTAGGAAACTAGTCTCTAAATAAATAATATAAAGGACTTTCTTATATTTTTTAATTAAGAAATAAGTTATTTCTAATTAGATTAAAAATGATTTTCTAATTATGTTAGAAAATCTTACCCAATAAATTATAATAAGTAAGAAAAGTAATTTATTAAAAATTTATTTTCAATTCTAGCGTTAAAGCTGAATTTATGCTTGTTTCAGTAGGCCGGCAAAGATAATTAGAACTAATTTTGTGGCATGCTAACTTGAGGAATGATTCTATGCTGTGTGCTTTGGCCTGTCAATATTCTCTTGTCTCTTTCATCCCATAGGCTAGAGACTAAGTATGTTAGAGCAAGTCTACATATCTCTTTCACATGACATCTTCAAACTTATACTCCATTCAACTATTTTAGACCAGGTCAGAGGGATGTTAGGATCCTCTGTCCTCTACTCTATCCCCTATCATGTTCCATTGAATTTCAAATTACAGTTTGCAGGAGGGATGTGGTTTTTAGTGTTTACTATATATGACATCTAAATTTAAATACCATATTTCAAATTACAGTTACAAATAATTGATTGACTTATTTTTGTATATATTTTTATTTATAATAATTAACTAATAAGATGGTGTTACTAAAATGCCTAACAGAAAATAAATGTGATATCACTTATCAATTAAATATTAAATTATAAAGCATATGGAATGGGAGATGTCAACAAACTAAGTTCAGTGCATCTCAAAATTAAATTCTTTTCTAAATGTGATAATAATATCATAAATACGGACATTAATGATTCAATTGTAGTAAACAATGGTTGGAGGATGCAATCAGACTAAAGTGAAAATGAAAACTGAAATCCTTATGAGTCCACACTTAATCAAGTGGCCTCAGTCTGCGTTTGTAGGACAGGTGGAAGAGGTGCTTTGATAAGGATTAACTGCATGCAGAAAAGACAAAAGGAAACAAAGAAGGAAAATTACCAATGCTTCGAGTGTTCTGTTTGCATGTTCTTTAAATACCTACCTCATCTGTGGTTGGTTGTGATAGTGTCAATTGATGTGCATTCAGAAGATAGCCGCAATCTCCAGGGACGGGTTTGGTTGGCTTCTCATATCCACTACCCAGAAGAACAAACTTATCAGACCAAAGAGAAAAGGACACAACAAGAATACTTGTAGATGACAAAAGCCCAAGGAACCATAAATGTCTATTAGTGTACACCAACAAAGAAATCAGGCAACCATAAAACAACCAAAAAGTTAATTCCCTATTACAAGGATCTGCCTTGAGAATAATTTTCTTCTTTAAGAAACCAATCAAGATAAAAAGAAATGTATAAACACTGAGTTTCTTTACCCATCTTCGGCATAGTTTTCATCCACATATTCATAATCAAAGCATCTTGGTTGTCCACCAAAAACATAGAGAGGATCCCCTGATTGATGACATATAAACAATGGTAACAGTTATATCCTAAGGAGCGTCAAACCTCAACTGATCCACATTCCCATCGCAAAGCAACTGTAAACTCATTCAGGTAATATTAGGAATATAAGGTAGTCAAATCTCTCATCTTAAATGTGACTTGAGTAAGTATGTCTAACATGAAAGCAGATGATGCTCACCAAAAGATTTGAGTTCATAATTATAAGAATCACGGTGTCTGAAGATGTAAGTTGCATGTCACCTAAATTTTCTTCATACTAGCAAATACTTCACAACATACCTAGTAAAGAATGTCCTATGAAAGAGAGATGAATCCGGATCTGGTGTGGCCTTCCTGACTCAATCTCAACCTGTTGAAACAGGATCAAGCATATTTGAATCTTCAGGAAAGAAGAGGAGCCCCAACCCTCATATTTCTAGAAATTTCCAGAAGAAATCCCTAGATTTATTCTGGTGAAGAGCTTACCTGGACCAATGTGCGGTTGTTATGTACATGTCTCTCAAGAACTTCAACTTTGCTCAATGCTGGCTTACCTGTTTTTACCAAAAAATAAGGATGGACATCAATCCTTTGGAAGTTAAGGAAAAAGCTGAGAGCAAAGAATGAAAAAGAACTTGGCAATCGTGGTTATTTATAATGCACTCTAAAACACTTATTTTTGCGTCAAATGAATTTTATATCTTGTTAAGGGATGTGTAAACTTGAAATTTCAACAACCTGAGGGTGACGCAACATAGAGCCCTTTGGCTACTCCTGGATATCGAACCATTCCAATTGGCTGTTTAATTATAACCTAAGAAAGGAATGAAAACCATATTATGTAAACAACTTACGATAGTTTCACTTCTGCAAAAACAGCAGGCACAGTCAAGTGTAAAATTTTTACCTTATCTTCCTTAAGTATTCCACTAACTAGTGCCCGGTAAATCTTTGAAATCTTCCTACTCCTACTAAGCTCCATGCTGTTAAGAATGTTCATCATCAAAGAATTCTATGCTTGAAATTGAAATATCAATTTTAAAACATATGTAAACTACCAACATCATTATAACATCTGGAATTTCAGTTCTATCTGTAGTATGTATTAATTGAAAGTAGCAACATATGCAGGGATCAGAATAATATGTTTTTTTCTTAGCATTTGCCACGGCATTTCAGGTAGAATATTCCTAGGAAAAGATGGTAGAGCACCGATTCCACAAATCTATACTCATTAACAATTAAGATAATGTAATGGCTTTAAAGGTAAAGGAAGTTTAACTCATTAAATAACAACTGTAGCTGAGAGTGTCATTGACCTGTTGGACTCAATAAGAGATGTTCCATTGGCAAAATATTTAGCAATGCAAGTCTTAGCCTTCATGGTCTTTGCACAAAGCAGTATTCCTATAAGCGTTCAACAATAAACCATTTAGAAGTATGAAGAGTTATTCAGCCTCCCACTTTTCAAATTTACAAAGCACCATTCGTGTGCAGCAGGAGGCCTCCAGAAATAGCTAGTTGTAAAGTGGCTATAAGCAGTATAAAGTGATGGATATTTGTCATGTACAAGAGAAACACAAGCAAACTTTACTGGCTCACCAAAGAGAGAACTATTTACAAGAGTTGATCTCAAATTCCTACATCAAATTTCCACACTTTCTCAGAATTTCAGAGTGTTATGGTAGCGGTTGTGAGTAACGTCATAAAAGCTCCAAAGGTGCACAGGCATTCTAAAGATCGCAACAATGCTTGAAATTGGAATCATATTCTTATTTAAATAATTGTCAAATCAAATCCCAGACAAATGCGGCCAACAGTTAATTGTCATTATCATTAGCAACAGTCAACAGCAGTTAACCTGAGGTGCCCCTTCCCAAACGATGAACAGGAACTGGATGGGATTCTCTACTAGCTAGGTCAGGTTGTTGTCCACTTGCCCACCATTGGAGCTGCGTCAAAACAGTTCGTTGCTGGAAAAGCCCTCCAGGCAAAACTTGAAGGCCTGAGGGCTTGTTCAAAGCAATCTGGACACGTATACCAATGAGATGCAATTCTATCATTCAATAAACAGAAACTTGCAACCATGTACATGATTCCATTGATTTCTCAAGGATATAGGAACTACGAGCGCAATGAATCATATAATAAGTGAACCTCTAAAAAACTACACATATCAAGAACGATGATATTAAACAAGCACAATAGTACTTACCATGTCATCATCTTCATATAAAACATCAAGTAAGTAGGGGGCATCTGGCTCTCTCCAGGGGAGCCTATGGTAGACTAATTCAGCACCAGACCTAAGCCAATTTAGAAAAAAAGAAGGATTTGTTTACAACTTCACATACAAGTTCGAATGCTTCTTTAAAATGCAATCCTTAAGTCTCTTTCTTTTCTCTTTGATCAAGCAATTACGTGAGGATACCTGAGGATAGTGCTGGGTTCTGTGACGACACTACCGTCAATAGTAATCTGCAAAGATACAACATATTGGTAATACATATTCTTATTAATTGAAGAATTTGATCGTTTATCTTTGATTACGAGGATTGAACCTGTCCGTTGTGTATTCGTTGCAGCCACCTGTTGAACTCATGGCAATAATGAAACTTTCAAATAGGGAATGAAAGAAAAGGAAAAAAACGACGATAAATTTGATAGGTTATATACCCTTGAAGAGGTGCCGAGTTCTTATACTTGGTGGAGTAGAAATCTATCAATGTCAGTTCTGTAATTACACACAGAAGAAGCACATATTCAGGGTCTGAAACGAAACAACTAGAAGTAGATCAAATCAAGGAACAAAAGCAAGTTTCTTTCTAAGGAGAAAGTAGTTGGATCGGTTAAGGACCAGAATCTGAGGGTTTGACAACGTCGTTGTAGCGGAGGCCGTCATTGAATTCTGGCCAAGGGACACCGAATGTCCGGAACATGGTTTTAGTCGCAGTGGAGGGAGAGGGAGGAGATAATGACTCAAAAAGTAAAACTTCTTTCAGTTGATTGGCCTACTAATTAGCTGCTGTGCTTCTTTCTTAAATAATCGGCGCGACAACTGCTCGTAGTCTTTGCTTTCAGAATTGCTATTATGAAAACACTATGAGCAGTCTGGAATGGGGTATCCGTATTTTGCCCAGACAGCATCAATTAGGCGGCAAGTAAGATATCGCGAAAAGACGGAGGCCACAACTCATCAGAAATGACACATTACAGAAGTTGGGACAATTCCATGATTTCCAACAAAAGAATACATATATCAGTCCCTTCTGTTTCTTTTATTTTGTTCCGAACAACAATACCAACAACAAAATAACAATAATATTGATAAACATTTGCCCCACACAATGAATTACATGAAATAGAACCCAAAGGATAAGCGAGGGATCCACAAGCATCAAGATTCTGAATCAGCAGAACACGTCTGCTGCTGAAGAGGAAGCACCAACCACCTGAAGGGAAGCTCGATACTCTACTGAATCACCGCAATGACATCCTTTAACAGCAGCAATTTGTAAATGGGTTGCGCTATTTTCAGATGTTTCTTTGAGAGTCATTCCTTCTCTTGCAGCTACTACCTTGAGCCGATAACGCTCTGCCCTTGATCCAATAACCTGCCCCAATACAGATGCTGCAATTGTAAATGCCATAGCTGACTTGGGCATCAAAACGGATTTCCTTAGCATAGCTATGAATGGAACAGCTGCATGCACAGCTGCAAACCATGATGGTGAAAACTTTTCTGTGTGTTCTCTCCATATTCCTAGTGGGACATTCGCTGCCATACCCAGCATCCCAATCACAAGAACTTTTGCTGGCAAGGGTTGTGGTCGCAGATTCTTTGCAAAAGCAGTTTGTGCTAAGGCTGCTCGGGCTGCAACCACTGCAGGCGGGCATTTAAATTTCATGCCTGGAGGGGGTTGGAAAGCTTTTGCAACAAGTGGTAAGACATTACTGACTGCTCGATAGGACTTTGCAATAGGACAATTACCATTTTGCAGCCATTCATTGCCCATTGCCTCGTGATTAGATTGTCCTCCCTGAATGTCAACATGAAAATAACTTCAAACAAGTTACTATTTTAACATTATACCCAGTAATGAATTATATAACAAATTTCAACGGGCTCAAAATAGTTCTTGAAAAACAGCGAGTTACATAAAAATACAGCCTTGAACTTGAAGTTCCACAGAAGCAGTAGTAATATTAGATTATTTACCTTTGAAGAAGATTTCTTCTTAGATGAATCGGAGTTTTTCTTCTGGTTACTCCACTTCTTAGAGAAAGAATCAAAGCTGAATGGACCACCAGGTCCAAAAGATGAAAGACTGATGGTGGCTGCCTTTGCAGCTAATGGATTAAACTCCATTAGGCTTGGTTTTGGCTCCACTTTGTCAGAGTGCGAGAATGATCTTTCAGAAAGTGGGACTACTCCCTCTCTTCCGTGGAATAGCCTGAATGACATTTCAAAATTGGGACCATCTTCAAAAATTGGACCTTTTCCTGTTCGCACCTGGCAAATACAGTCGCAAAAAGTACTCTAAGACTATTTGATTTTCAGTTAAATTTGGCTTCTCACTCTAAAAGGAAGAGAAGATAGAAGCACACAAGAAACATAGAAAGCAAGTAACGTACAGGCACTGGGAAAGGAATGGTGGAAAAGGAGAAATTAGTAGGCTCATTGATGTTTCTCAAAAACGGACATCTAAGCATGTCTAATTGAGATGTTACAGACTCCTCATTTAAGCCTCTGAAGAGAAATTCCATCTTACTAAGCCGTAAAGTTACCTGCAAAAGGAGAAAAAGTCAACACCAAAGTTCTCAGAAAGGCAAAACAAAGGTTTATGTAAAAATGGAGCTTGCTCAGCTCCAGAAACTATAACCAAGAGGGTTTAAAAGGGAAAAAACGAATGGTCAACATACAAGTCTTAATAAAACCGAGAAAAAGAACTCATGCTCATGGTGATTTTCATTTATTTGAGATAAAGAGAATGTCACACATATTGAAACATTTAATCAAAACATTCAGGAGTCATCAAGCGAAAAGTTCATAAAAACATGAACTTTCGCTAGAATTCCAGGACCATTAAACTACACTTGTAGAAATACCACACATATATCAATCAAATTATCAATCGAAGATTGAAACCCCATTTGATTGCAATCGTACAAAAATTCCAAAGTCACAAGAATCTAAATCAGCAAAATACAATATTTATCTTGCAGCCAATTTTGTAACCAAAATCGGAACCCGCAACAAATTGGTGATCTAGAACCGAAAACCAATCAGAGGAATAAAAAAACTAACATGTACACATCAAAACCAACCAAAGAAAACGCAGAACACAGAGAGTTATGAGAGAAAAAACAGTCGAACATAAGAGCGGTAACTCTATAAAGGAATGATACCTTCCCTTGATGCAAAAACCGAAGATAGGAAAGGAAAATGGGGAGGGAAAGAGGGTATAGTAGAGAAAGTGGAAAATGAAGACAAAAGAGTTAGGTGAGTGAGTAGGAAGAAAGAGAAGACATGGTTGTGGTTGTAAGGAAGAAGGGAAGGAAAAAGAGGAAACGGCGCCGTGCTGACCACACGCCTTCGGTTAGGCTTTGGAATAAGACAGACAGCCCTGGGGTTAGGCCAACTGACACCGCTAATGCAGCCAGTAAGAATGTGTGAGACTCTGCCACTCTGTCTGCGTTTGGACTTTGAATTTTTAATTTTGTCTTTATATTTGGACTCTTTTTACTTTCTTTTTTTAATTAAAAATAATCACAATAATAAATAATTTATTACCAAATATTGGTTAAAACTAATTAAAATAGAATCATCGTTAAAGTATCTACGAAGAAAGAAAAAAAGAGGTTAATCCGAATTATTGTTTTAACAAAATAGTATACGTTTACCGAGTTGATGGGGTTCAGGAAAAACAGGTGTTCAATTTGTTTTTCCAATTCATCTTTTATTAGTACACGCGCTTGAAACAAAATTGGAGTCTGTATGACACAAAAGGCATAAATCACGTAGGTTAGAATCCACTCAGTCACCACACCAAATCAAACTTAGAATCATCGTTGGAACTGTGTTATAAATATGAAACAGAAACAGACTAGACATATTATACTTGATCAACCCACATTTTTAAAAAAATGAAGACAATTTAGAATGATGCAACATTTACAGATTCCATCAGCAACGGCATTATCTATATTTGCCATTTGCAAAGGGCAGCAATATGTGCTTGCCTGCCTTTCCAAACGAAGAATTTACAAAAAGGAGATCAACTGTAAGTACCCAAGTTAAAGGAAGCAAAAACGCGCTATCTTGAAATGACGACAATATCTACCTTTATCTGGAAAAAAAGGCATCAGCAAATTAGTTCTGGGAAAGGAGAATTGCACTAAAAAGTTCCTCTCTTTTCAAGCTCTTCATCTTCACAATAAATCTGTTACTAGGGTGCTGCTTCCTCCCCTGATCTCTTGTACTCTGGTTTCAGCTCATATGATCCTTGATTAGTTCCCTTGTTGTTATAGATGCAGAGATCTTTAAGTATATCCTTTAAGAATTGCTGTAGGAAGAGACAATTTGTTAATTAAAGATGAAAACCTCAACTAACTTCAATACCCTGAACCCAAGAATTTTCAATCGGATCCCAACCATCTATCCTTAGGCCCTTAAATGTATGTACGGAAGAAATTGGTTTTCAGCCCGTTAATTTAAGTCAAACTTCTGCTCTTTCCAATATCTAAGTACTTGATAGAAGAAGTCTGACATTAAAAGTCAATAATCCTGAAAAGGTTAACAAACATGTGCATTCTGAAATGTAAAAATTGACTTGACAAGAAACAGTGAAACTAAATAGTCGATGACGTGCATTTTGAATCAAAATTTCCCCAAGGTTTTGAATCCCAAAAGAAGCATTGCTAAAATGTAATCAAGAACTATCAGGGGGATTCAGGCAGTTCTAGCTCGAACAATAGTTCAGACGGCTTTCTTCACATATTCCCAACTGCCCACATTTATAAAAGACAGCTCGCATAAGAAAAACCATCAAGTTTACAGTTTTAGCATCTGTGACAATTATTGCTATGAGACAATCTGAAAACCAAAGAGAACAGAAAGTGGCATGAATGGTGGACTAAGAATTGCTTAAGTCGCCAAAATTGATCTATCACATAAAACGACAAGTTATTCATAGTTAGCATCCACACTTTACACAGCAGTGAGGTGATCAGTAAACATACCTCAGGTTGATCTGTCTCTTGGATGAGTTGTCTTAATGTCCAATTTGGCTGCCTTTCAAAGAGTTTAAACATAATCGATTCCATTTCTCCCCGGTCCCTTCTCGTCCTTTTCGTTTCTGATCCCTTGGGTGGCAGCTTCTTCTTCTCCTATGGCAAACATATTCCTTCTAGTTAATCCCAATGTTCCAAATAACATAAATTTGGTCATATCAGAGTAAAATGCTCCCACTTAGATCTAAACCATTCATGAAATTACTGGTGAAGCACAAGTTAGCTGAAGTACACTCAATCCAGTAACAATCATCCCTGGCATAGGCCTCATATGAGTTCCCTTGTCATTGTCGATGACCTGAAAAGGGAATAAATAAGGATTAAAGACTCTAAACGACCCTTAATCGTTTGATGCCAAAGATGTTACTAGAAGTCAAACCTGTATCTGCCTATTTTTTGTCATGTACTTGCTAGTCCTTTCACGACAAAGTTTCCCATAGCTCTCAAGGTTTTCATTATGAGGTCTCATGTCAAATTTGTTTATTATTTTTCCCTCCACAGATACTTTTCCTGCATGCAAAGAACAACTAACTTCTGAATAGTTTCCTTATCTGAGCTTCAAATACCATACAAGCAACAAAAATAGAATTAAGATAGAGAACGAAGAGAACTCACCTTGAAATAAAAATGAATGAGGTAAAGGGGGAAAGGAAATATTTCTGATCTCAAAGAATCACAAATCCATAAGCATTATGCAAGTCACCAAACCACGATCACTTTTTTTTCTTGTATGCTCAATATGATTTTGATCAAATCTTCTTCTTATTTTCTAACTAGTACATTGATTACCCAAACACTCCAAATACAAAATAGACATCCTTTTTTCCTGAGAGGAATTCATGGAAAAACAAGAGCAAAAGCATAAGAAGGAATGCTATATCCCATAACTATGAGAAAGGTAAATGCTTAATGTTTCTCCTGATTGCAAACATTCATATATTTTCGTGTTTGCTTACATAGCAGCTGTGTGTGTACATAAGAAAGCATTTTTTTTCCATCTGAAACAAGCACGTATAGAATTTAACAGTTTCAAATTGACCAGCGTAAACAATATAGCTGAGCCACCCTTTTTTTTTTGCGCGAAAATTATCTGTGTTGCTTTTTTCAGTCATAAAGGACAGGAATTGTCCATTCTTTTAGATGAATAAACAGAAAAACTAGCGCAGAAAGGTAGTGATACATATCAGATAAGTTTTCCAAGGTAATGAATACCAATTACAAAAACCTAAATGTATAAACGCAACAGAAAAACTAGCGCAGAAAGGTAGTGATACATATCAGATAAGTTTTCCAAGGTAATGAATACCAATTGCAAAAACCTAAATGTATAAACGCCAAGAAAGATGCAAACTGACCTTGAGATGACTCAGAAAATACAGACATGGGGATGAAGTCCTTAGAAATCTCCATTGCATAGCATTTGGGTGCATTCCCAGAATCATTGCCAGCCAATTCCATGGTGAACTGAACACCATTGCAAGATTCATATGAGATGGAGGGAATTATTAGACAAGTCTCCCTAACAGAAACTTATATGTCGTCCCTTAAATTTCCAAACCTATTCTGTCATTATTTTTCCTTTAGCATCATCCACAGACAAAAGCAAGGGGGAAAAAAAGAAAACAGATAATGGCTTAATTTCACCATATGCAGCCTTTCCTCATAGGATCACAAACGAACATTTCATCCATCACGGCACATACTCTTGTGCACTGAAATTTCATCATGATGAGCACCGAACCATTACACACAACGAGATATTCAAAAGCATCAAGACACTGTCATTTAAAACATCTTCAACTATGCAGGTATCCCATTGAAAAGGAAACAAAAAAATAGAAAAATGAAGCATTCGACATGCATTCTGCCAAGTAAAACAAAAGCAGATAATACCAATCTTGGAACTCTAACAAAGAATGAACTTTTACTGTGATAGAACCAGACAGCACTAGGAATATTACAGCTCTTGTAAGTACCTTAATCGTATACACAGTAACATGGAATCAAGCTTCTTGGACCAAAAACTCTTAACATTACAATCTTACCTCACATTTTGTATGCAGTGTGATGAGTGAAATAGTAAAAAGAAAAGTGCGTTGTGCTCTTGAATTTGAGACAAAGAAATGACATTTAGAAAACTATTTTTAAGCATTTGAAGTTGAAAAACGAGTCAATGCAATAAAAAAAGAAAGAAAAACCTAGAAATCGAAGAATGCAATTGAAAACAAATAGGGAAAAGCACAAAACTGGAATCCAGAAAGAGAAGGCGCAAAGCATGAGCGTGAGAGAGACAGTTCTTGGAGAAGGCAAATTAAATCGAACAAACCTGAGGAGAGGAATTGTCATCGTTGGAGGTAAGAGGGTCAATGGAGAGAATGACTTTGGCCACCGGCCGGGAGTGGTCGTCGGGCGATGGCGGTGTTTGAAGGGAGCGAGATACCAAAGCAGGGCACTTCATTAGCCAGACGGCTCTGTCGGCTTTGGTCATATCCAGGTATCCGCCAGCGGTGGCTTTGAGAGCGTTGCCGGTTCTATGGTAGTTACTACTGGCGGTGGTGTGGGACAAGTCGTCCATGGTGAAAAGAAACGGAAAACAAATAACAGAAAAGGAAGGATGAAATTGAAGGGACGTTTCTTACTGCGTAACAATTAACAAATCAAAGCCGGAGGTAATTATTATGGTTCCAAATTTTGCATTTAAAACCGATCGGGTCTGGTTGTTTGTTTACAGATTAGTATATTTATAACGTGACTCTAACATAAACTACCTCCATATAGTATAAGCGTAAGTTTGTGTACTATCGTATTTTTTCAGATCTCGTATTTTAGTGAAACTTCAATTAAGTGGTGATGATAATATGAAGTTTTTTTTTATCATATATCTTTGCATATAAGGAAAAAAAATCTAAATTTCTTTGATGTAATTTTCAATTTAAAAAAATTTACCTCATTCATTGGAATATGATGAGAACAATCTTGTATTATTTTATTTTTATTGATAATTAATTTACAAGTGCTTATTTTGTTTGAAAGATGATCACAGTTTTTAATATTCTAATAATATTAGATTTGCGTAACAATTTTAAAATAATATTTTATATATTTTAGTAAATTATACCCTTTTAATGAATTTTTAATTGACATGAAATAGTCTTGTATTTTTATTTAAAAAATTATATATCAATACTTATTAGTTACTATTATATAATAAATAAAACTAGTATTACTTAATTGATTATTAAAGTAAAATTTTCATAATATAAATCATATTCTTATTAATATAATAAATTAATCATTTACATTGAATTTTCAATTAAATATTTTTATAAATGTACTTTTATTTTGTCAAAATGTAGTAATTTATATTTATTAACAGATATTTCGTGAATGAAATAATAAAATTAATTCATTTTAGATGTTATTAAGTATGTTTCTTAATAATTCTAATGATTATAGATAAATTTCATAACATTCTTTCCTACATTCAAATAGAATGTCTGTTTGCAACAACTTAGACAATGGTATCGTAATATTGGAAAAATCTTTAATAAACCTACAATAAAATCTTACATATCCAAAAAACAGATCGAACATTTCTAACGTTTATAGGTTAAGGTAAGTTCACAATTAGATCCACTTTTGCTTTATACCCTAAATGAAATCATATGTCCCAAAACGAGGACTTGATCATAAAATGACATTTTTCATAATTTAACACTGAATTTGTTTCAATACATCTTTTGAGAACCTTGTATTAACGATTTAAGCAGCCATCAAACGAATCTCTATAAATAACAAAATCATCTATGAAAACTTTGATGTAATTCTTAATATACTTTTAAAGTATACTCATCATGCACCTTTATAATATACCTAGAGCATTACAAAGATTAAAAGGCATTCACTTGAAGGCTTACGTTCCAATAGGGCAATAGTCTTTTCTTAATCTTCTTGAGCAATGACTATTTGGTAGTAACCTAAAAAACTATCCAAAAAGAAAAAAAATTTATCAGCAAGTCTTTCTGACATTTGTTTTACAAAGGGTAATGGGAAATGGTCTTTTCTAATGGCCAAGTTAATTTTCCTAAAGTCTATGCACATTTGCCACCTATTTTGATTTCTTGTTACTATCACCTCGGTTTTCTTTGGTATAACGTGAATCGGACTCATCTACTCACTGTGCGAGATTAGATAGAATATACCTACATCCAAAATTTTTAGAATTTCTTTTATTACCACTTCTTTCTTTGTTGGATTGAGTCTTCTTTACCTTATTGGCTTAACTTTCTCTTCTAATAGAATCCTATGCATGCAAATTGTTGGACTTATGCCTTTTATATCAATATTGCAGTTTTGTACTCCTTTAGAAGTGCTACTAGCCTTTCCTTTTACCGTGTACTTAACTTCTTTTGAGATGATCACAAGAAATGACTATCCTTTACCTAAATAGATATACTTCAGGTGATCAGGTAAGGTCTTCAGTTCTATCTTTGGAACCTACATTACAAAGACAAAAGGCATTCAGTTGAAGGCATATGTTCTAAAAGGGCATGTAAATGTAGTCTTTTCTTAATATTCTAGAGTAATGAATATTTGGCAGTAACCTAAAAAACCATCCAAAAAGTAAATACATAATTTACTTACAAGTCTTTCTAACATTTGTTTTACAAAGGGTAATGGGAAATAGTCCTTTATAGTGGCCAAGTTATTTTTCCTAAAGTCTATGCACATTCACCATCCCATTTTACACTCTCATTGGCAGCAACTCATCATTATGATTTCTTATTATTGTCACCCTAGTTTTCTTTAGCATAATATGAACTGGATTCACTTACTTACTATTTGAGATAAGATAGATTATACTTGCAGCCAAAAGTTTTAGAATTTCTTTCATTACCACATATTTCATTGTTGGATTGAGTCTTCTTTAGGGTTCCCTTATTAGCTTAGCATTCTCTTCCAAAAGAATCCTATGCATGCAAATTGTTGGATTTATGCATTTTATATCAATTAAGGTCCAATATTGTAGTTTTGTAAATAAAAAGAAGAAGAAAAAGAAGTGTTTGCTTCATGCTTAGTTCATATTGCAGTTGATAATTTATAGGAAGAGAAAGAATAAGAAAAGATTGTAATATTATAATACTTCTTTGATTGTGTATGGTAGTTTGTTCTTTTTAGATGTAGTAGCACTCTTCATTGAAGGTAAATGCCAACAATGTCTAGATAAACTTCTACTTTGGTTCCTCCTCTCTCTTTCATCTTCTTCTTCTCATCATTATCATTTGAACTACAAACTTTTCTTCCTCTTTCTCCTCAATTTTTTTCAAATTCTAGCTCCTTTTCACTTTCCATTTGTTCCCTTGACCTTAGCTTAGTGTTGTTAGGTAAAGAACCTTATTGCCCTTCAGAGATGATCTTAGTAAGTTGTTCAATCTAAATCTCCAAGTTATGAATGGAGGCTTCAACCCTTTAGAAGTGAGCCTCATTTGTAGTAATGACTTTCATCATAAGCTTCTTAAGACTTGGCTTCCTTTCTTAAAACCTTTGTTAATGAAATCTAGATGGAACTTGATTCTTTCAAGTAAATTTGGGATTGTCTCTCTATCTTGGATTATAATTATCATTAGATGGGATGTTGTGTCACCATTTCCTTATAAAATTTAGTTGCTCATTAAATTTTCAAACATTCTAAGGTACCTAAGAATCATGATTAGGGTGTGGCCAATGCCATAAATTTCATTGTGCATCACTAGTACTACTGGTTGATCTTCCAAATACATATTATTAAGAATCTTACTTTAAGTATATAATCTTGCTATAAGTGATGTGATAAGTGAATCCCCTATAGAATATTATCCTCCTCATTTTTTCATCGTGTTTGGTATCAATAATAATAAATACCTAAATCCTAAAATTTGGCTACAAACATAATATCTAGAACAAGAGTTCTAAAAATAAAGAAATATAAAAGAAACAAAAATATCTAGATTAATAAAATTAAGATGTAAAAGAAAATAAAAGTAGTTGGATTAATAAAAATAAATCTTTCCTAACATTATAGTCTTTGACAATAGTGTTAAAAAATTAATATGAAAATAATTATTGAATCACAAATCAATACTAAAAGAAATCACTAAGGCGTGTGCTACCGTCATTTTCTATAGTATAGTTTAGGTGGGTTGAGTGTCGATCCTATAAAAACTATAACTACTAGTAACAATTATCTTTTTATTATCTAATTTTACAAAATGAATGATTGAAATTAAAGAAAATGAATAAATAAGCTAAAATAAAACTGAGAATTAACCAAATTAAAATGATGAGCAATAATAAAGCAACTAGTAGATAAATAAGATTTAGATGAGAATTCTCTTAAAACATATCCTATATTTTGAATTTATACTAACTTAATGATTAAACCTATATCTTTGGATCGATAAGAAGTTCAATTTTATAAATGTATTCTCTCTAGCAATATAGCTTATATTCTTAAGTTAATTAACATAAATCTCTTTTTGATAAAAACCCCTAAAAATGTATTGTTTTGCTGTGTGAATTAATACGCTAGGTTTGACTATAGCCTAGAAGATTTATATGGCCCTATCTCTAAGGCCCCATATAACTCTCATTATTCATGTTGTGATCTATTCACACATATTATCTCTCCATCCCACTATACGAAGTCTAAAATTAAATAAAAATGCCAGCATATTTCTATTCAACTCAATATAATCATAAATAATTCTTATAAACACTAAAGTCTTGCATTAGAATTAAATTCACATCCCAATTAGTCCATAAAAAAGATAAAGAAAACCAATAAAGGAAACAAGATAAAAGAATGAGCGCTTATAGATCTTGAATCTTGATATTTCTTAATTAAGTAATTCTTGATTTGAATCCCCTCTTTCCTCCAAAGTTGCTTTTTTCACTACAACAAAAATGGCATACGGTAACAAGTGATAAGTGCTATTAAATATGAATGGTAACACTAATGAGTATGCTATGACAACCCATGTTACTAAAGATATGATGCTTTAGTAACAGTTTTGACATGTTA
>JANVCL010000214.1:16068584-16083329 GCA_026546855.1 Erythroxylum incrassatum | reverse complement strand
TTAAAATAGTAACCTTTTATAATGTTTAGTAACACTTAAAAAAATTGTTATCAATGATAAATTATATGTTATAAAATGATAAAGTGTTACTTATAAAATTAAGAATCATAACATTTTAAGATATAATGTTACCGTAGATAGGAATTTTATAACATATTGTCAAAAGTATTACTGTCTAGTGTTACTGTATGTCATTTTTGTTGTAGTGCTTATTCTCTCAAAATGTTTAAAATAAGTTCTTTGGTCCACCTATATGACTCTCCTTCTCTTTCTCTTTTTATCACGAAACCTTAAAAATTTTGTCAAATATGGGTTAAACACAAGACTATTTAGATCTCTGTGTTGCTTTACACCCTCTTAGATTTTTTTTGTAACATTCACCACTAATATGGGTTTACAATATGGTAATGTCTTTACCTTATGTTAGGTTCCTACTTATTCTATTTCATATTTGACACTTCTTACTCTTAATATAGGTTAAAATTTACGGAACACAATATCATATAGGTGTTTTGTTAAAGAACATTGCACCTTTTATAGGTTGTGTTCTTTGTGTAAGCAAATCATCAAAGAAATATAATGCACTAGTTCGCAACATGAGGTTGAACACAATTATATATTTCTATCTTGTTCTAAATATGGGATCAAGTTCAACCCATATTCATCCAAAATCATCTAAAAATTCTCCAAATTGACTCTAACTTCACCAAAGTTATTCCCTTTTCATTGGAGAGCTTAAAAAGTTCTAAACAAAATATAAACTAACATAAGTACCATATCTTATGGAAAACATCAAAATATAAGAATAATGCTCTATAAATTAATGTTAAAACATAGTGTAACTAGTATTTATCAAATTTTCACAAGATTCCTTTTGAGTATTGGTCTACTTCTGGACTTAGTTATCTAGCAAGCTCCATTAGCAACCCAATTTGCTCCAGCTAGCATACAACTAGCTTGAGGAGAGTAAGCCATGCTAAAGTTTTTATGTAAGTAGAGAAAGAAAGAGTTTCACTTGAAACTCTAATTATTCAAATACTAGATGAAAGTAAGGGCTTAATAATCTTTGAAATATCTCAACTACCCTATAAACTAAATCAAAACACTCACTAGGATTTGGAAGCCTATAGGAAAGAAACTCAATTTAAAAGTCAAACTAAGCTAGAGAAAGTGCTGGAATCTAAAACTGAAGGAGTGAATGTAACCAGTTTCCCTACTCAGGATATAATACCTAATCCTTAACTAGTTTAAGAATCTATGCTCCTAAGATAATCTTATAGAACCCTAAGAATGATAACCATACATGTTCAACTTGGAAGAAACTAAAGCTCCTTATGTTATTACTATAACTAAGCTACTAGAAGTGCATACGGCTGTCCCCATTGGTAACTTTGAAATAAATCAAAACTAGGATATTAATAGCAAGGATGAAGAAAGTATAAAGCAGAACAAAGACATCCCTAAGGCACATGGATTCGAGACAATATATCAATGGAAATAGTTTACACTATTATCAAGGAAAAAACCTAGTAGGATATCCAGGGGAAAGGGTCCTTAAGCCTAACCATTTTAATGTTTATAGCTTGGATTGTTAGCGGCTTAAATTAAAACAAGAAAAAACAAATTACCTAAGATTTTTTTGTGAAATAAGAAACCAACTTTAGTTGGCCTACCAAACGTAGGCGTATAAGACAATTGTTGGTAGCAGAAATGATTATGCTTAGGTGGATGTGTGGCATTACTAGGAGAGATAAGGTCCAGAACCGGATGGTGAGAGATAGACTATGGGTAGCTAGCTTTGTCGACAAGTTGAGAGAGACTAGGCTTAGGTGGTATGGGCATGTGCGGAGGAGGCCCTCTAACGCTCTGGTACAGAGATGTGAGGGAATAAAACTTAGTAAATATAAGAGGAGGAGAGGGCAGCCTTACAAGAACTGGCGGGAAGTGATGAAGGAGGATATGTCAGAGTTAGCCCTTAATGAGGTCGTTGCTAGAAATAGAAAAATTTGGCGGGATTAGATAAGTGTAAAGGATTAACCATTGCAATTACTAGGAGATGCTGTGTAACGTTGCGCAGATCGCACGGCAGGTGCGGGGGGACAGTAGGGAGCCATTCTGGCAGGGTCTCTGAGGAAGGTCCCATTACCAACTGAGTGACAAGGTAGGATGGACTTTGTAGGCTTTTAGGTTCTCGTAGATTTGGCCTCCATCAGGTATTCCCCATTATTGGTATTTTCATTATTTTATGTTTTTTAATGAATTGTTTTTTTACCCTACATCATCCTTATATTGTTTCATTTGCATATAGGTCCATCAGAAACAACCTCTCTATTATGTAGGGGTAAGGTTGCATACTATCTAACCTCCCTAAACCCCACTTCATTGCGGAATTTTGGCCTGGGTGCTGATGATGATGATGATATTATGCAAGGACCTATGGTTTTTTTGGAAAAGCTAAGGTAACTATATCTAATCATTCAGACAAATAAAATGAGAAAAGTATAATGATCTATGATCCTGGTGTTATCAAAGTACTTCATGTTTAAAGTTCTGATCAATTTATCAACTTGAGGATTAATATTGCTTCCATCTTAGGAGACATCAGTGTTACATTCATTTATATACCTAACATAGCTTTTCAAAGACATTAATTGTGAGAGGATATAAAACTAATTTCAATATCTTCACAATTTACTTGGCTTATCATATGGTAGTTTAATTGAGCTCTTTATGGATATCAATATGAAGGCTCAATTCAGTTACTCAAATTTTATGATGATGGATTTATGAATTGTTTAAGTTTCTTTAGTTTGATAGACTTAAAATATAATGGGAATTACTTTATTTGATGAAACATGTAATGAGGATAATGATTAATCATAAAGAAGCTTAATAGAGGCCTTATCAACACATTTTGGGTGGCCGAATTTCCTTGTAGCTTTGACTTTTAAAACTCTTCCTTATATATGATTATAGTTAATAAAAACTCTACTTCATATACAAAAGAGGAGACTGAAAGTACCTTTCAAAATTTGTAATCATTTGATCAACCTATAAGGATACAAAGAAGCGGTTAGGAAAGGGTAGCATTTCAAACTGAGGGATATAAAGCTTTTAAGTGTTGATTTGCAACGAATTAGAGAAGAGCTCAATATGTTTCTTAAAAAGCACTTTTGCAAGGATATGATTTTCACCATCTTTAAAGAAATAAGTGAACTACTATTAGCTCATGAAGAGCTTAACACCATCCCTGATAAAAATGATACCAAGTTGAAAGATATAGTTGTAGTTAACAAATACCCTCAAGTGCCTAAAGCTCAAAATTCTCTCTTTAAAGAAAAATTAATAGTTAAAAAGCTTCAAAATGGGGATAGGAATTTAGCTTAGTTCTTTAATATGATTTAAGAAAGAAGAAACATAAAAGAAAAGAAAAGATTCTTAGTATACCTAAATAGAGTCTTATGCTAAGGAAAAATAGAAAATGAAAGTTTAACTTTCAATTACTTCAGCAATTTCTTAGGGGCTAAAGCTAACTTTACTTTCTTTATGCAAGTCTTAAAGCTCTTTCATTTCCTTAATCCTCATATAGTAGCAAATAGATTCTCTCAACATACTCATTTTATCCATTAAGGAAAAAAATGTTGTGTTCTATGGACCCTAACAAAGCACCAAGACCTAATGGCTTCAATGCACTTTCTTTCAAAATCCTAGAATATGGTTAGCAACCAGATCATTAAGGTCATTAAGGAATTCTTCTCCTTTGCAAACTACTTAAGGGAACTAAATAAGATGTGCATATACCTAGTTCCTAAGATTCCTAATCCCACTTTAATCAAGGGTTGTAGACCTATTATTTATTATAACACTCTTTATAAGATCATCTATAATATATTAACTACTAAATTGAAAGATATATTAAAAGACATCATCAATCCCACTTAAAAAGCCTCCATTAAAAAAAGATGCATTGGTGATAATATACTAATGGCATATGATATTTTAATTTCATATTATAAGAAAAAAATCCATCAAAAGCTACTAAATTGAAATAGACTTCTACAAGGCTTTTAATTCCATCAACGGGATATCTTAAACACTTTTGAGGTTTTTGAATTTCCAAGTAAGTTCATCATATGGCTAGATCAGTGCATCTCTACTCTTATATATAGTATTCTAGTCAATGGTGAACCTACTTTGTATCTAAAGGAGCCAAGGAAATTAGGCAAAATTATCCTCTATCACCTTATATATTCACTTTTTTCATTAAGTTCTTAACTACACTTATCACTCTTAATATTAGTCAAGGTATGCCTTTTGAATTTAACCATAAATGTAAGGACTAAAGGCCCATCAACTTATCTTTTGCTAGTGACTTGATCTTACTTTGTAGTGGTAATTAATAATCAATTAGAACTGTTATAGACTCCCTCAATCAATTCTCAACTTTTTCAGGTCTTAAAGTTAATAACTCTAAAAGTCAAATTTTTATATATGCTACTCTGGATGATCTAGCTCAACAATTTTCCAACATTTTAGGCCTTAAGCTTTAGGTTCCATCATTTAAATACTTAGGGATTCCCATCATAATTACAACACTCACAAATATAAATTCCATACATTTATTCAACTTTATACATAAAAGAATTGAGAGTTATAAAAATAGTGTTCTTTCTTATTCTAGGAGACTCCAACTAATATCTTTGGTGCTAAAAAATCTTCATATACATATTGGAGTTCTCATATATCCCTACCTTAGAATTTGATCAAAGCCATTGAGAGTATCCTTAAGAACTTTTTCTAGTTTGGTGAAATAAGTAATCATCAAACAGCTAAAGAGAGTTAGTAAAAATGGTGTCTTCCTAAGGATCAAAGTGTTTGGTATCAAATCTATAAGAGACACCAATAAAGTTTTAATTACAAAAAGAATTTAGAGACTTTTTAATGATTAAGAATTTCTGTGGGTTAAATGCATGCTTTCTAAAGCTAAGAACTTTATTCTTTAAGGAATAAAAATATAGATTGGGAATAAGGAAAAGTCTAGCTTTTGATTTGATAATTGGAGTAGCTTTGGTCCGCTCTATTTACTTCCTAAATTTTATATGTTTCATAGATCAATTCTCAGTCAAGCAAGAATTAAAAAATCACTATCGAGGGAGTGTGGCAATGTGAACATAGGGGATTCTCAACAATCATTACTTCATTCCTATATTACAATCCTGATCCAAATAGGGAGTATATAATCATTTGGATGAGACATAATTCCAAATGCTTCGCCAAAAACTCTTGCATATCTCTTTGTAAGAACTTGAGCAAGTTTTCCCTAGAGAAAATTGTTTGTTTCATTAAAAATTTACCAAAAGTATCATTTATTCTCTAGCTAGAAATCGAAAGTAGACTTAAATCTATAAATAAAATCAATTAGGAGAACAATGGTAACAAGCTATATATGTTTTTTTTTCAAAATTAGGCTTGAAAGCTTAAATCACTTCCTCTTCTAATGTAGCTACACTAGTTTCATCTAGAACCATTTTCTAAGCTTATGTAGATTATAGTGTTAAGTTGAGAGTTGTTCCTAAGTGATAAGTTAGTTATCTAGGGTTAAACTTCAAATGAAAATGATACAACCATCTTTAAACATGGTTTGAGCTATTGTGTTTATTGCATTTACAGAGAAAGGAACATCAAAACATTCCAACATATAGAATATGATACCCATTTAATTTTCATGCTCATATTCAACTAGATAAGAGAGGCTATAATTATAAAGAGAATACAATTAGAATGAACTGATGTCTAAAAACAAGTTTGACTTTGCCTTTAATCCTTAAGGTTAAAGAGAATAAGTTCCATTCAATATAGACTATGCTTCGCACTTCTTAAGTTTTAGGTTTTGCCTGAAGTCATTGGTGATTCGTTAAGGTTCATCTTAATTGTTTTACCTTAGAACCTTTTTCATCATTGTATAGCTCTTCCCCACAAGTTAATTTACTTTATCTTGTAAGTTATTGTTGCATTGTTATCGTAATTTGGACTAGTGTTATCTGTCACTAGCTTTTGTTCATGATCAAACTTTGGTATTTTACCCTTTTTGTAAGCTTTTAATTTAATTTCTTTCAAATTTAAAAAAATAATTAAGCTTTAACTTTAAAGAAGTTTAAATAAAGTTTTTAAAGCCATAATTGAGTGAATTTTCATAAAATTAACTTGAAAAAAGACATAAATGTTGTTTTTTTTATATGGTTAATCTATTGTTTATATGGTATGAATTACACTTTTTTAGTTATTTTTATTTTGAATTCTCAAATAACGATTATCTATAGCATTGTAATGTGATAATGAGCAAGTGCATCAAGCTTTTGTGTTATTCTCAAATAAGTTTGTCACAAATTTATAACCATATCATAATTGTTTAAATTCTAATAAGAATAAAGTCACCATAATGACCTTTCAAGTTGGTTTTTGGACTCTTTTGTTTATATACTAGGAGATGTCTTTGATTTTATATTTGCTTATTCTAACCACAAGTGTTGACTTTGTATGAGATTTTGAGATGTATATAGAGGAATCTATAAAATAGCCATTACTTAAGGTATCTATTCACCCATAGGTATTAGAATCACAAGAGTTATGATTTGTAATCTGACAACTTTTTTACAGAGACCTTATCCTTATGTATTATGTATTCTATCTATAGGTCTTTCATGATTTATTTGATAATATTTTCATTACATATACTTAGAGATTTTAGTATCATTATTATCCTAGATTTGTGCTAATAATACACATTATCTAGTTTATAATCACCTTTTATATAAATAACAATAATATTGCTATTGAAACCCTAACTAGTTTCAATTTAAAGAAGAAATCTAAAAATTAAATTAATTCCGCAAATATTCTTAATAAAATTTACTCTTTTGAAAATAAATTTTAAATACTTAGAAAATATTTTTAGATTTATTAGAAATTTAAACTGGTATGATTTTAATCTAATTAAGAAAATTTAATTTAACAAAAACAAAGGCTCAATATCAAGAGATTAACTAGCGCATGCACCGCACTTGCTAGAAGTTTCTGCAAATGCCTCAATCAACACGTCAAGCATTGACTGGCGCTTACATTGAATGTGCTAGGGCGAAAGACACCTCTTGGGTGCATGTAATTGTTCTTATGGAGCTAGGGTTTGTGTCTTCTCTGTGTTGTTGTGTTAGCAGTATCCATCGCCAGTCATAGCTGGCAATATCTTAGCTGTACAACATTGGGTACATGCGCAATCTTCGCAGCTTCATCTCTTGGATATATAAGATCACAACAACACATCTCCAAGGCATATAATATTCGTTGCTTGCGTGATCTCAGCAGCGCGGATATCACACGAGATTGTAACAGCAGTTCGTCAAGAAAATGGTTGCAAGATTACAGGAGAATAATACGTAATTTCAAATATTAGGTGTGATTATAGCTAGGATCAGTTTATATGTAAATTGTATATATACACTCAATAGCTGAATACAAAAGCATGAGTTGAAACCTTCAATTGAATTCTTTTTTTATTTATATGGTATCAGAGCCTAATATGAACTCATCAACTTCCCAGCAACCCATAAATTTTCCTTCTCCTTCTCCACTTCAAAACCAGGTTACCAATTCTTCCAGTCTCGCCCTTCCTACTGTTACCACTACACTACCACATGCCCAACTAACCTTTTCAATTAAATTGAGACCAACAAATTACTTGATCTGGAAAACTCAATTCAAGCCGATTATAAGGTGCTATAATCTCACCTCTCACATAGATGGCACTGCTCCACCTGAGCCATTAATCATGAACTCCATAACCAATGCCTTGGAACCCAATCCTGTATATGTGTAGTGGGTTCAACAAGATCAGTTGCTTCTCAGCTGGATCCTCTCCTTGCTCACCGAAGAGGCTTTTCCTTATGTCACCGGTCTTGATACTTCTTTTGAGGCGTGGAAGGCTCTCACTAAAGCTTTTGGTGCAGGGTCAAGTGCCAGGCAAGTTCAATTACATATGGCACTCCAAAATTTGTCACCAGATGACAAACCAATGGCGTAATTTCTTAGGGAAGCCAAATACATTGCCAACGAGCCTGCGGCTTCAGGCACTCCCATCAGTCCAACTGAATTCAACGCCAACATTTTTAGATTGTTGCCCCCCTGATTATCACTCTATTGTTGCCTCACTAAGTGTCAAGAAAACTCCGGTCCCCTTTTCTGATTTACTAGGCAAACAATGTTCACAGGTCCAACTAAGGATGGCTTGTACAAGCTAAATTGCATGCTTCAACGGTCTCCACAGGAGTTTAATTTTCAGGCTCAAAAGAGTTGCATACAGATAAGAGTTAGAGATCGGGATCAATTGCATCTGCATACGTCTACAATCTTTCTTTTGTATTTTTAAAAATTGTATTCCGCAATTTTTACACAACATTTATACGAATTGAAAAACTTACTGACTGTATGACTGGAAATGTTTTATATTAAGCCCAGATGATTACTGGAATATATGATGATGTGTTAATTGTTTGTAATACTTGGGATTGAAATTTGTTTTTTCAATAAAATAGGCCGAAAAAGGTTTATTTTCCTTCTAAATATGCTTGTGATGCATGACTAATTTGTATTGAGTTTGATCTAGCATGCCATCCTTGTAAAGTATATTCTTGAATATCGTCGATATGTTCGGAGATCTGCACTATTAGAGTAGCGTGTTACAATTAATGAGGGACATATAAGTGAAAATGACCTATAAACCTAATGCCTTAAAGTTTTGGGTTGGAGTGTAGTGCCAAAACCTACGAGTATAATCTCTCACTAGGCCATGATGTAGATTTCCTATGTAAGTGGGCTCCCTAGAACTAACAATTAGTATCAGAGGTGATGGTTCGACAAGGGACAAGTATGGAAATGGTAGTTAGATCTCGTGGTTGCCATCCCTATGTGAAAGAGCAAAGAGACTCCTGATGGCCCTAGATTAGTGAAGTAGAAGGACTTTTCGTGACATCATATATTCGAATTGTTAAGAAAAAAGGTTTTCGCTCAAGGGGAAGGGTTCTTAGTGATGCCATATACTTTCGCTCAAGTGGGCGTCTAAGTTCAATATAAAAGTCCACACTTGATGGGAAGATTGTTGAAATTTTAAGTGTGGGTGAGAATCTCACGTTGGAAAAAAATGAAATTAGTAAGGGGCATATAAGAGAAGAAGAAAGGATCTATAAATCTAATGTCTTCAGGTTTTAGATTGGAATATGGTGCCAAGACATACGAATATATTTCCTCGCTAGGCCATAATGTAAATCTTCTATGAAAGTGGGTTCCCCAAACCAACACTGTAGAAGCATGAAAACGTCACTGGTTGATTGTTGTGGTTGTGTTGCCAACGATGGAGTAAGTACAACTACAACATTGGAGAAACTTTTCCTTGACGGTATGTGAAGCAGGTGGTGACTGGAGCTACTAGCAGGCGACGACTACGACATGAATAGATGTCATCTGCCGGCAGCAGCTCCATGAGATGGGCTCATCAATGGCGATGACAGGCGATGAGCTTCTACTAGAGGTGTAACGACTAAGCACCAAAGTTATCGGCAGTTGTGGTGAAAAGCGACGGTGGCAATATAGTTGGGAGGCTAGGTTTTCAATATGTGAAATTAGGGTTTTCCCTTTAAAGAAAAGGGATGTTTGGACACAGGTTTAAGATATCTTATATTGGAATAATGTAATCCAAATCTAAATTTGAGCTAGAATAGTGCTTATTTAAGCATAATTTAAAAGAGGTTTTAAATTTAAAAGCAATTCTAAAATTGAGGTAATTATTGTTCTTAATTTGATTAAGATTAGTAATTATATTGATTCCTAATTAAATTTTACAAAATTAATGTCTAAAATTATAATTAATTATTTTAAATTAAATTAAAATTAATTAGTTAAACTTTTTAAAATTAAAAAATTATTAAGTAATTAAGAAAGATGTTTCTTAATTAAAGTTTATTTATTTTATTTTAATTAATATAAATTAAATTTATAGCTTTATTTTTTTAGAGAATTATCATTCAATTTATTTGGAAATTTTTCTTTATTTATGAACAAATTTGAATTGTTAAAAAAGGAAATTTTCTTTGTTAAAATTTTAAAAGTGTTTTCATTTATTAATTAGGAAAATTGAGTTTTCTTAATATTTTTTAAAATATTTTTATAAATTACTAAAGAAGTATTTTCTAATTAATTAAGAAATTAATCTCTGAATAAATAATATAAAGAACTTTCTAAATTAAATTTAAAAGTGTTTTATTTAATTTTGAAAGTAGATTCCTTCTAATATTAGAAAACAATTTTCGAATTAAGGAAAGTTAATTTCTAATAGATTAGAATGTCTTACTTGTTAAATTAAAAAGAAAAGGAGTTTTTCTAAATTATAATAAAACTTATTGAAAATTATTTTTAATTATATTTTATTAAACGATAAGTTATTAAAAATCAATAAAATTTAAATAACTTAACCAATAAATTATTAAAAATCGATGAAATGCAATTAATTATTGTCTAAATTTATGAAAAATATCTGACATGTTTGTTAAGAAGCTCAAGAGTTATTTTTACACATGGACTTAGTTTTTTGTTTTCTCGTTGTTCCGTATTTGAATATTTCGGATGAAATATTTTTGTTATTTTCTCCTGACGATGTTTTTCGATTACCCACCCTTTCTCGTTGTGTTCAATTAGATATGCATTGAGGTGAAAATAGCCTAAATATTCTTTGCTTTGCTTGTTTAAGCGTCCATACGAAGACTTCGTTCCAGATGGGGTCTGATGGATTATCTTTTCTTTTTTCCTTTAAAATTTTTTAAATATATTATTAATTGTCACAATAATTTGCTCTCCATATTTTTATTAATTACAAACCAATTGAAAAATGTAATATGCTCTTGCCGAATTCGTCGAATGATTGACTTATCTTCTTACAGAAACAGTAAGTTCAAAGAACAAAGCCAAACCAACGCACGAAAAATTTCAAAAGGATTTGTGCGACAAAGACTTAATATGCATCATATGAACGAGATGCTGTCACTGTGTCTTAAATATGATTTGCAGTGATTCGTACAGGACATAAATAATTAGGCTCGAGAAACAAAAAATGAAATATTCCAAGCAAAACCGAAATTACGTACGACATACGTGACACGACGAGCACATGTGCATCAAGAAACAAAGTTCCTAAACCGATCAACAAAAACTAGAAATATGTTTAAACCTGAAAGCCCAATTCAATAGACACAAGAAAAATGACTTTATAGAGCAAAGCATCGCCACCGCCTATCAAGAACCCAATTCTGCGAATAACAGCTCCGCGAAGATGGTAATGACATGCAACCATAGTTTTCAAAACCAAGTGATGGACATGCAAGCAATAGATAACTGACAGGAACATAACGTTTGTTGGTTCATTTGCCCTTCTTGGCAGCAGATTTTGTCACCTTGGCTCCCGTAGGATCCTTCTTCTCGACGCTCTTGATGACTCCAACTGCCACAGTCTGACGCATGTCCCTCACAGCAAAACGCCCAAGTGGAGGATACTCTGAGAAGGTTTCCACAACCATGGGCTTGGTGGGAATCATCTTAACAAATCCAGCATCACCGTTCTTCAGGAACTTGGGTTCCTTCTCAAGCTCCTTGCCGGATCGCCTGTCAATCTTGGTGAGGATCTCAGCAAACTTGACTGCAATGTGCGAGGTGTGGCAGTCAAGGACTGGTGCATAACCGTTTCCAATCTGACCAGGGTGGTTCATGATGATAACTTGGGAGGTGAAGTTGGCAGCCTCCTTGGCAGGATCATCCTTAGAGTTTGAGGCAACATAACCACGCTTGAGATCCTTCACAGCAACGTTCTTCACATTGAACCCAACATTGTCACCAGGAAGAGCCTCTTGAAGAGCTTCATGGTGCATCTCCACAGACTTAACTTCAGTGGTCAGTCCAGATGGGCCAAAGGTGACAACCATTCCAGGCTTGAGGATACCAGTTTCAACACGACCCACTGGCACAGTTCCAATACCACCAATCTTGTACACATCCTGAAGTGGAAGACGGAGGGGCTTGTCTGAAGGCCTCTTCGGCTCATTGATCAAGTCAAGGGCCTCAAGAAGGGTAGGGCCCTTATACCAGTCAAGGTTGGTGGACCGCTCGATCATGTTGTCACCCTCAAATCCAGAAATGGGGACAAAAGGGATCTTAACAGGGTTGTAACCAACCTTTTTCAAGTAGGATGAAACTTCCTTAACAATTTCATCATACCTTGCCTTGGAGTACTTAGGAGTGGTGGCATCCATCTATTGATAACACAATAGTACATCTTAGATACAATCGTACCACAAAATAGGCTTAAAATAACTACACCTTAGATATAGTCGTACCACAAAATAGGCTTAAAATAACTATAGTATCACAAAACAAACCTTGTTGCAACAGCAGATCATTTGCTTGACACCAAGAGTGAAAGCAAGCAATGCATGCTCGCGGGTTTGACCGTCCTTTGAGATACCAGCCTCAAAACCACCCGTGGTAGTCGATGATGAGAACAGCACAGTCAGCTTGGGAAGTTCCAGTAATCATGTTCTTGATAAAGTCACGATGCCCAGGGGCATCAATGACAGTGCAGTAGTACTTGGTGGTCTCAAACTTCCACAAGGCAATATCAATGGTGATACCACGCTCACGCTCAGCTTTGAGCTTGTCAAGCACCCAAGCATATTTGAAGGACCTCTTGTTCATCTCTGCAGCTTCCTTCTCAAATCTTTCAATAAAACGTTTGTCGATACCTCCAAGCTTGTAGATCAAGTGACCTGTGGTGGTGGATTTTCCAGAGTCGACATGGCCAATGACCACAATGTTGATGTGAACCTTTTCTTTACCCATTTTGATCTCTTTTCTGTCATAATAACAACAATTGCTACTCTATATTACTCTATTCCCAAAACAAAACGAAACAAAAGATCATTGAAAAAGAACGGGCGATTTGTTAGTGTAGTCTTTAGTTTTTTCTGTTATTCCTGTTGTAGCTAAAAAAAAAGAATATTATAAAAAAGATCTAAAGAGATGACCATTAGGTAAAAATATTTTCATCTTAAACACATGGCAGTGCAGAGATGTATAGATCACATAAAAGGGCAAACAAAGACGGATAAGCACTCAATTCAAAGAGTCAATACTCATGTTTGAGTACTATGGTGGATTAATCGATGTAAGGAGCATTTTAACAAGTTAAAAGCCAATCAGGATCGACATGAACCGAGAAAAAATGGACCACTGAAGAAACAATCAAATCTAATGTTTAAAAAATCTACCAAATCTGACGCAAATATAAGATAATATCCAATCAACCATTCGAAAAAGCAAACGAAGACATAAAGATCGAAATGAAGAATCAAAAGCATAGAAAGATTAAACAATACTACCAATCTACGCCAGTAATTCCCTTACGAGATCATACAAATTGACAAAAGAAGAAATAATAAGGAAACTCGAAGAAAGAATCTAACCTCAAGCACGGAGAGAGAAAAAGAGAACAGTTCGCTAAACCCCAGCCGCAAACGACGAACGACAATGGAGCGTGAGAGCGTCGAGGGTTTAAAAGATTTATATGGTGACACTGGCATGCATGGTCTCGTTCTTTTAACCTAAAAAGTAACGCTAAGCGCCTGAATAACGACGTCGTGTCGGCCATTCAACGAATCATTTAAATGGTCTCTACGATTACTGTATAATTAAAGATGACCCGCAAGATCAATAATATTACAGCCTTAGAGTGTTATTTTAGATCTCGTTGGTAACCCCCGATGGAAGGTAACATATCATCTGTTCCATGTGTCAGTGCTGTTTCATTACATCTGGTTCATATATTTATATAGGACCCACAAAAATATATAGACCAGATACAATGAAACAGAATTGACACAGTAATTACGAAATAGGTGATTTCATTTGCCGATGGAGAGAGGTGGTAATGGAAATGCATCCTTCATTCTTAATTTTTAATTGTTTAGTTATTGTAAACAAATAAAAATATGAAATAACAAAATTTGAATGAATTTTAAATGATTCTGGACTTTTATTTTTAAGGAAAGTATGTGTATATGTGAAAATGAAAAATTAGGAATAAGAGATAAAGATATTATTAGAATATTATCAAGTTGTTACTAAAATATTATCAAGATGTTGATAAGAATAAAGTTATGAATACTATACCAGGCTCGGTACTGGATTGAGCTTTGGAATGAAACTATACCGGTGTCGATCGGTATAGATATCGTTTCGGGAAATTTTTTAAAATTATGAAATAGTCCTTAAAATTTTAAAAATTTACAAAATAGTTCATATTAGTATATTATACAGTTGTACTATACACTTTACTAGTTTACTGTTTACATCAATCATATTTTCAAAATTCTTAATAATAAATAATAATGACAATTAAAATGAAATAAAAATAATTTTAAATATTTTACATATCAATAATAACTACAATTAATATAAGTAAAGACAATCATCATCATGTCATTACAAAATTAAGAATAATACAAAGTATTTAAAATATTACAATAATACAATTTTATCATTTTAATAAATAACATTACATCAAAAGATTCAAAATAACCGATAAAAAGAACAATAAATATTACAAAAAGAGTTGATGACGAAGGAACAATCAAGTAGCAGTTAAACCTGAAA
>JANVCL010000214.1:16055392-16066841 GCA_026546855.1 Erythroxylum incrassatum | reverse complement strand
ACCCACCACTCACTCTACCATAGTAGTCTAGTTATTTTAATTTTGACTAGCATTATGACGCGTGGTCACCATCTTAATGCAGGCCTTGCAATTGTTCTCAAAATGGTCGGGTCTTAGCATAAATATGGAGATAAGCAATATGTATCTTTCAGTACATGTTAGTAATGCTCTAAAACTAAGCAGTGTAATAGGGCTGGGCATCCAACCTCCATCTTTAAGATATCTTGGTTTGCCTATTACTACCTCAAAGTTGAAATTCTCATAGTGCACTCCACTGCTGGAAAAGATTAAATCTAATGTGAATTCTTAGCAGAGCAAACACCTTTCATAAGTAGCCAAGATAACACTCATTATTTCAGTTTTGAGTCTGCACATTCACTGGCGAGCACACATTGTCCTACCAAGGAAGATTATTAATGAATTTGACAAATTGATGAAAGCTTTTCTATGGTCTAGCAATGTTGAAATAGGAAAAAAGGCAAAAGTTAAATGGAGTGAGATCATTATCCCTAAGAAACAAGGAGTACTAAGCATCACTTCTACTTCAACAATGCAGAAAGTGTTACTTAGTAAGAGAATATGGAGGTTGTTTTCAGAAAAAAGCTCTTTCGAAAAAATGGGCACATAAAATTCATCTTAAAATTCTGAAATTTTGGTAGCTTGCCATTTCAAATCAATTATCCTGCTCTTTCAACCAAATGTTGAAAGTAAGGCATTTGATTTACCCCTATATCAAACGCAAAGTTAATGGAGGAGAAAATACATGGATATGGTTCGATAATTGTCTTGCAACGAGTACACTCATAAACAATCCAGTGTTTGTACATTTGAGAAACAGATTGCCACTAGAGTCAAGAGTCTGAATTAATTTAAAATGGTGAATGGTATGGCAATTTTAAGGGTTTCTACACAATGTTGGAGCACCTTCGTCAACTAAGGGACACGGTATAGAAGATGAAATCTACTGGTCTCCAAAGTTGCAAGGAAAATTCACAAATAAATACTATTGTAAGGTATTCATGAATGAAATAATAGAGGCTTCTTAAGACAATCTAATCTGGCATAACTCTTTAAATCGAAAAGCCTCCTTCATTACTTGGCTAGCAATCAAAAACATGCTTAGGACTAAATGTAAATGGTCTAGGCCAACTGAGACATCTTGTGTTCTATGCCATAATGCTAATGAGGGTAGAAACTATTTATTCTTTTCTTGTCAATACAGCAAATCCATATGGAGCAAGATTCTATACAAGGTGGATGTAGTTAATCATACCTATGAATGGGAGAATATCTTGAGGAGCTTCATCAACTACTCCAAATCTGGAAAACAAAATGCATTCTTACTGAAATTAGCATTCATCACTACCATATGCATGATAAGGAAAGAGAGAAACTATCATATATGCAAACCAATGGAGGAAGACAAATACCAGGTAGCTGAAAAAAATCGTGAACTGGATTAGAGCTATAATGTTAGCCCAAAGAGTTGGCCATCTTCTACTGGTTACTATGAAAGTTAAATGGCGCATATGAATGGGTGTTTTGTACATGTAGGTGTTGAGATTTGCTGTTAGCTTTCTAACTTTTGTATTAGAACTACCAATAGTGATAGATACTCCTAGTTAGCTTAAACTAGATAATCTTTATGATATTGTAATAACTTTTGCTATAATAATCAAAATTTTCGTTCATTAAAAAAAAGGATGAATCATATCTTGATTGAATTTACTCTTTTTGAATAATTGAATCTTTTATTTAGGCCTAAAGTCCACAATATTGAAGAAGAGTGATTAATTGTGATGAATAAATTAGGCTATTCTGCATACTAATTAGTGGTGTATCACTTTCTTATAAATAAATATTAAAAAAATTTATATCATACTTTAATCTTTATGACATGAATTAACTTATAATAAAGGTTACTTCTTCTTTATAACATATATTACCTTATAATAAATAGTAATTCCATGCTTGCTTTAAATAATAATACATTATAAATTAAGAATATTATGATATATGCAAATTTACATTCACATATTTTGCATAATATTTTATTTAATATTAGAATTAACAAATGTGCAATTTTAATATTAAATTCTTAATGTTTATATATTTCTAAACAATTAAAATCTATTAATAATTAACTTTCTTTGATGATTTTGACTTTGTTAGTGAATATTTTTAATTAGATATTAATGTCCACAAATTTCAAAATGACTAAAAACGCATTAGGAGTTAAGAATATTTTAATATATATTTATTAAATGTAAGATTTTAATATTATCAATATTTAATTTGTAAATATTTTAAAATAATCAAATTTTACTAATAATTAACCATCTTCAATTTTATGAATTAATTTGTAATTCATGATTACACATTTATAATTTTTAAATTTTAAAGTTATTTTTACATGTCAAATCTTGGTGTCAGGTATAGCTTAATGATATATAATTATATGCTAATTAAATTAATGCTTTAAAAATTGCAGATAGGATTAATTCACTTGCCTAACGCAATTTGATGGACGTCTCAGTTTAGAAGGATGAGATCCTATGTTCCATCTCTTTGTGTCATCTCTTTTGTTCTTACTATGTGGTATTTCATCTTAGCTACAAATTTATCTCCTTTTTATTTATTTATTGTGAAATTTGTAACAGGAAGAAAATGACATAGAATGATACTTCCTCTGATTTATAATAAGTGTCGTTTTAGATACATTGTAATTATTCAAAATAAGTATCATTCTTGACTTTGTATGCATGTTTATAATTTCCCTTCCAAAATTAACCTTTAATTTCTCTCATATCTTAATTATACAGATTACACATTATATTTTTAAGGCACTTTAACATATAATTAATAAGGGTACATCAGACATTTCATCAACTTTCTTAATAAATGTGCATTTCTCTAAAACGACACTTATTATGAATCGGATGGAGTAGAATAGAAACGGAGAAGAATGAAAGAGAGCCTATCGTCCCCGGTTTAGGCCTGCTTGTTGATAATTAATGATAATCTAATCCGCAACCCAAAATAGTGACTGCAACTTGCGTGTCCCACCCCCCACATCGAGGCCCTTTTCCTCTTACATAGTAAGACGACATTCCTAATTCGACGTCTTCTTCCCCCTCTCTAGTCCCTCCGTTGCCCTAATTTCAAAATTCAACAGCCTCAATCTGAAATTCCTTTTAGATTTCTTCTGTGGAACAGTATTGGAGGTTGATTTCGGAGGCGGAGATGATTTATACGGCAATTGATAACTTCTATCTCAGCGAGGAGCAGCTGGAGAACTCACCGTCGAGGAAGGATGGGATTGATAAAGCAACCGAAACTACCCTCAGAATCTACGGCTGCGATCTCATCCAAGAAAGCGGCATTTTACTTAAACTGTATGCCTTTTCTTCTCAATACTTGTTGTTTTTATCAACTAATTAATCACTGCCTGTTATTGCTTTTCCAAATTTTGTTTGCAAGTTTCCACTTTATAAAGCTTGTTATGTTCTTAATTACAGGCCTCAGGCTGTCATGGCCACCGGTCAAGTGCTGTTCCATCGTTTCTATTGCAAGAAGTCGTTTGCACGCTTTAATGTCAAGGTTCTTCTTCATATTCTCCATCTCGGTTTTTTTAGGGCAACTGTTTTTGAGGTTTCTTTTTTCTAATGTTTGTGTTTCTGCAGTTGCATTTTTTTGTTGGTTTAATGAGATGTTTTCTGAAGCTTTATTGTATTGTATTAGTTTTTGTTTAATTGATATGATACAAAATCTAAGTTACATCTGTTAGTTGGTATTTATGATGTTATAATTTCATGTAGAAAGTTGCCGCGAGTTGCGTGTGGCTTGCATCTAAACTAGAGGAAAGTCCTAGGAAAGCCCGACAAGTCATCATTGTCTTCCACAGGATGGAATGTAGAAGAGAGAATTTGCCCATGGAGTTTCTGGACCTGAGTTCAAAGGTTAGAGTCCAAAAATAATGTTAGGTTTGCTTAATCCAAATAAATATACGTGATTAGGAAAAAAAATTAGAAAGAGATGTAGAATTTACTGTTTTCGGGGTCTTGCTCAGACAATTTTGTTTTTGCTTCAAAAGAAGTTTGCAGAGTTGAAGGTGGAATTGAGCAGGACAGAAAGGCATATACTGAAAGAGATGGGTTTTGTTTGTCATGTTGAGCATCCGCACAAATTTATATCGAACTACCTCATGACCTTAGATACACCTTCTGAGTTGAGACAAGAAGCTTGGAATCTTGCAAATGACAGGTACTTATTATGACTGCTTCAAGTTTAATTTTATGCTGCATGTTATTCTACACACTGTACCTTGATGTCAGTTTCTTGAAGTTGGCTTTTATCAATTTAGGCACGTAGGTTCATATAATTTTGTTTTTGGTACCAACACCTATTGAACAAAAATAGTGTTATAAGATGATGATAGAGCCGTTTCAGCTATATTAACATTCAGATTAGTTGCCTTAAAATTCAGTTATCTGCAACTTATCAATTCTTTTAGTCTTTTTTCTTCTGCCTCTATATCATACTGGACAATCATAAGCCTTCGTGGCTTAAGTGTTTTACTAATTTTATGTTCCATATCTCATGGTCTTCAACTGTTATGCCTAAAACCGGTAAGAACTTAGCCATTTTCTATCAAATTGTAAGTCATATTTATGACTTGATTATTGACATTAAATTTGATCAGAGGTAGATTCTTACTTGGTTGCAGTTTTTTTTTCCTTTTCTTGAAGTTGTACTATTGAAGGCATTGAATTTCTGTTGTTATGTCATTTTGCATATCTTGCTAACAAGTTGTATCATTTGATGGTTTTGAGTTCTACTTTATGTTCTTGAAGTAAAACTTTGCTTTTTCATTTTTTTCCCTATTTGGAGCAGTCTGCGAACAACTTTGTGTGTTCGTTTCAAAAGTGAAGTTGTGGCTTGTGGAGTTGTATATGCTGCTGCACGAAGGTTCCAAGTTCCACTTCCTGAGAATCCACCTTGGTGGAAGGCATTTGATGCAGAGAAATCTGGGATCGATGAAGTTTGTAGAGTTCTAGCTCACCTGTACAATCTTCCCAAGGCGCAGTATATATCAATCTGCAAGGATGGTGATTTTTCTTTTTCCAATAAGTCTTCAGATTCACAATCACAAGCCATTCCAAAGGTGATTATTATTCCTTGTCCAGATATTTTTACGAGTAGCTTCTGTAGTTAATTTGCTTGTTTCTCCAGAGTTTACCTATTATCAGAAACAGAATGCTGTTTAAGCATACACGTTTCCGCAAGTGAAGCAACCTGATGCTTATGATACACAAGGAATATCAAGTGCAAGGGTTTTGGAGATCTCCCATATCCATTAACAAGAAGGAGAACATTTAAATCTTTTTTCTATATTCTTACCGGTTGAAATTGATGCACTCAGGATGAAGTTTCTCTCTTGCAGGAAAATCTACAGGCCACCTCACCGACCAATAATGATGCTGCGGTTACCAAGGCAGCTGTGGCCACAGTTACTGTGGAATCTGGTGGATCTAAGGGTGCAATACTGAAGGTGGCCTTAGACAAGTTGAAGGAATCCAAGAAGAGTGATGATGAATTGAAATCTTCTGGAGGAGAGGCAAGAGAAGAACCCATTTTGAGGTCCAAGACTGAGCAAAGAACAGAGGCAAGTGGTGATAGGAGCAAGGAGAGAGAGAGGGACAGGGATAGGGACAGGGACAGGGACAGGGACAGGGAAAGGGATAGAATGAAGGGCCAGGATCGTGATAGGGGCAGAGAATTGGACAGGGAAAGAGAGCAGGAAGAGGCTGAGAGGGATAGGGATAAATCCAAGGATAGAGGACATCGGTCAAAGGATAGAGGTAAATAATCGGGGTTCTTATTTGGTGGATTTATAGCTTCATGTTCCTTGTATGTTAACGTTTCAGGATTTAAAACGACTGCAGTTGTCCTTTTAAAAGATGTGTAAATATATGAGCTGTTTTAATTGCAGGGTATCCAGAGAAATCACGCCATCATTCATCCCGGGGTATGCTTCAATATCTACAATTTATTAGCATACTTATTTTCATGTGCATCTACGTGTCGATTATAGTGTCTAAACCATTACTCTCTTTTTTCCAGATCGCGACTACCACAGTTCCTTGTATTCTTCGAGGGAGAAGGATCGCCATAGGCATCATTCCTATTCCTAAAATTACGACTGGAGAACATAATCTTCCGCCAAGGTTTCCAAGCAGCTAGGAAACGGTTGGTTGGGATGTGAATCATCATTTGTTTTGACATTTTAAATGTGAATCTAGTGGTGCCTCTCTCGATCTCTTTATCCCGAGTAACAACAGCTTACCCCACTTGGAGCTAGCTTTAGAAACAATGATGATAGCAATGATTTATGACATTCCTCATTTTCCTTATTCGTTAGTTTCCAAAACAATTTCTCATTTGGATGACGATGATTCGTCCTAATCTAAGGAATTGCACTACGTTCTACTGTAAATAGCATAATATAAATTCGTCACGACCATATTGGTAAGGTTGAAATACGACATTCTACTGACATCTTATATGAAAAGGACATTGATTTAGTTTAATTTGGATGCCAGTTTTCTTAATATATTGCTTTGTTATTCGACACTTCTCATCTATCTTAATTATCGTATAGTTTTTATCTTTTATTTATGTGTAATAGTAAACTAGTTTCTTTTGTATTGGTGAAGCTTAAAAATTATGTACTGGAATTACTATTTAAAATTATGGAATTTTAAACTTGTTATTTCAAATACAATATGAAGAAATGATTTTATTTTTAATTTATATAAAGAATTATATGAAAACAAAGTAAAGGATATAGGTGCTTGATTAGTTGATATGGGAAGAAAAGAAAGGGTCAGTATTTTTATACTCTTTTGGGACAATCATTTATATTTATTTTTATTTTTTGCTATATTCGTTATAAGTCTTATTATCATTTCTTCAAGTGAATTAAGTATATTGAAATGCAAAATTTTGCAATACAAATTGAATTGTAGTAGAATAAAAATTATTTTTAGTAAATATAGATGACTATTTTAGATCATGTGTATATATGGAAAATTTGCAATTCATAATTGTATATGGGTATGAATACCTCCCAATATTGACATGGGTACAAATACTAATGAAAAAGAACTGTTTGATCACAATAGTCGTAATATTTCAACTCGCATGGTGTAACGAAAGGCAAGGCAGGCGCGTAATCAAATATTCAATATGACTGCAGGGAGCCTAGCGTCGTATTAAGCCAAGCCTAGTCTGACTCTGAATTGATAGCAGAGGAGACCTCACGCACCTCACCTTGAAAATTGGTTTATTTGTTGGATCAACAACATACTCTTTTACTCGAACAGATTGCCAAGTCACAAATTCAAGAATATTATTTGTTGGACCAACGACATAGTCTTTTACTCAAACAGATTGTCAATTCTTAGGCCCACTCAGAGGTTTGATGAGGCTCAAAACAGCTGAACCTGAGTTGGTTCAATCTTAATTTTTAATTTTTAAATTAAAAAACAAAGACATTTTGTTTACAAACATTCGGCTTCGAGTCAATTGGGACTAGAACCAAATTTACATGTAACTTGATAAAAATATTTTATTTTATTTTTAAGCTTTAAAATTGCTTAAATTTTATAATATAATTAATTCATAAAACATAATAAAATATAAATAACTTTGATACCTTTTAGTTGTTTCTCTCGAGCTATTTTTCTAAACTAGTTTATCTCAATCACCATAATCACATACGTGTTCAGTCTCTAATAGTATTCATAGAATACGTTGAGAAACTTTATAACTATTATAGAGAAGGTTAGATTAAAAAAAGTATCAACTCCTTTAGAGTTTAAGTCTAGTTATAATAAGTTTTAGACCTTTTATTTAAACTTTAATTAGAATTAAAATTAATTTTAATTAAATATTAATTAATTCCAAATAAGATCCAATATCTTATATTGTCTTTATATATTAAATATCTCATATTTAATCATAAAGTTTTTTTAATTTTGCGATCAAGTCTAGCTTAAATTCAAACACCTTGTTTTCTCTTCAACTTCTTTTTTGTATGTATCTCATTAGGTTTTTAAATATATTGGCAATTAATATAAATTATAAGCCTAAATTATATTTAAGAGTAGATAAATTAAACTCCTTTAAGTTATCTTTAATCCTCTAATTAAAAAATTAATATTCATAAATCAAGTTTGACGTCTAGTAACATATCATGACCATCCATATATTTAGAAATGTTAAAGTGATTTTGTCTATCTTTTTTTATGCATTAATTTTTCATATAATTAAATCATTTCATCATATAATCTTTTGATTATATATAAAGTATGTAATTAATGTCTATTTGTGGCCAAACATATTAATTCTCATCATTAGTAATTGATTTTATTAATGAAATTTGAAAATTATTTCCAAAGTATCAATCCACCTTGCCTAAAGATTTTCTAAATTAATATGAATTGAGAACAATGGACCATTCTTCTTAATCACTTTAGGGTGACAAATCGTTAGTTATTGAACTACTTACGTATAGTTCATGCTATATTCAATAAATACTAATTAAGTTATCCTTGACTAGAATAAATCATAAATAGTTTCAAAATATAGCAATCACTATTTAAGATACTTTAGAGATCTCAAGTTAAAAGATCACTTATACAATCATCATAATAAAATACTCATAAACACACAAGTAATGTTGTAAATGAAATTCTCATGGAACCAATT
This sequence comes from Erythroxylum incrassatum, assembly GCA_026546855.1. Classification (NCBI taxonomy): domain Eukaryota; kingdom Viridiplantae; phylum Streptophyta; class Magnoliopsida; order Malpighiales; family Erythroxylaceae; genus Erythroxylum; species Erythroxylum incrassatum. The sequence goes on along the minus strand of JANVCL010000214.1, from coordinate 16,058,069 downwards.
CAATGAACTTATTCTCTAATAAACACACATATATTTGTTTAAGTATCTCTATACTTTAGTACATAAAATTGATTAGTTCCTCCATATGAAAGAAACATAATATTTGCTAGTCCTTTATGCTTTATTAATGTCTAGTCTTAAAATAATAATGACTATGAACGATTTAGGGATAATGCATAAATGAAATATTAATCTAATAATTGTGATCTCATTATAATGTCATTCTAATGTATATTTACCTCTTAGAGTTTATCATATATAAAAGATAAAGAATTATTTCACTAAACTACAACCAACCGATTTGCTATAGAATATAAACTAACAATCTCTCATTTGCATTAAACTAATTGTTTAAGTATCCTATACCATATTACTATATGGCGATCATACTACTGCTAGGACAATAGTTTAGTAAGAGTCTACGAGATTCTTTATAGTGAGTACTTGCTTAAATCTTATAACTTTCTTTTTAATTATCCTTATAATTAAAAAATTATATAAATATATACTGGGATCTTTGATAAGATCTTAGCTCCTTTTGCATGATCAATGGCTCTAATGTTTTGTAATACATTACTGTTTGGGCAATACAAGGACTTATAACAAGTTCATTAAATAACTTTTTGATTCAATTAATTATTTTTAGTAAATGAAAATTATATTTTGGATTAATTAGCAATTAATGCTACATTAGAACCTTTCCAATCTCAAAATAATATTATTTTAAACTTAAAAAGGATTTACTTCTAAAGCTAATATTCATATAATTTTGAACTCAATATCAACTCATACAAAGAAAAATGGATATCTTTAATACTTCATATGTATCAAATACCTTAAATACTAAACACCTTCAGTATATAATCCACGTCTATGGATTTGGAATAGGTAAACAACTTTCATATATGATAAGTTATTAACTTTTTATATCCAATATAAGTTTTTCTTAGACTATCATATATTAAACAATTAAAAATATAAATTATTTATTCTTTATGAGCAATATTTCTATACATACTCCTATTGAAGAGGACAACTATTACTCCTACTAAATTTCTTGTAAACATGATAAAGCTACATTCATTCCCAAAATAAACTCTTTGAATTTATTATGAAAGTGAATCTTTCAATATCTCAAAACCTTTTAACTATACATCAAATGTATCAACAAAAAACACTAGTTCTAATTGGATGTATTTTCATGAAATTTGAACCTTTCAAAATTTTATCCTACTCTCACTACTTATTTTGAGAATTATTGTTCAATAAGTATATATTTAAACAAATATTTTGTTGGACCTCGATCTTTTAGCGAAATTTAGAAATTGAATGAGTATTTTTGTATATGAATTGTGATATAGATGTTTTTTTGCCTTAAGGAAAATTGATGAGAAAAGAATTGTTTAATTTTGATGGCTTTGATATTTGAGTAGATTTGTATGGGTTATGAGAGTAAATTGAATGAGTTGATTGAAATGGAAGTTGAAAGTTAAGAAATAAAGAGTGAAAGTGTGAGAATTTGAAGAATTAAGAAAGTTTGACTTTTTTGAAAATAAAAGTTGACCTTTTGATTTAGGCTGAATTTGAGAAAATGATCTTAATGGAACTTGTAGCTTCTGTTGAGAGCTTTCTGTCGCCATAAAGTTTGATATTTTTCGATATCGGGAGTGAAAGTTATGATCAGTCAAAGTTTGAAAATGTCTATAGTGTACATGTAGGTGTACTAGGTTTTGAGACAAATTATGTACTGATATGGTCTGAATTGATCTATATGAAAGTCATAGAAGATTTTCATAGCTTTAAAATGATGTATAATATGTTATTTTGGATTGTGGAAATTGGAAGATATGAAATTTGAAAGTTTGGATATTTGTTTAGGGATATATTATTGGGCAGAAAGTTTGACTCGGTATTTGACCCCCTTTAGAGTTGGATTTGGTTTTTGAGTTCTTAAGGAAGTTGTAAAGCTTCCTTTGAGCTTTCCATTGATACCAAATTTGTCAAATTTGAAGTTTGGGAGCAAGAGTTGTGAATTTTAAAAGTTCAGTGGTTTAAAAAAAAAGAAATTTCGGAACCAGTGGCTTGCTATCGCAATCGGCCCTTTTGGCGTAGCCGCTCGCGATCGTGAGTCGGTCGCGACCGCGAGCCGGCTGTTGTTCTCCAAGGGTCGCACTGGCGAGCAGTCGTACTCGCGACCCGGCTTTTTCTCCGAGGCTCGTGATCGCGAGTTGGCCATTTTTCTGAGGCTCGTGATCGCGAGTCGGTCGCGACCGCGAACCAGCTACTGATTTTTTGATCCAAATTTTTATTTATTTGAAATTTCTTCCACTCTTTTGCTTATATCTTTTCTGTCCGATATCCGATTGATTCGATTTTTGAAGCGTTGACATTCCTCTATCTGTTCATGGAGAATTATGAATTTTTTAGATTAAATTGAGGGTGATTGATTTAATCAAAGTGAGTTGGGAAAGTTTCTGAACATGTTCAGTATTTTGAGAAATTCTTGATCTGTGGAGATCTGATTGAATTGATTCTTGAGGCAAAATAAAATAGAGACTTAGGGATACAAATCATATAAAGGAAGTGAATTTCAATTTAGCTCTTAAGACTTTCAATTTCTGAATTGAAGTTCGGATTAGTGTTCAGTCTTGGATTGAAAAAATATGGAAGTATTTTG
>JANVCL010000214.1:16021025-16047978 GCA_026546855.1 Erythroxylum incrassatum | reverse complement strand
TCAAAAAGTCAACTTTTAACCCCAAAAAGTCAAACTTTTCTTAATTCTTCAAATTTTCACACTTTTCTCTTTATTTCACAACTCATTTTCTTAAACTTTCATAACCCAGACAAATCGACTCAAATATTGAAGTCATCAAAACGAAACAATTCTTTTCTCATAAAGTTTTCTTAAATTCATCAAAAAATTTTAAATTCATAACTTTTCTCATCAATTTCTTTCTCATTTAAATTTATTTTAATATTTCTAATTTTTACCAAAAGTTCGGGGTCCAATAAATGAGATACTGGATGAGGCTCATAACGCACCTTATGCTATGCACCCAGGTAGCACCAGGATGTACATAAATTTAAAAGAGCATTTCTGGTCGAAAGGCGTGAAGAAAGATATGGCAGTTTATGCAAGTAAGTGTCTAGTGTGTCAGCAAGTCAAGGCTAAACACCAGGCACCTTCAGGCAATTGTCCATTCCTGAGTGGAAGTGGCAAAGGGTGACTATGGACTTTCTGATGGGGTTGCCCAAGACCAGTAAGAAGCATGATGCCATATGGGTCATTGTGAATAGATTGACGAAGTCAGCCCATTTCCTGGCAATCAAATAGACCGATTCTCTGTATGTGTTAGCCAAGAAGTACATTGATGAGATTGTGAGACTGCATGGGATTCCAGATTCTATAGTTTCTGACAGGGATCCTCGTTTCACTTCGAGATTTTGGGGAAGCTTGCAGGAAGCTTTAGGAACCAGACTGAATTTTAGCACTACTTTTCATCCTCAAATTGATGAACAATCTGAGAGGACCATTTGGACCCTTGAGGGAATGCTCAAGGCATGTGTGATGGATTTTAAAGGAGCTTAGGATGAACATTTTCCATTGATCGAATTTGCTTACAATAATTCATATCAATCTAGCAATCAGATGGCTCCTTATGAAGCACTGTATGGGAGGAGATGTAGAACTCCGGTATGCTGGGATGAAGAAGGAGAAAGGAAACTTTTGGGACCAGAGTTAATTCAGATGACAGTTAACAAGGTCAAATTGGTTAAGCAAAGGCTTAAAGCAGCTCAGGACAGGATTAAAAGTTATGAAGATGCTCATCGAAAGGAAATGGAGTATGAAGTCAGCAAAAAGGTCTTCCTTAAGGCATCTCCTTGGAAAGGAATTATGAGATTTGGCAAGAAGGGTAAATTGAGCCCAAGATATGTAGGACCTTATGAGATTCTTGAGAGGGTTGGCCCGTTAGCTTACAAGTTAGCACTGCTACCAGAGTTATCACAGATACATGATGTTTTTCATGTCTCCATGCTGAGGAGGTATAGATCGGATCCTTCTCATATCATTCAGACCACTGAAGTTCAGTTGAGTGATGATCTGAGTTATGAGGAGATTCCAGTGGAGATTTTGGACACTAAGGAGAAGGTCCTCAGAAATAGGACAGCTCAGCTAGTCAAAGTCCTATGGAGAAACCATTCGGTGGAATAGGCCACCTGGGAACCATTGGAAGCTATGAAAGAGAAGTATCCGCATCTCTTCATTGACTCAGGTAAGAATTTCAAGGACGAAATTATTTTAAGAGGAGGAGAAATGTTGGCCCCTGAATTTTTTTTATTGAATAGGCATGATTTCAATTTTATTTTTGAGGTTTTGATTGATTAATTCTTTTTGGTTAGAGTTTAATTAGAATGTAAATGGTTGGAGGATTTTACTGTTTAGATTGATGGAATTAGAAGTTATTAAATGGAGAAATTAAGATTAAGTTAAAGTATTGTGTGGTGTTAGTTAAATTGAAGGAATGAGATTGTATAAGGACAATTTCGGAAGATCACTTAAGGTTAAAAGGTATAAGGCTTACAAGGAGGGTTAGATGGGTCTTTTAGCTTCATTAAAAAGAAAGTAGGAAACAAAAGCATTTTGTCTTATGTTAGGAAAGAAAGGAACGAAATTTTTGAAGAAAAGGAGAGGTGAGTTTCGATTAAGAGGGGTAGAAGAGAAGAAGAAGAAGAACCTAGGGTTTCACTTTTCTTTGCTTTGGAAGAGTGATTTTAAGAGTTTTGCAAGAAGGAAAAAAGAAAGAGGAAGATTTGATCTTCCATTTGAGCTAAAGAGCAAAAATCGTGGGTGGAGATTCAAGGTTAGTTGTTTAAAATCCTTTGAAATTTTGAAGGAGTTTTGGTTCAAATGGCTTAGGAAAAGTATAGGTATGAGTTTTCTAGGATAAATTTCATGCTTTGTTTCTTTAGGTTTTCCAATTTTAAGATCTCTTTTGTTTTGGGTTTTTGTGATTGTGAAGAAGATCAAGGGAGGCAAGAAGAGCTTGAGGAAGGGCATCTTAAATAAGTCTAAAGCAAGGGATTTTAAGGTGGGTAACATCTTTATAATTGAGAAAATGAGCTAGTACCATTATTTTCAATAAATGGAATTTAATGCTTTCCAACATCTTTAAAAATGTGTATTTATTACTCTTTAGTATGATTTGAGAATATGACATGTGTCTTTTTCCTTGTAAATGAATTGTGAGAATGTTTTCATATTGTAAAAGAATGTGACTTTTGGAAAGAATGCAATGGTTATAAAAAATGCTTTTGGAAATGTGGCATTTTGGCCAATATATTTGAAAAGTGTGAAATGTATGCTTATATGGGTTTGTGGTGATCCCTTAACTGAGTCAAGTGCACTTGTCTGTAGACTTTTACTGCCTGCCACTAGTGGTATGGAGCTCCTCACGGACTCCCATAAGTTCACGGCTACACATGACCGCTACGCGAAAATGTGTAGTACGTTTTATTTTGGATCCACCCGAACCATTTCCAATGTGTTTATGCGATTATGTTTTGAAATCATTTTGATGTATTCGTTGTGTTGATTTATAAATGGCTTGATAAGTTGTAAGTTTTGAAACAAAAATGTGGCATAATTGTTAATGTAAATTTTGCATTGGAAATAAAACGATTCAAGGATTTTTGCTTGTGTTCTTGGTTATAAATATGTTACTCATGAGCCGTCGAGCTCACCCCCTTCTTTCCTCCCATCTACAGACGATGAACAAGAAAATGAGTGACCGAACTAAGGTCAAGGCATCACTCCCGTTTGATTTTTTATTTTGAAGCTATATTTTGTAAACAAAGCTTTAGTTGCATTTTTGGAGCAAAATCACTGTTCATGTAATTTCTTTGAAATTTGAATTTTCGAGACTTTATTGTGTTGGGGCTAGAAATTCCCACTAAAGCTTTGTAAGAACTCATATTGTGATATTAATGAAAGATATTTGGGTTTTATTGTGTTTTGCCGATGTTTGTTCAAAAGCTACTTTTCATTGTTTTGTAAATGTCCATAGGGTAGGTTTTGTATATGCTGTGCTTTGAGGCAAACTCTGGACTGATATGGATTGAATTGGATTAAGTAGCCTTCTTGGAAGTTGTAGAGGAATTTCATAGCTTTCCGATGATGTATAATGTACTATTTTTGGAAAAGGGAGTTGAAAGATGTGGATTGTTGAAGTTGGGTGCAGGTGCTGTAAAAAATGGTAGATTTCGGGACAGGAACTTTGAGTGAATGTTTGACCGTCATAAAGCTAGAATTTGTTCTTAGGGTCTCATGAAAGTTGTAGATTGTCTTTTTATCTTTCCGTTGATATAAAGTATGACATTTTTGGACAATGTAGTGGAAAGTTATGATGTTTAGAAGTTCTATTGCTGTTTAGGGTGACATTGATCAGACAACTACTTTGATGTGGATTTTGACTCCCTTAGAGGCTGAATTGGTTTTTATGTTCTTCATGGAAATTGTAGAACTTTCTTTTAGCTTTCCATTGATACCAAATTTGCAAATTATGGAGTTCTGAGTAAGAAGTTATGAATTTTGGAAATTAGGGTGTCAGATTGTGTCTTTTCGGTTGGTTGGCCCTCGTGAGCGCACGCGCGAGGTGCTCGCCCGCCCACGCCGCGTCGCATTTGCGACGCGACCTATTTTTGTTATCCTTCTCCGATCCGACCGCTCTCTACTCTTTTGGCCATAACTTTTTTGTCCGACTTCCGATTAACCTGATTTTTTAAGTGTTGGATTTCTAAGACATTTCTCTACTTTGCCATAAAAATTTACAGCTATTGATATTAATTTGAAAATTATGGATGTAATCAAAGTGAGAGGATTGGTTAAAAGAGTATGAGTTGGATATTTTTCTAAACAGACTTCAGTATTTTGGCGATATCTTGATCTGTAGAGCTCCAATTGAGTTGATTCTTGTTGCTATACAAACTATAGACATGGCACTACAATTTATCTGAAGGAATAAAATTTCAATTTAGGCCCTAATACTTTCAATTTCTTGAGTGAATTCGAGTGTGGTATTCGGTCTCGGTTTAATTTTAGCCCGAAAGTGTTTTGGCCAATACTTTTTCATTTCAGAACCAAATCGAGCATTTTTTGTCTCGTTAGAAACTTAAGGCAATAAGGAACAAATGTTGTGAAGAAATCTTATTGAAATTTATTTATAGCTATCCCAAAATCTGTTCAGAAGTAAGTAAGATGAGTTCATTTTTAAGGTTTGACTTGGTGTGGGCACACCAACCTTATGGGATGCGCGCCTAGATGTCACGTATGAAGTGAATCACACATTAATACAATGCTTAACAATGAGATATAGATGCACAAGAAGGGGGGTTTGAATTGTGATAAACTTTTCGTTAATCCCCTTTTTTAAAAAATTCTTTTGTTCAAAGAACTTCGTTCTTAATCAATCAAAAACAAAGTTGTAAAGTTTTTTTTCAAAAACTTTGTATAACAACAAAATCTAAAAATATGAATTGAGAGAGATTGAGAGTTAAGAGGTTTTGACACAGCAATTTTATACTGGTTCACCCCAAACTGTGGGCTACATCCAGTCCTCAGATGTCCTTCTAAGATTTCACTATTTCTCAAACGTTACAAGTATTCTTTGTATCTGAGCCTCTTCAGGTCTCTACAAATAGTATTCTTTCACTCTTAGCCTCTGCAGGCTATCTGCACTTCTTTCAATCTGAAAGGTGGTTTTGAGCTTTGTTACAGAAATAGTAGCTCTAGTTGTTCGCACAATATCTCTCACGAATTGCTAAGCTTTTTTAATCTTGCTAAAAGTTTTCAATCTCTTTCACTCAACTTGTATTTATAACCTTCGTCTTCAACTGCTTCTTGAAAACTACTTCTTGTTCTTCCAAGAATCGGTTATTTAATTGAGTTTTGTAACTAACTCAAGCTGATGTGTCTTCTTGATTCTTCCGTCTGCTTTCCGCTTTTGCGTCTAGCATCTGCTTTTCTTCCGTCTACTTTTCGCTTTTACGTCTAGCGTCTGCTTTTCTTCCGTCTGCTTTTGCTTCCATCTGCTTTCGCTTGCATCTATTTTTTGCTTCCGTCTGCTTTTCTTCTTGCGTCTATTTTTTGCTTCCGTCTGTTTTTCTTCTTGTGTTTGTTTTTTGCTTTCATCTACTTTTCTTCTTTCGTCTGCTTTTGCTTCCTTCTGTCTGCTTTTTGCTTTGCTTCCTTATTTGTTCTTCATCAAAATTATTAATCGTAAAGTCATTTTGACTTAACAGAACACACTAGAAAATAATAATTAACTCTGCAAAACTAAATTTGTAATAATAATGAGAAAGGATTGCGTCTATAAAGAGTGTATGTCTAACTTTTGTAATAAATAAATCAGTATTTAGGATAGGAGGGGAGGGTTTTGATTGAATTCAATTAACAAAATAAAGTAAAACAAAATTATTAAATAAAACATTACAAAATTGCAAGGATTAATTAATGAGTTTTGAATCCAGTTTGCATATCAATCTTGACCTTCAAAAAAATATGCATAATCAATCATCATGTTATTTATATGCCTCTCTTTAAAACTATTAATCATAGATTAACAAAAACTCTATTAATCCCAGTATTCATTTAGGTTGTATCTAATTAAAACAAACTCTTTAATTTGGTCTAGTTATCAAACAACCTAGAATAAGCTCTCTAGATTTAGTGTGACATTCACATTACATAATATGAAAACAATTTAATCTGAGCAACAACCACATAAGCTCGAGTTGTTTAACCTATGCTATTTTGTCCCTAATGATGGGTGACTAGTAATTTAAAACACATGAATTAGAGTTACAATGATTACATGATGCAATCTAGATTATGGCAAGAAATTTATACATGAATAATCTAATAGGCATATCTAAATTGTTCATACATAAATCCAAAACATTAAACACAAAATAACATAGTTAATCCCTAAAGAGAGTTAAGAATAACATTATTAGCTTAATCAATGCCTAAACGTGTTCATCAGCCTCAATATCCCCTTTGAACTAGAAAGATGAAGTTTAGCTCCCCATATCTCCCAAAAAGGAGGGGAATCTACCTCCTTTTAAGCCTATATTCTCTTCATACCCTTTTTGGCCTCTTAAATGCCCTTTTTATAGTGCAAAACTAGGGTTACATAGATATACGTAGTGAGTTACATATGCGTGTAAGTGATCGTGTATGTTAATTTGGTAGAAATTACAGAGTTATACAATCCTAGAGAGATACACAGCTAACATACAAAATTGTGTAAGTCACCTACACAACTATGTAAGTCCCCATACAGGCGTGTAGGTCTCAGGATTTCTTAAAACAACTTATTTGAGTTTATATACATTTCTTGTGAATTACACATTCCTATACACAGAAGTATAAGTCATAACAACTCTAGATCTTCCATTCTTTATCCCGTCTTCATCTTAATTTATCTCCTTCTTGCTCTATGAAGGCAAATAAGATTAAAAAAATTTGATAGAATGACACCAAGGATATGGATTTATGTCATTTTTTGTTCATGTCCACCAACTTGTACCTAGAGCAAAATATGAACCAAAATATGTATCTTAAGTGCGACATAACATTGATCACTAAGCTTTAGGGAAAAAATATATCAACAATCAAGCAATTATCTAGTTCTCCCACACTTATCTTTTGACCATCATTTGGAAAAAATAAAAACTAAAAAATAAAATCAAAATCAAAATTAAATCACTTCTTTTTTCAACCATATTTTGAAGAATAAATAGTCACAATAAAAGAGAAATAACTTTGAAAACTATGGTGAGAATTAAACATTTAATGTTTTTACTTATGATAAATCAGCAACCATTATCTTCAAAAACTAAGCAATCTAGGGGTATACTTTGACAAGTCGTGTTTAAAAGTAAAATTAATCTATAGGTACACTTAAACACCTTTCATGATCAAGACATTCCACAACTTTGCATATTATTTCAATTCTCCATCACTGATGATTCATATGTACAGCATGAATCAAAGGACTTCTTATAGTTATAATGGACCAAAGGTTAAGGTGAGAAATATTTGGTTCATATAGTTTAAAAGCTATCAAAACTAATGAAGTACTAAAAGCACTCAATAGAGTATTAAGTGTAAAATTAAAATCCACTTAAAATTGGGTAGCATGAGTTATAATGAATGAAAAAACTTTGTTCCATAGCTTAGATTCAAGCCTTCACATCACAAACCATTCGAAGCACAAAGAATTAGAAGAAATCACCTATAAAAAATAATGATGAACAATACACTATATTTATAAGGAATGACCATTCACAACAACTTCTCTCTTATTTGCATCATAATCTATTCACCCGTTTATATAACTTTAGGAGAAAATACTAGGATGAACTACTTTACAAAATGATTGAATTTCCTTATTGATAAGTTCCTTTCTTTTATTCTCTTTTTCTTTTCTTTTATTTCTCTTTTTTAATAAAGTCAAAAACAAAGAAAAATTTTGAATGGAACTACATCAATGATGGTACTTATTGATAGGCAATAAGAATCACATTTCATCAATTATAACTAACTTGAATATATACGCACCCCTACATTTATTCTATTATGTATCCACAAACATCAAAATTCATAAATAATCTACTACCTTTAAGGCTTGGGTAAGATATTTTGTTAGGTTAAATGCTTATAATATGGTTAACATAAAAGGAAAAGGCAAATAAATCTAGTGGGGTTTAACAACATGATGAAAATGTCATTGGGTAAACTATTTGGCTAATGTAGCTTGTAAAACAAAGAATTCTTATATCATTTCCATATTAATGCATCTGATAAAATATGGTCTCTAATAGAAAATCAAGTCAAAGTTAGGATGGACATGTCATGAAGGTCACTCAAGAATAAAAAACAATGAGACTGATATATATGTGTTAATCTAAAGGCTTAAAATCTCATTGGCTTATAGCTATCCATTGGTCACTACTCTTCTAAAGGAAATTTACATCGACTAACCATAAAATCAAGAATACATGCTCGAGTTGCATGAATGTTTCTTCTAATTATAACTATATAGCCTTATAAGGAGCAAAAAAAAGGAGAATGTATTTTTTAAAACATGAAAAAAAAACTTAGACACACATAATCTACAAATTTCTCACCTCCTCACTTAAAACATACATTGTCCCCAATATAACATTAAATGTAAGAGATGTATCAATCAACAAAAAAAATAATTACAAAAATGTAAAGGAAAAGGGACAAACTCCCTTTGAGTTGCCTCCCAAGTAGTGCCTTTGTTTATTGTCTTTGGCTCAATTTCATGTTTTTCTCCTCACGTGATAAAGTTTTGATCTGTAGGGATCACAGCTTCTACATTTTCCACTTGAAATTCTTCAAGACAAGGCTTAAGTCGATGACCATTCACCTTCAACATTTTCTCTATTTTTGAACTCTTAATCTTTACTACAACATAAGGAGAAATACTAGCCACCACAAAAAGATCGACCCAATAAGGACATAAATTACTTGGAAATATTTATATCTAGAAAAATAAAGAATCATTTTTTACCAGCAATAAATTTTTTTCTCGAGACATAGAATGTTTTGGTCTTCTCCTTAGTTGAAATTGCTTTTAGTTTATCTGTGCACTTCTGCTTACAATCTTCATGTACGGAAGGTCAATCACATTAATCTCAAAAACAAAATGGTCATCTTGGGAGTGCTTCATGGTATAAAAAAATTGAAATGAATAACTTTCCCATCAAATTCTATTATGAGGGTACCCTCATGAACATTGATTTTAGTTTGAGTTGTTTAAAGGAACAACCAAATAAGATATGTGCAGGATTAGGAGAAATGTCATCATTCATATCCAAAAAAAAATCTATTGAAAATATTAGTTTATGTACCTACATAAGTACATCCTCAATCATTCCATCTAGGTAGGCATTAGTGCAACCAGTTAATTGTATGTTAACATTAGTTTGTTTCAAAGAGCAAGGTTTTAAAAACGCATAAAGTTAACGAGGTATAACATTAATTGATGCTCTTAAATCTAACATGCCTATTTAATCATAGTGTTAATAATTTGACAAGAAATTGTGAACATGCTTGGATCCTTACACTTAGTAGGTAGTTTTTTTTTAAAAGACCACATAAACATTTTCAGTCATCCTGATCAGGTCATTACTTTTAAACTTTCACTTGTTAGTGCACATTTTCTTAAGGAATTTTGCATACCTTGGAATGTGTTTGATCCCATCCAGTTATGTTATACTCACTTCGACCTTTCGAAAAGTCTCCTAGATCTCCTTATCTTTGTTCTCCTTATTTGACTTTGATAACCCTAGGAAAAGGTGGCGGGTTAGTTTTAACAATAATTTGGAATTTGACATTTACCTTTAAGCTAGATGATGTATCCCTTTCTTCTTCAATCTCCTTTCTAATTTGTTCTTTGTGACCCATCCTTGTTGGTCTTCTTTAGGTACTTAAGCTTCCTACAACTCCTCAAGGTGATTACACTAACATTCTTTAGATTTATCTTAAGTTGAGATAAAAGTTTTCCTCCTCTTTAGGAATGTCAATTTTGGCTCCGTTTGCTTGGCCCGATCCAATTTTAGCCAGGGTTGACTAAATAACAGGTAGATCACGAGCCAAAATTGTTCCATCTGACCAAGTCATGGCTTGATTCGTGGCTGCTTGGCCAAATCGTAACGTCAAAAATGATGTTATTATTTAATTTTTAAAAAATATATATAAGCCCAGCTTGGGTCTAGCCACAGGCCACCCAGCTCGTGGGCCAATTCGGCTATGAGCAACCAGGGCCCAGTCAGACCCATTGACATCCCTACTCCTCTTTAGGCTTCTAAACAGTTGATAGCAACTGCAATTTGGCTTACTTGATTCCCCAAGTTTTGAATTATAGACCTTATCTCTTGCAACATATTATGTTGAAATTGCAAAGTGTTAGTAACTAGAGATTTAACTATATCTTCTAAATATGTACCTAAGTTAGAGGAGGCTTGTGGTCTTTATTGAAGTTACTACGCACCCTACGACCTATGTGGGAAATAGGTTTGTTGCCTATTCCCTTTATAACCTAAGTTTGGGTTATCTCTCCAACTTAGGTTATAAGTTTGGAAATATCGGTTATATTGTTAGGAGAAATTTTCTCTTGTAACATTAACATACTTCATATTGCCCTTTTGTAGAGCTGGGTAACCATTTGTCGGATGGTTTGTATTTGCACATATCCCATAATCTTTCACTTATACTTACCCTATAGTAATTTGTCTAACAAAATATGTTAGTTCATTTAAACGATGTCTTATAGATAAATTGCTTTCCTCATTTACCCTACGAACATCATTGTGAATGCCAAATTGTTGATTGTTTTTCATCATACGCTCAATTAACATCCTTGCTTCGACAAGAGTCTTTTCACCTACTACTCCACCACTTGCTACATCCACTAAATTCCTATCCATAAGTAATCATCCTTCTTAAAAGTAGTGGACAAGGAGTTGCTCCATGATATTGTGATGCGAGCAACAGATAAATAACTTCTTAAAGCATTCCTAATACTCATGATATAGGGATTCTCTATGACTTTGCTTATCCTACAAATTTCCTTCCTTTTCATCTTTGATACTAGGAAGTAATTCTCTAAAAATATCCTTTTCATTTTTGTCCACATATTAACACTTTTTGTAGGAAAATCAAAAGGCCAATCTTTGCCACTTCATTAAAAATGAAAACGTCCTAAACATGATATGCTCTTTTGTCACTTCTAGAGTTTCTATACTAAATCAAAGCACATCGAGCTCCTTATGGTGCTTATAAGCATCCTCATTTGCAAGACCATGAAAATTAGGTAAAAGTTGTATCAATATAAACTTAAGCTCAAAAGTAATATGTTCAACAAAATTTAGAAAAGTGATGGAAATGGGCCTTTGAGTCAAATCTACGACAACTAACTCCGTTAGAGTTTTGGATTAGCCATAGCTTCTTCCAAATTGATTCTTTGATTTATTCTTGGAGTTGCCCTTTTGTTCCCTGTGTAACCTTCACAATGTCCTTTTGATCTTATGATCAAATTATATAGGATTTTGATGAAGAGATATAGTCACTATCATACACAAACATTATCAAATATAAAAAAGATCAAGAAATAATTGTGAAGCCAATTATAAATAGATAAATACAAAATATTAATTAACTTCAAACACAAAAACTAAATCACTTCACTTCCTAAAAATGGTGCCAAAATTCTAGTTGATGTTCCGAGCACACCAAAAAAGAATACCTAACTCTACACAACTAAATTCGTATTAGTGGTGAGAAATGATCATATCCACATAGAGTGTGTGTCTAGCATTTGTAATGAATAAATTGAGATTAGAGGCATTGGGTTTTGATTGAATTCAATTATCAAAATAAAGTAAAATTATATTGAAGGTAAATCAAATCAAACAATACAAAATTGCAAGGATTAATCATTGGGTTTGAATCCAGTTTGTGGTTCAATATTGACCTTCACATGAATATGTATAATCAATCATCATGTTAGTCTCGTATTTCTATTAACTAGTACATAAATAACAAGTTTTACTAACCCTAGTTTTTTTTCCCTTTAGAACGTATCCAATTAAAATAAGCTCTTTAATTATGTCTAGTTATCAATAAGCTCTTTAGATTTAGGGTGACAACCATATTATATAATAGAAAAATATATTAGTCTAAGCAATAACCACATAAGCTCAAGTCATTTAACCTATACTATTTTGTCCTATAATGCACGACCATTAGTTTACCACACATGAATCAGAGTTACAATGATTACCTATTATAATCTAGATTCTGGCAATGAATCTTTACATAAATAATCTAATAGGCGTATCTAAATCTTTCATACATAAATATATAACATTAAACACAAAATAACATAATTAATACTAAAAGAGAGTTAAAAATAAAATCACTAGCTTAATCAATGCCCAGACATTTTTATCAGCCTCGATATCCCCTTTCAACTAAAAAAATGAAGTTTAGCTATCTATATCTCCCAAAAGCGAAGAGAACTTGCCTCTTTATGAGTCTCTAATCACTTTATATGTTTTTGGGCTTTCAAATTCCCTATTATAGTGTAAAATTAAGGTTGCGTAGTTATACACGGTCAACGACATGGGTGTGTAAGTGACCATGTATGTTAATTTGGCAGAAATTACAGAGTTACATAGTCTCAGAGAGATACATGACTAACATACATGGCTGTGTAAGTCCCACATGGGTGTGTAGGTCTCATGGTTGCTTGAAACAACATCTTCAAGTTCATACACGTTTCTAGTGAATTAAAGGTTCCCATAAATGACCATGTAAGCCATAATAACTCCTATTCTTCCATTCTTTATCTTGTTTTCGATCTAATTAATCTCCTTCTTGCTTTAGAAAGGAAAATAAGATCGAACATCAATAGAACAACACCAAGGATGTGGATTTAGCTCATTTTCGTTCTTGTTTCACCAACTTGTATCTAAAGAAAAATATGAACCAAAATAAGTATCTTAAGTGCAATATAACATTAATTACTAAGAATTAGGAAATAAATATATCAACAATCAAGCACTTATCAGTGAGTGAGGGTAGTGAGATGCAACAATAGTTGTTTCCCAAACCGTTACTGCCATCCTCTCCAGTGTTTACCAACCACTCTTACCCGGTAATTTCACAAAACCGTAGATCTTTATAAGCATCCAATCATAAGCCATAAATACCAACGATTGAGGTTCTTATAATAGTAAGCAACACCATATACAATCGTATAATTTGAACAATATCAATCTAAAAAAGATGATTCTAGCTTCATACAAGTTAGATAAGGTGAAAATAAAAATTCATTTTGATATTGTGAATTTCAATTATAATTTGAATATATGGTTTTAGAATTTTGTGTTTCTAAAATTTTCAATATGAACTTTTCATATTTAGACAAATCTGGTTTGTTTTTAGAAGTTTAGAGTTTGTGATTCTCACTTTTAAAATTAAATATCAATAATAATCAAATAGTTTTAATCAAGTTATATTATTAAAGATGACCTTGATACTAAATCTGATCCTACATGTAGTAGAATAAGTTTTGTTTCTTTTTTAAAAGCCAAAATAACTTAAATTATATAATATAATTAATGGATACAATATAATAAAACATGAATCTAATTCATACCTTATTGTGAAATTTGATCCTTTACTTAGGCTATATTTAGTTGGATGTAAAGTTTTTAATGGAATGGAATGATTCATAATAGAATGGAACATAAATGGATGTAATATTAGAAAATTGTTGTTTGGGAGGGATGGAAAGGCTTATAATGTGATATACTGAAATGTTGTTTGGACAAATGGTTTATAATGTAATATAGTGTAAAGTTGTTTATCATTTTACATTCCATTCTAAATATCTCAAATCGGAGATATTTTATTTTTACTGTTTAAGATGAAATATATGAAACTCTCCTCTTCCATCCTATTCTATTCCATTCCATTCCATTATAAAACCTCCTCCCAGACGATGGAATAATATTACATTCCATTTCATTCAATTATAAAAACCTCAACCAAACATAACCTTATTGTTTCTCTTGAACTGTTTTTAAAACTAGCTTAACTCAACTACCATAACTGCACATATGTCTCGTATCTAACAACATTCACAGGACATATTGAGAGAACTCTAAAACTATTATATAAAGGATTGGACAAGAAGTACTAGGTCCCTTGGAGCCTAAGCCTGTTTATAATAGGTGTAGAACTTTTTAGTAAATTAATTGACATAAAAATCTATTTTAGTTAAAATTTAATTAGAATTAGTTTGAATTAAATACCCTTTTGGCTTAAATAAGATCCAATATCTCATACTGATCCTTATTTATTAAATATCTCATATTTAATTATAAAGTTGATTAAATTTTACAATCAAGTCCAACTTGATTCAAATACTTTTCCTGTCTTCAACTTGATCTTTATATGTGACCCATTAAGATTTTAAATATGTCGACCATAGATATAAATCATAATCCTAAATCATATTCAGGATTATATACACTAAACTCCTTTAATTTATCTTTAATTCTATAATTAAACAATTCATATCCATATATTAAGATTGGAGTCTAGCAATGCATCATGACTACTCAAATATTTAAGAACATCAAAGTAGTTTTGACTAATCTTTTTATACATGAATTTTCATATAATTCAATTTTTTCATCATACAAAGTTTCAATTAGACATAGAGCGTAGAATTAATGTCTACTCTATTTAAATCTAATAATATTAGTTATCCATCATTAGTAATTGATACAATTGATGATATTTGAAAACTATTTTTAAAGTGTCATTCTACCCTGGACAAGGATTTCTCAAATCAATACTAATTAAGAATAGTAGAACATTTTTTTAATCACTTTAAGGTAAGGATC
This sequence comes from Erythroxylum incrassatum, assembly GCA_026546855.1. Lineage (NCBI taxonomy): Eukaryota > Viridiplantae > Streptophyta > Magnoliopsida > Malpighiales > Erythroxylaceae > Erythroxylum > Erythroxylum incrassatum. Next base: position 16,033,204 of record JANVCL010000214.1, on the reverse strand, counting down.
CTATATTGATCGTTCAACTATCTCTATATAGTTCGTGCTATATCAAATGACTACCAACTAAGCTATCCTTGACTATAATAAGACATAAGTAGTATCAAAATATATCAATCCTTATATAAGATACTTTAGAGATCTTAAGACAAATAATCACTTTATATAATTATCGCAATGAAAATTTTCATAGACATACAAGTAATATTCTAAATCAAATTCTCATATGGGATTAGTTTAGTGAACTTGTTTTCTAACAGACACCTACATATTTTTTTGAGTATCTTCATACTTTAGTCTATGAGTTCGACTGCTTTATTTATAAAGAATAAAAATAACATTTGATAGTTTTTTTTACGCTTTATTAATGTCAGTCTTAATAGAATAACGATTAGGAATGACTTAAGAATCATAATTATGAGATTCATATTATATTTATAAATTATTCTTAAGTTGTTCCTAATTATTATTCTATTAAGACTATCATAATTTTATTTCTAATGTATATTTATCTCACAAATTTTATTATATACATCTGAATATTTATAAGATAGAAAAATATGGTAAAAATATGCTTAAGATTGTATCTTCGTGGCCTTTCTCTTAAAATCTTTTCTAGTTGTTAAACTCACCTTCACACCACACCGCTCCTCATCTATGTTATCCTCTCAATTTTCTCTTTATTCTTTTTTTTTCATGTTTCAACTCTCATTGTCATCTCACCACTGCCCCTCAGCGCTTCCCTCTTACCAGTTAAAAGCAACGACAACAAAGAAAACCTTCTTTGTGACTTGCACGAGAATTAAAGAGTTAAGACACTGCCTTCTTCAAGGGACTAGCCAATTAGAGTTATATTTCTTATTTTTTAATTCAGTCCTCAATTTTTACTAATTGGTATTTATCATTATGAACAGGAACTTATTTTTATTACTATTTTTCGTCGATGAAGAAGTATTAATTAAAAACTCTGGTCTAATCCACCTAATTTTACTATTCCTTTTCTATAAATGCAAGAAAATTACATCTAAGTTTAACATGAGCACTGCACTGGATTGATAATTAGTCTACATATCTGCAATCAAACCCATAAGAACACAGTCCAGATTAGAATGGTAAAAAAAGAAAAAGTAGTCTGGGTTGTATCTATTTCCGACTAATGCTATTTGTTGAGAACGTGAGGTTACCTTAAACGGATACATGTAACGTAAATGTATATAATGTTAAATATGAAGAGCCCACTTATCTAGGAGATTTATATTAGGAGGCTAGTGAAGGAACATATTTATAAGTTTTAATGCTACACTTCAATCCAAAAATTTAAGATATTAAATTTATGGGTCATTTTTTATTTATATATCTTTAACTAATTTCATCTTTTTTTATAACGTGAAATTCTTACTCTTCATCCCAACATGTAAAAATCTAAACTAGTGCCGTTGGGTAGCCTAGCGGTAAAAAAGAGGAAGGAATTGTGTGAAAATTGTGAGTTTGAGTCTTGAAAGGAGCAGTCTTTATTTAAGGTGATGTAATTTTTTTTATGATGACCCAACTTTTAAGAGCAAGTATCTTTGATATTATCTAAGATCACGATCGGGCGAAGTTCAGAATCTGAGTTATAAAAGAATCTAAAATAGCTTTTAATTGGTAATAATATATATTTCAATTATCTGAAATAAGATTGACAGTATAATATTATAACAAAGTCCAAACTCAAGAGATTAAAGAATAAGAACAGATTCTCTGTTACGAGTAATCAATTCTTCGTCTATTACATTAAATCTTATTTACGTAAGATTTATGCAAATACAAGTACAAAATTAAATGGCGAGTAAAAACACCCAAATATAACAGGGACCGGATAGTGGCCTCCGCCTCTCTCCTACGAGGACCTAACGTCGCATTTTATCCATTCACCACTCATTATCCGCATAAAATAATTAAAGACAATTAGATCACTTATCGCAAGCACCGAATTGTTCTTGCATTCGTTTTATCCTTATCTCTTATTATTCAGAATTCTCCATATAAAATACCAAATCCTAATATTAAAGCCCCTCACTTCTTCTTCCACGACACACACGCGTGTCCTCTACTTTCTCTGATCCTTTTCAATTTATTCTCTCATATCCTAAAAATGAAAATGAAACTTACTACTTTATCTCTTCTCAAATTTTGAAATAATTCCCCTAACCAATGTCATTCACACATGTATAGAATCTATACATCTATGTATCATTGACAATCCATCCACTGCTGGTGTTGATTTAACTATTCCACAGCTCAGCTCTGAAATCCACCAACTCTAGGTTAAAGGACAAAGACAAATACCCGACAGATTCGATGTTTCTCCACAAAGGTCAAGAAATAAGCAAGTGATTGATAGATAATGTACCCATTTCCAATCTTAAACGGTATGTGCAATTAGTTTATTTTTCTCGTTATGCAGTTTCGGATTTAATTCATCAATCTCATTCTCCGGTTCATTTGTTGTCTTTGGCCGATTCTTTTCCCCTTCTTGCCAATTCCTTGTAAAGTTGGGTTCACTGCAATTTTGCTTGCCACAGACGCATAGTTTTTTCTGGGTATGTGTTCTTTCGATTGGTTCTTTGTGGTTACGGAGATTCGTTTTGAGATTTGACTTCTTGGAGGATATATAGACGTTAATTGAAAAGTTGAAGAAAGGAGTCATACGTTTGTGATTGGTGTAGCAATGGTGTCTGCAAATGATCCTATTGAAACGTTTCTCAATTCCATTCAAGTGGTGAAAGATGCTTTTGCGCCTTTTGAGCTGGGGCTTAAAAGAGCTGCTAGGGACTTGGAGAATTGCTGGGGAGTTCCTAAGAACGGGAATAAGCTGAACCAACTTGAGTCAGTGAATGAGTTGAATTTTAGTGATAATACCAATCATAACACCAAGGTTCAGATCTGTTCTGTGAAAAACAAGTGTGTTAGTAATTGCAGTAGTGATAATGGGCGCCGTCCGATGGGTGAAAAGAAAAAGAAGGGATTGTCAATAAAGGTCCCTGTAAAAACTGTTCTAGGGATGTTCTCCATGAGTTTGGAAAAAGGGCCCGATGATAGAAGAACTGAGGTGTCAGAGACATGGGTGAAAGATCGAGAAGGCGAGTCTTGCATAAATTGTTTTCAATTTGCTGTGACTTGGTCTTTGTTGGTTAGTGGGTTCGTTCAGGCTTTTCCTACCCCTTTCAAGACTAACAAAAAGCGGTACCAGAAGGTAAGTGACGAGGAGAAAGGGTTTTTGCTGCTGAGCAAACCAGAGCTAAATTCAAAAACTTTGAGTCAACCAAGACGGAGGGAGTTAAAGGACGAATCTGTTGAAATGCTCCATTGCTGGAAAGATGGGTATGTTAAAGAAAGGAAACAGGTGTCACTAGAGTGCCTCATTGGTTCTATATTTGACCAATTGGTTCGCAATCTGTCAAAATTTGATCCGATCTTTCAAGAGACTGATGACAAAGGCTGGGATAGTGATTGTTCAACATTACCCCCCCAGGCATCTCACTTTGATCAACCAAAGACAGTGATGGGTATTTGGGAAAGTAGAAAGATGGATGTAAATGGGTTTTTGGGGAATATGAGGTTTGCTAGAGTAGGAGGTGTGCCCTCAAGTTTAGTTGGAGTATCTTCTTCAGTAAATGATGAGGGTGATCATGGTGCCAATAGTGGTAGAAGTGACGAAACAGGGGGTAGTTTACCTCAGAAGCTGGCGGGTGGGATACTTAGCATTCCCTTGTCTAATGTTGAAAGATTAAAATCCACTTTATCTACAGTTTCGTTGACAGAGTTAATTGAACTTGTGCCACATATTGGGCGATCTTCCAAAGACCATCCTGACAAGAAAAAGCTATTTTCTGTCCAGGATTTCTTTAGATACACAGAAGCTGAAGGTAATATTTGTGTTTGTTGCTTCTATACACTTCTGTATGTCCATATGAAGATTTTATTCATTGTTTCAGGAAAAAGGTTCTTTGAGGAACTGGATAGAGATGGTGATGGGGAAGTGACTTTGGAAGACCTTGAAATTGCAATGAGAAAAAGAAAACTATCGCAAAAATATGCACGAGATTTCATGCGACGTGCTAAAAGTCACTTATTTTCAAAATCATTTGGGTGGAAACAATTTTTGTCGTTAATGGAGCAGAGGGAACCAACCATTCTTCGTGCTTATACTTCTCTATGTTTAAGCAAATCTGGGACCCTACAAAAAAGTGAAATATTGGCATCACTTAAAAATGCTGGACTTCCGGCCAATGAAGATAATGCTGTTGCTATGATGCGTTTCCTGAATGCTGACACAGAAGAATCTATTTCTTATGGGCACTTCAGAAATTTTATGCTTTTGCTCCCCGCTGATCGACTTCAGGATGATCCTAGGTGAAATCTTTTTCTCATTTTTGCATAATCATAACAAGGCTTGGCACATGTTTGTCAGTTATTTAGTGTCAATATTGCCATTTGAGCAGAAAATGGATGTTTAATCATATAATTCAACTTCTATATGGGAAATTTGGGATTGATTACTTGAATAATTTGTATGGTGTACTATTTTATTTTACTGTTTTGGATGGCAGCTTCTGCATCATAACAAGCTCATCAGTATGTTTTTTCTAAGTTATGAAACTATATGATAAGATGGGTTGTGCAACTACCATAGTCCTTTCCCAATGTCCTACCTATAATTTAAAAATGGATCTATGCTTACATCTTGTAATACATACAGAAGCATATGGTTTGAAGCTGCTACTGTTGTTCCCGTTGCACCACCTGTGGAACTTCCTGCTGGAAGTGTTCTGAGATCGGCTTTGGCTGGGGGTCTTTCATGTGCCCTCTCTTGTGCCCTAATGCACCCTGTTGATACAATAAAGGTATAATGTGACTGCAGAATGCATCCTCTTGTATTCAAGTCTTGAGATTTGATTGGCCAGTGGCCACTTGTTTAAATGTTTATAAATGACCTCATAAAGCGTGTTTTTGTCACTATTTCTATGGCTAATGTACATTTATGGAGAATAACATGGTGTAAACCAAGATGGTGTATCATGTATTGGGTCTATCTCCAATGGTTGTTCTGTTTTCAGCAGATAATTGCATGGTTGTGATGGCGATGTTTCCATCAGAGACCAAATTAATGCTGTAAAAATGGTTTTATCTATACATTTTATCGTATGGGCTTTGATGGACATTACGGCAACTGTCAAAGTAATTATCAGAACTTTCTCAGTAATGGAAATGACTAAGATTGTGTATGAATGAGCAATATGTATTTAAACTCCATTTTTGTTTAATTCAGGTTTCCTGCAAGATTCTGTTTAACATCTGTTGTACTTCCTCTGAGAGCATTCTGAAATATTAAATGTGCATGCACAAACCTTTTCTTATGGTAATTTTAGTATAACCTTAGGTAACTATAAATCCTTAGAAAGAGCTGTTTCTGGGTTGCAAGAATTTTAGGGACTGATTGCTTTGACATTTATGCCATGAGATATTCATGACTACATACTTCACACCATTTTCTCCATGTTGGCTTTACATGGTTGTTTTCCCTTGGGCCTCATATTCGCTGGTAAGGATGAGAAAGCCTTTCATTTCAGAAGCATGCTTGTGGCTTGCGAAGATTGGAGTATTTATGTGCATAGATAGCCAATCTTGAATATTATTCAATAGGAATCTATATAAATTGATTTCTCATGGTAGTGTTAAAGGTCATTTATGTCCATCGTTCCACAGACCCGAGTGCAAGCTTCAACCTTAAGTTTTCCTCAAATTATTTCAAATCTTCCTGAAATTGGAGTACGGGGATTATACAGGGGTTCAATCCCTGCAATTTGGGGACAGTTTACAAGGTACTCTAGCAGATTTCATTCTTTTGAGCTTTATGACAACCACTTACCTATTGAGCTAATGTTTTTATCTGTTCTCATTGCAGTCATGGACTTCGAACTGGGATATTTGAAGCTAGCAAACTTTTGCTGATAAATGTTGCCCCCACACTCCCAGAAATTCAGGTAATTGTATTCTTTTATTTTATCTCATTTGTTTGGATTATACAAAACATTAAATGTTGATCCCTATCCTTTGGTCACCATTTCTTGACCGCTTTGGATATAATAGTAACTTTCTGATTAAGCTTGATATGCTACTACTATTTTTACTGTTTGATTCTCATTTAGGAATGTACACAGTTTATCTCTCTCGTGATTTTACTTCGTAGTTTTATGGCCATCCTCATTTCACCTGTGCTTACCAGAATTACTAGTACAACTTGTATCTCCTCTATATACTTGATATGGGAATATGTGATTTGTAACTTATCACATAGAACTACCAATGAGTTTCAAAAGGATGTCCTTTTGTGCAGGTTCAATCTGTGGCGTCATTCTGTAGCACATTTCTTGGAACAGCAGTACGTATCCCCTGTGAGGTATTGAAGCAGCGATTACAAGCTGGCTTATTTGATAATGTTGGGGAGGCCATTGTTGGTACTTGGAATCAAGATGGTCTCAGGGGGTTTTTCCGAGGGACTGGTGCGACACTTTTCCGTGAGGTTCCATTTTATGTTGCTGGCATGGGATTATATGCTGAATCAAAAAAGGTGAGAATGCAAATTGATCTTTGCAAGATTCCATTACCTTCTTTGACGGATGTGTTCTGATCATATACTAATCAGATCTTACTTTGGATACGGAGAATCATTCAACTAGTCGTGGACCCAGATATGCGTTATATTTTAATGAATCATCTTTATGCTTCTTAAGGTTGCACAGCAGCTACTGAGGCGGGAGTTGGAACCTTGGGAAACAATATTGGTGGGGGCTTTATCTGGAGGATTAGCAGCTGTTGTCACTACTCCTTTTGATGTAATGAAAACCAAGATGATGACTGCTAGAGGAAGATCTTTACCAATGACAATGGTAGCCATATCTATATTTCGACATGAAGGACCTCTTGGACTATTCAAGGGAGCAGTACCAAGGTTCTTCTGGATTGCACCCTTGGGCGCCATGAACTTTGCTGGCTATGAACTGGCCAGGAAGGCATTGAACAAAAAAAACGAGCAAACAAATGATCAGACATCTCAGAAGAAGCTGACCTGACCAGTTCTGGGTAAAGGGGGTGCATTTTGAACCATGAGCTTAACTATATTTGATCTTGTTTGTCAAAAGCCGTTTGCCAGTATTTTATTAAATCGGCATCAAGATCCATCCGTCGACAAGTCCCTGAAATTTTTGTCCCTTTTGTCAGCCATAGTTCCATCGTTTACTCTTGTACAATCTTCAGAAGATACTTGCATTCATCTTTTGCTTTTCTGCTGTATAGTAATTCACGGTTGTTCCTACTTGGAGTCGACGGGTCGGTTGCAGCAGCACGTAATTTTAAAATCTAGGTGCTGCTGCTGCATCCCAACATGTCCATCTTCTTTTTACAAACTTTCCAAATTTTCCTCAGCCAAAATACTGCCAACGTTGATGAAGTTAGCCTATGTTTGTTTTTCAACATGCAATTTTAGGTAATCTATCTTATCTTTTTTTTTAACTACATAGAAAAGAAAAAGGAAAAAGAGATGCAACTGTCGAAATATTAGATTTGAATTTGAAGGAAACTAAGACCTAATTGAGGTACATAACATTCCTCTCCTAACAGTAATGCTCTTGTATTTCTTTATTTTTAACAGTCTTTGCTTGGTGCGTGGCGATTTTGAAGGTCATCCCCTTCCATTTCAGCTCTAGTTTAGCTCTCTTTTCTCAACTCTCTTGAATTAAGTTTCTACCCCCTAACTTTCATAATGAACATGATTGTCATAATGCGTGTTTGTTTTTGTTATTGTGTTAATCTTTTCTCGAGGATCATTTGTTGTATTGTTGATGGATGGATACTGTATACATAAGTGCTTAGTTATAAGAAATTAGGGATCAATCGTATGTACTATACAAATGAAATACTGTGCATCTTTTATATTGTAGATTTAATTGTCAGATGATAAAAAAGTACATATTATAGGCATAATAAATTCTTACTATTTTAATATCATAACTATTTGCAATAGTGTAATTTTGTATTGATTTTCTTAACTTTGCTCCTTGAAGGTATCTCATCATAATTTTTGGCAGCTCTCTACTAGTCTACACATGAGTTATTCTGATATCTTCCCAACATTCCAACAACAAATGCAATATCAAGTCTTGTACAAACTTGAGTATACATTAAGCTCCCTATTATAAAAGCATATGGAATATTTTTTATTTGTTCCTTTTCAAGCTCTTTTTTCATACACTGATTGAAATTGAACCTATCACTCTTCACAATAGGTGCTATATTCGGTGAACAATCTTTCATACGAAATCTTTCTAAAAGCTTATTAATTTAGGTTTCTTGGGATAGACCCAAAATGTATTATAGATCTTAATGCTAATGACATAAGATGCCTTACCCATATCTTTCATATCAAAATTCTTAAAAAGAAATTGTTTTATCTCATATAGCAACCCCTTGTCATTTGTGGCAAGTAGAATATCATCCACATATAAAACAAAGAAACAAATTTTACTCCCACTAACTTTCTGCTCTATGCATTGATCCATGATATTCTCTACAAAACCATATGAAAAGATGATATCATGGAATTTCAAATATCATTAATGGGAGGCTTGTTTCAATCTATATGTGGATTTCTTAAGCTTACCAACCAAACGCTCACCATCACTAGAGGAGAATCCTTCCAATTGTTTCATATAAAACTCTTCCTCTAGGTCTCCATTTAGAAACATTGTTTTCACTTCCATTTAATGTAGTTCTAGATCAAACCAATTCCATAATCACTTGTAAGGAATCTTTCCTAGATACAGGAGAAAAGGTTTCCGTATAATCGATTCCTTCTTATTACGTAAATCCTTTGGCAATAAGTCTAGATATATATTTTTCAATGTTGCCTAATGAGTCCCTTTTTTGTCTTAAACACCCATTTACATCCAATGGCCTTTGTTGTAGTACCTCACTCTCACTAGACACATACCCACATTCTTTAAGATATCCGAGTACATACCCCGCAAAGGTAACATGCTAGAGCAGTCACATCTCTAACTTAATCATGGCATCATCATTTAAAACGTAAATGCCCCAAAACCCAAAATTCCTCGTTTAATTTCTTAAACAATATGTACATTTTATCTTTACAACAACACCTATATACATATATTAACAAAAACTAATCAGAGTTTACATCTCTATATACAGAACCTGCTACATACATGAGGAATTTTACAAAAATTTTATCTAGATCCTTCAGTCTTAGCTGACTAACCTTTGAGCCATTTCTTTTATCCAAACGTACAAAAACTATGCTTCTTATAGAGTTTCTTTGTCACTAGTATCCTCTCTGTTACGAACCTGAAATTCAACGTTGCAATTTTGGTGAGTTTTGTGAACTCCTCGATAGTTCACTCATTTCACATAACACACATTTCATGCAATCACATAGTTCATATCATATCAAGTATCATCATGTAGCATCACAAAACTCTTTTGTTTACAATTTTCACATCTCTTACTCAACACAATTCAACAATCAATTTAAATCATTCAAAACATACATATTAAATGTATATGCAATACTCATGAGACTCACTTTTGATTATTACGTTGTTGTGACAGAGTGCCTATAACTGTTTCATATCCATTATAGATACTGGGATCCTTGATAATTGTCCCTTATCTGTTGGAGATACAAAACTCATTATACGTAGTGAGCCTTTGGCTTTTAATCACATTTTGATCTTTAAGCTTTTTTTCGGTGGCTACTGAAGTTACAACTGACATTATCTATTCATGCATTTATATAATGTAATGCATCAAATCATAGAAAATCAATCTGTCACTTTACATATTCACTTTCACATGTCATCGGACCCAAGTCCGGCATTCAACAGTTATGTTGAGTACACTTATTTATGTCAAATTCACATATAAGGAGCACTTCCAATATATATAATTCATGCATCAAATACTCTGGACATTCATTGTCCGGAATCAACACAATCACATTCATATAATAATTGAATATAGAATTTAAAACAAACAATTAATCAAGTGAGATCATCTAGGTTACTTACAGTTTGCTCCAGATAGCTATTGCCTCGAAGTCCCGGCAACGTCTAGATGTAGTCGTTCTAATTGCTCTTCTATTTCATGCAACACACATTTTCACACATCACAACTTTGCACAATTATATAAGTACTCATTTATACACATGTGTATATATGAATTATGTATAATGCATGCTCAATGACAATCCCGGGTATATTTTCTTTATTCTCATCTCATGATCATTCATACTTCAAAACTCATATATGTCTAATTTAAACTTAGGTTTACACTTCAATAATACAAGTTTATTCTAAGTTCATCACTCAATCATGCACTAAGGTTCATGGCTCAATACACCTATAACATCATCAATCAATCATTATGAATCCTTTCCTAATGAATTTATATGGCCATAAAATTTGGTGGAGAGGAAGGACAATGTGTGAGGAGTTCGTGGTTCAAAATTCTTCAATCAAAGGACCGGAGAAGAAGTTATGGTCAAAAGAGTGAAGGGTATCGAAAACTGTAAAAAAGCATTGTACCTTTACTGTCACGCTCATGCTTGTGCATGATCGTGCACTTCCTATTGATTCTTCTCTGTCACGATCATGTTTGTACACGATCGTGCACTGCCTGATTTCTCCAAGCACGATCATGCAACTCTCTTAAGGTTTCCTCTTTGTTACGATCGTGCTTGTGCATGTTAATCTTAGAATTAAATGCAACATCTTCTTATTCATATAGATCCCTCTTTATCTTTACAATGACATGAAGCAAGATCATAATTATTATAGGTCTTATTATAAGGATATGATACTTGACCCCATTGAATATAGGTAATATTATTATAAAAGTAGCATGTTGTTTTCCAATTTAGATGCAAGGCATTTTCATCACACAAAGATAGTTTTCAATACATCACATATAAAAGGTTAAAGAGGTTATGATCCAATATCAAACAATCTTTGAGATATTATAAGTTTATCTTGCAAAAGTTTGTCACTTCTTTAAATTTACACATAAACTAGTTGGGAAATGTTATTTAGTGAAACACTTGGATCATGCTTGTAGGAAAAACGGATTTTAATCAAGATGAATAGCCCTCTCCATAATGTTCCCCTCTATATTTTTGTCTTTTTGTAACATCCCACCCCCCTACGGGAAGGGTAGAATGGTATGGCTAAGGGTTAAGAGGGTTTAGGATTGTTGTGAAAAATTCATGCATATGTCTACATGTAAGTAGTGAAAAGGGCACATGAAAAATAACTGTACATGCATGCATGACATTTCCTGGTATTTGTGCCTAACTGTAATTTGATTGCGAACAATGTGGTATTTGTGTGAAAAAAATTAATTGGAGTGATTCCTTGTGTGTTTTACATTTTAAGGAAATTTTAGGAATTTTTCGGAGAAAATTTTCGGACCGAAAAAATCGCCAAGTGGCGAACCGGTTGGTTTTCGGTATCGAAAATTTCTGTCCAATGGCACTAAAATATTGGGTACATTATTTTGGACTTGTAATTGGAGCCATTGGAATTGAATGGGTCAAAGATTCATTTCATGAGGGTTGAATATTATTAAATGATTTTGTCTTTTCCTAATTACATGCCAAGTGGCATGATGACTCACCTTAAACATACATCCATCTTCTTCCTTTCTTTTTTTTCATTTGCTCTCTCCATCTTCGACAAGCTCTTCTCCAAAGCAAGTTGAATCTTGTCCACTTTTAGCTACATAAACATCTTGCTATCTTCTTTGATTTTTTTAAAGCAACCTAACCTACTCCACCTTATTTAGTGATGATCGTGTGTGTGGAGTGTTAGGGTTTCATGGCATGGTGAGGTGAAAATATTGAAGATAAATCAAGTAAGTAACCTTTTCTTTTTCATGGCTTTGATGCATGGAGCATAATTGATGACCTTTAAGAGCTAGATGTTCATGATATGAGGATGGGTATATGCTTAAAACATGGATAAGAAATGAGTATGGATTTATCTCTTGCTTGTGCACATCTTATGGCTAAGTGGTTAAGTGAAAGTTTGGATGAAATTATGAGTGATTTAGGGACTAATTGGGATGCTTATTA